>SOZL01000188.1:0-31078 GCA_009733165.1 Naja naja | reverse complement strand
TTTTTTTTTACTGGAAAACACTGGTTTGTGCTGGATTTCTCTGATCTGGTCTTAGCCTGCTAGTGGTAAGCATGTACCCAATGAGGACACATCTTCATTCATCCATAAGGAGGCAATCTCAGAGCCATGGCAAAGAAAATTTGTGGATTACTCTTAAGTATATTAGGTGACAGAAAATGGGTTGCAGTTCATTAGAAATCTGGCATAATAGCTACAAGTTTATAGTTGGTCAGATTCACCTTTTACAGACTCAGAGGTATTTCTTAAACAAAAATGCATAGGCATAGGAACACTTAATACAGATTAATTATACTTTAATCATTAAAATGTATTTAGGAAGCTATGACAGAATACCTTCCTTTTGAATGGTTAATAGTAGACAGGGATTTTAAATATAAAACTCCCCATACCACATACAAAATGCCATACAAAATGCCACCAACTAATCTTTTTCCAACTTCCCTTCCTTCTGCAGCAGTTCAAGGCTAGAATTAACTTGTTGTTCCTTGGATTCTCACCAGAAGTTATTCTTTGTCTCCTCTGGGAAATAGAATGTGTTAAACTATTATCCTTCTTTATTCTTAGCCCAATTATTCTTAGCACAATTATGGTTGTTTTATCAGTATAATATCCATTTATTATTTCTGCTAAGAGTCTGAGAGATTACTGGGGATTTTGTCTAAAAGAAGATTGTATCAGTGAATGAATGAATAAAAATTCACAATGGGATTATACAAAGAAAATATTTCAACTATATATGGGTAGTCAATCAAGTTACACTTAAATTTCATTTGGGTTTTATAGAACAGTCTATCCAAATCAGCAATTTATTTGGTGATGTTTACTCTTTTAAAATAGGGCACAAAACATTGAAGTTAATCCAAGCCTGCTGTAGAGTAACAGCATATGAACTAGTGACTGGTTTCATCCTTTAGATAATTTCCTTCCATTGGTTGGACATTAGTTCAGGATTTTTTCCCTTCCAACTATGTGGCTTATACACAGTTTTCATTTCAGAAAAAAAAAATCCAGCAATTGATATCATGCACATCTGGATCTTTCTGGTTTAATCATTTGTTTATATTTAGTAAGGATTTGGTTAAGAAGCGTATATTTTAAATAGCTTCTGCTTTATTGAAATATACTGTATATATAAGTGTATGTGAGAGAAGAGGAAGTGAAATGACATTTTCAGAATCCTTTGATAAGAATAAGATTTGGTACTACAGCTTTGCTCTTGTCTCACTTGCTTTTTCATTTAGCCAAGTGGGTTAAAATGCTATTTCATTGCTCTCAAATGAAATGCAATTATCTAATCAAATGCTACTGGGGACACCACTACTGTAGTTAAAAGAGCACTGACAACTTCCAAGTGGTGGTTTAGTCATCTAATTCTGGATTTCACCCGTCAAATGTTACCTAATAGGATTGTAGTGGGGTGTCTAACATTGCCTGAAAACATGGAGGAGGCAGATTAATAACAAGTCCTATGAGGCTGGCAAACTTGAAATGAGAACCACACTTTGAATTCTGGAAGTATTTTTATTGCAAGTAGGATAATCTAATAAAATCTTGAAAATCTCCCCAAGTAATTTTTCTGCATAACTTATAGATAATGTAATTAACACACAGTTACTTTGAGCCTTTTTGTCATGCTTTCCCTTCCTTCTGGTCTCTAAAGTATCTTCTGTAACAGCCCTGTTTCCTCCCTTAATTGTCTTGCTGCCTTCTCTCTGTCCCCTGGTCTGTTAAGCAGTCCATTACAGACGTCTAAATCAGCTACAAATGCTGGTTTCCTCTGTTAGTCAGAACAGACACTCAGATAGACATTCTGCCTCAGTCTTTCGAAATGCACCAAGAAAAATCACCCAAGAAATCATAAATGATGTAGCCAAAGGAAAAGAAAGTAGTGGAGAATGAAAAGGTCCACGAGGTCTGTAGGGGGCGTGCATAAGCGCACTAAAGTGCCTACCGTCCCTGTCCTATTGCTTCTTTTATTTTCTTATATGTATCCATATATATGTTTATTCTTATACCTATTGTAAGCAATTGACTAATCAAATAAATAAAATAAATAAATAATCTTAAGAAGAGTAAGGCTACCTTGAAAGAATACATGTTCTGGATAAATAGATCTTTTCCTGTTCAGCCAAATTAGTTTTGCAAGATCTCAGCACAGCTCAGCCTGAACTAGAGAAAACCTGGAAGTATAGGGCACCTATTGATAACTGTAAAATGTCTTCTTAAAAAGCAACGTAAGCAGAGGTGATATTCAGCAGGTTCTTACCAGTTCTGGAGAACCGGTAGCGGAAATTTTGAGTAGCTCGGAGAACCTGCAAATATGACCTCTGACTGGTGCTGGCCCCGCCCCCATCTATTCTCTGTCTCCCGAGTCCCAGCTGATTGGTTGGGTCTTCTTTTGTTGCGTTGCACAGGAGAACAGAGCTGGAAAGCAGGTTAGTGGGGTAGGGAGGGAATGGGATTTGCAGTAACCTTCTCCCAGGAGTGGGGAGGGAACGGGATTTTGTAGTAACCTTCTCCCAGGAGTGGGGAGGGAATGGAAATGTTACAGTATCCTTCCTGTGCCATTCCCACCAAGCCACTCCCACCAAGCCACACCACATCCACCAAGGTTAGGGTTAGGGTTAGGGTTGAATCCCACCACTGAACATAAGGCTTACTGGAGAGGTTTTGTGCAGTTCTACTCTTGCTGAACAGTTAGAAGAATGCTGTGGTATAGTTAACAGCTGAGTATTACAATCCTGTATTGTTAAATAGTGTTCACACAAAAGCAGTAGACACCCAACTTC
Organism: Naja naja; assembly: GCA_009733165.1. Lineage (NCBI taxonomy): Eukaryota > Metazoa > Chordata > Lepidosauria > Squamata > Elapidae > Naja > Naja naja. The sequence goes on along the minus strand of SOZL01000188.1, from coordinate 28,268 downwards.
ATCATTCTATAAGGCTAATATCAGGAACTATTAAATCAACGCCTTCCAAATGTCAACTGGTACTATTTAACATACCCCCCCCCATACCTTAAAGAGGGAGTGGCAAAAATGTGTGGCAAATTGATTATTATCTCTACACGAAAACTATCACGATCAAATAGTCGGACTCAGATCTCGGAACACACTGTGGAAACTTGACAGCAATTAATCAGAGAAGGCACTGAGGCACCAGGAATGGGCAACTTTTAACTCAGATCTGTTTAATTTAGTGTTTGATCTAGTACAATGCTCTTTCAGCTTTAATCTTTCAAAGAAAACTTGGACAGCACTCAACTGGATCCAAACCATGTGTCATTATTGAAAATGCAAATGGGAACTGGTTGATAATAATAACTGTGAATGTGGGAACATCCTGCAATCTGCATCATATTGTGATGGAATGCCCCCTCAGAAGGTTTGCTCGATCCCTGCAAGAACTACATCATCTTGAGGGCACTGTTGTCCAATGGCTAAACTATCTAGATATCCCGCCATAGGTTTAACGCTCATACATAATTTTTTTTAAAAAATTACATTTATATGCTGCCCTTCTCCGGAGACTCAGGGCGGCTTACAATTTTTGGGATGCAACCCAGTGTGCTCAGCAATAGCCTTCATTCCATTGTATATGCCTGCTTATTACTAAATGGCATTTTTACAAGGTCAGCTAATTGCCCCCAACAATCTTGGGTCCTCAATTTACCTACCCCGAGAGGATGGAAGGCTGAGTCAATCTTGAGCCTGGTGGGATTCGAGCCTACAGCAGTTGTAGGCAGCTGGAACTTAAGTGCAGGCAATTAACAGCCTGAGCCACCAAGGCTCTTTAATTTTATTCAGTATTTTATTCAACATTTGCATTGTGCATTTTTTAAATAATTCACTATTCTGGTGTTTTAAATTTTGATATACATTTTGTATGGTGTCTTTGTAAATTGTATGGATTATTCTGAAATGTCACATGAAACAAACAAAATAAATGTTAGAAGAAGTCTAGCTCTACTTCTCAGAATTGGTCATTGCTTGCTGAAAGTCAGCAACTAAATGCTGGTAGAGAGTTGGGTATCACACAGCCGCCCTGAATTCCCAAAACAATGGTAAGGTTATCTTTGCTTTTCTACTCTAAGCTTCCTTATAGAGAATGGAAAAGGGCGCCATCTTGGTTGTTTTTCCTTCAGGCAGCAAAATGCCCAGGACCAGCCCTGAACTACAAAGCCTAGTGAAGGCCAGATACTAGACATAAATTGGAAGAGTTTGACAATTCAACTGCAAAATATCTGCATAGCATGGCGGCCTCCGCCCCAACTACAAATAAGTGTATATGTGACCACCTTTTCTGCCACAGCCCACCCTATATCTGATTTCACCAACCATCAGGTTACTCTTAAGACAGTTATTTTCAGCTTTTAAACTAAGAATATAGATAATGGATGGAAGAAATGCAGACTCTGTGGAATAATATTAGCAGCAAAAATATTTTCAGTATTATTTATGCAGAGGATTTATAAACTACTCCAATCTAATATCAGAACTATTCCCTAACAAGTAATTCAGATTGAAATCATATAGTTAATTAAAAAAAACAACTAGAGGTATGCCTATGAAACTGGTGGTCTTAGCAATATTTCACTTCTCATCCAAAAAGCTTCTTCAGTTTTTCAGTTCTTTGAGACTGAATGACCTGGATGACTGAGAATCTCCATAGATATTTATTCTGCATATTGACAACCTAATTATTACGTCTTTTGAAACAACATTTCCTCTCAATTCATTAGATAATACTTTCTTCTGAAAATGATTTTCCTTTGGCTACTACGAGCAATTGACATGTGATTGGGGTTTTGTTTGTTTGTTTGTTTGTTAATTTGTAACAATATCAACATATGACTCCCTTTATTTGACTTCTGAAGGACTCAGATATTCTTTTGGGAGATAGGTCTTTCTGAAAAATGACAGCTTCTCATTCAAAGAGAAGGCATGAAGAAATCCAAACAATATTATTCCCCTGGTAGAAATAAATGACAGCATTTCTCTGCTTGTGACTAATAGCTGCAATTAAGAACTATAAAATCCACAATACTAATTAAAGATACAATCTTAATCCTAGTATGTGGCATAACATTCAGCCTGTCGGCAGTGAAATTATTAACTCGAATATTCATATAAATATATGCCTTTATCTCTTTTAGAGCGAGCAACATTATGCAAAGTGCAGAAAAGAAAATATCAAGCAAAGAAAATGACAACGTAAGTAAAGGAAATAAGCTAAATCTAGTTTACACTGGGTTGTTATTGTGGAGAAAATAGGAGGAGGAAGGTTTGTTGTATATGTTCATTGCCTTGAGATATTTGTAAAAACAACAAAGGTGGGATATAAATAAATTTCCACATCTTTTTATCCTTGCTTCCATTATTCCATCCATCAATTCATACACTGCCTTTTGTTCTTGTCACCTCTTTCTTTTCTAAAAGCTGATCAACTCTACAGATCCATGAACACTCATTTATACTTGATCTTCTTTCTGTTTTGCCACGCCCCTCTGAAGGAACATATTTCCAATGCATTCAACTTATGTTTGTGTTTCTTCTGAAACACTCAGTTTTCACTTCCATATTACAAATTGGGTGGAGCACTTTTTTGTACACAGACACAATCACTTCTTTCAACAAATGTTCATTCATTGTTACTCAGTACCTTATCAGCATTTGCACCCTTTGTCATTTTTCCATCCACACGGAACAAAAATGAATCAATGTGCTCTAGTTTCCCCCATATGTGTGTACCGGTAATTTGTACGATTCACTCCATTTTATTTATGCTATTGGTACCTTGTATATTAATTTTCACACACTTTATGCACCTCATTGCCATCTAACATTTACTACAAACCATTTGCATATAAAAGGTCATCGACATTCATGTTCCTAACCAACATGCTTTTACCATCACCCAAGTATTCCTTATGCGTTTGTCTACAATTCACCAAATAAAGGGATATCACACACCCTTATTTTCCTCACTGCTCAGTGTCAAACCATTTGCTAAGCATTCAGTTCCCTTCTCACTTACTTTCCTTACTTCATACTCAGTGTTGCTAGTATCAGATTCAGCAACCGACTTCAACTCCATATTCCCAGAAAATATTCTTGAATTCAAGCCTATTCCCTATCATAGGTTTTCCCTAAAACAACAATAAATGTACAATAAACTTTATTACGTTCATACTTGGAATAAGATTATAATACAAGTCCGTGGTGTTATTCTCCATAAAATATTTTTAAGGTAAGGATTAAGTTTTGAATGCATCAAAAAGAAAGCATTGGAAACCGTCCCAGGTTAAATGAATTATTTTTAAACTGAAGCACCAGAATGTACTGATCGATGGGTGGATTCCATTTTGATACTGAATTTGATGCACACTGATGAACTTTTACTTAAACAAAGGGGCATAAAGGATTGAATGGTAAAGATAAAAGATAATAATGCCTTCATGTTGGGCATGACTTCTGGAAACTATGAACACAATTATGCCATTTTGGCAACAATACAGAAGTATACTTGTTCCAACTGAGGGGCTGCCACAAAGAAGAAGGGGTCAACCTATTTTCCAAAGCACCAGAAGGCAAGATAGGAAACAATGGATGGAAACTAATCAAGGAGACAAGCAACCTAGAAATAAGGAGAAATTTCCCAGCCATGAGAATAACTAAGCAGGGGAATGACTTGTTTCCAGAAGTTGTGAGTGCTCCACACTGGAGGTTTTTAAGAAGAGACAGGACAGGCACTAGTCTGGAATGGTATAAGGTCTCTTGCTTGAGCAGGGGGGTTAGAAGATTTAGAAGATCTCCAAGATCTGTTCAATCTCTGTTATTCTATTACTCTGCTTTGCCACTATCTATATCCAGGGTTAGTTTCTTGACTGTAGCTTTGGTTTCCTGAATGGTTTTACATCCAAGTACTAACTGGACCCAACTCCCAGCTTCCAAGTTTAAAAAAAAATCAGCTGGATGCTGCTATCTGTTTTTGTCACTTTTATAACTTTTTTTTCAGAAGTGTAGTGAACATTCTAGGATAAAGTGTTAAAGAGATAATTAAAACATATTGGTGGTAAGAGCTGAGAATAGAGACTCACTGCTTTCAACTTACAAAGAGGAGCATTTTTAAAGAAATTGTAATTCTGAGCTCCAAAATGTTTGGTAAGTTAAAGCCCTTCTCTGATCACATCTTAGCAGTGAGCCCACTGAAGATATAACAAATACCTAACTACTCTTTCCACTTCTCTTGGTTGAATCCAATCCATCTGTCAACCCTGAAGCTGACTTGACCAGAGCCATCTTTAGAGAGAGTGCCAATTAATTCTATTCCTTACATTTTAGACCCAACCTGAATGTTATAGATTCAGATTTCACTTGTTTGACCTTCTGTCGACTAACTGGGAACTGAAACAATTATGGTATAAAAATCAAAGTCAGATGCACACAGGGTTTGTCACATTATCCCACGGTGGGCTTTAAAGGCTCAGCATGTGCCCTGTCTGGAATCTGCCCTGCATAAAAACTCTTGAATCCAGCATCGCTGTACCAAGGTGTCTCTGGTTAAAAGCACACTAAGTCTCGGGGGAGAGTGATTTTCATGGTTTATGTCTCATTTGATTAACAGGAAAGTATAATATACTGTTGTTCAGATGAGCTTGGTAACTACAAAAGCTAATTACTTCTTATGAGCTTCTCATTCCCATTAGCATCAGTGTTAATTGCATTTGCTTAATTATTTGGAAGTCACTTCATATGGACTTTGCCCACATACCACAGTTTAGCAAGAGATTAGCTTTGTGTTTGGCCTTGTATATAATGTGACAAGCTTCAATGGAAAAAGAGGGAATCCCAAGCTCCAATGTGCAGTGTTAAATGCTTAGTTAGCACTTACGTTTTTTTCTTCTAACCGCTCAGAATGCACATTGCCTCCAGGATCTCTTCAAAAGACAGGCCAAATGTAGCCATTTGTTATGTATGCAGGTTTAAAGTCATTGGTTTAGTTTGAACTGTTCTTGTAAAATGTAAGAAATGATTGGTTTAAAAAGTGCAGGAAAACCCTGCACTCTGATTGGCTGGCAACTGCGGCTGCTGGCTATAAGTAGCAGCCGCAGCCCAGCCAAAGTGGGTTCGTTCTGAGCTGTAGTCACTAATAAACAAAGAGCTTGAAGCATTCGCCTGTCTCTTCATGCAAACTTAACACCATTGATTACAATATTTCTGGAGCGTAGAAAGAGGGAAATCTGAGGTTGAAAGACAAAATACAGGTAGTCCTCGACTTATGACAGCTAAGCCCAAAATTTCCATTGCTATGCAAGACAGTTGCTAAGTGAGATCTGCCTCCTTTTACAACCTTCCTTGCCATAATAGTTTAAATGAATCGCTGCAGTTGTTAAGTTAGAAACATGGTTGTTAAGTGAATCTGGCTTCCCCATTGGCTTTGCTTGTCAGAAGATCACAAAAGATGACCACTGGACACTGCAACCCTCATAAATACATGCCAGTTGCCAAGCGTCCAAATTTTTATCACATGACCATGGGAAAGCTGCGATGGTCATAAGAGTGATAAATGGTCCCTTTTTTCAGTGCCATTGTAACTTCAGTCATTAAATGAATAGTTGTAAATTGAGGGTTACCTATATTTGCTTAAGTAAGGCTACTTAATGAGATTGAGATTAGACTTAGATTTGGGCTAGGGGTGTTCCAGAGGTGGTATTCAGCAGGTTCTGACCAGTTCTGGAGAACCGGTAGTGGAAATTTTGAGTAGTTCGGAGAACCAGCCAATACCACCTCTGACTGGCCCTGCCCTCATCTATTCTCTGCCTCCTGAGTCCCAGCTGATCGGCTGGGTCTTCTTTTGTTGCCCTGCACAGAAGAAGAGAGCTGCAAAGCAGGTTAGCGGGGTGGGGAGGGAATGGAGATTTTGCAGTAACCTTCCCCTACCATGCCCACCAAGCCATGCCCACCAAATCACATCACGCCCACCACGCCACACCACGTCCACCAAACCACGCCATGTCCACCAAGCCACATCCACAGAACTGGTAGTAAAAAATTTTGAATCCCACCACTGGGGTGTTCATATCAAAGCTTATACTCTTCGATACTTTACTGTCCCTGGCTTCAATTTTGTATTTATTACTGGTAGTACTATATAAAATTCATAACTTGGGGATGGGAGGAGGAAGAAGCCATGTAGGAAAGTGCATGCTTTACTTCTAGAAGATAAAAATCAAAGCTTCCATCTCTATGACATCACACTGAGAACAAGAGATGCGCTAATTTCAAAGTTGGAAAGGTTTGGGAGACCATCTAGTTATAATCCCTGTCTGCTCACTGTAGGATTTATAATATTTTTTACCTAAGTGAGATAAAATTGCTATCAGTCTCTGTAGAGAATACTGAGCAACACGGATCAGCGAGCAGATTCTGTAGGAGGTAATTTCTTGTTTACTCACTCAGTTTCTATGCTGCTGCAATCTCGCAGCTCTCAGTGGTTGCAGTGTCACAACACAAGCAACAGAATTAAAACAATAAATAATTCAAATGGGAAAAACAAAATTAAAGCGGGGGAAAAAAAGAGCAAGTGGCACAGGTGATGTTATTGAAAAAGCTTATTTTTTTAATAACTTCCTAAAAGCTATCATGGAGCGGGCCAGTGTTCTCAGTGGGGAGCCCATTCTATTCTTCAATATTTCCTAGCTTCAGCTCCTTTAACATCCCAGAAATATGCCCTTACGTGATCTAACAGCCTAGGTCAAAGCCATGAGGAGGAGGCGATCCCATTGGTACCTAACTCAAAAGCCTTGAAGGAATTTATAGAGTAGCATCCTCTTTTAAAACTAAACCAATAACCAGTGCTGGTCTTGTAATACGTTTATAATATGCTTCCAACATAGGAAATCAGTTAACACGTGAGGTGCCACATTCTGGTCTTATTGTAATTTCTGGCTAGCCTTAAAAGGCAGCCCCATGTAACCTATAATGGGTGATAATGAGAGCATGAATTACTGTTCCTCTGTCATCCTACATTAATTCCAGTTACCCCTGGAATTGCCTGGCCCCTGATCTCTGCTCCTTCCGCCATGACCTTAAAACATGGTTATTTTTACAATCCGGCCTGGACTGACAGGGCATCGGGGTTTTAATCTGGAATGTTTATTTGGCTGCAATTTAATTTTTTAAATTGGGTTCTTGTTTAATGCCAGCGTTATTCCTGGATGGACCAAGTCTTGGATTTGAAAGTTTGTGATTTGGAGGTCCTTCTGGTCTCATAACTCCTGTTTGAACAGTGGCCTTTGCATCCTTATTATGTTTATTTGGACTTATGTTTATGTTTATTTGACTTATAAGCCCTCTCTCCAAGGACTCAGGGCGGCATAATAAAGAAGCAATGCAAAAATTAAAACAATTTAAAAAATTGTTTTAAAGAGCAACTCTGAGTTCAAGGGCCTTGGTGGTGCAGGCTGTTAATAGCCTAGCACTTAGTTCCAGCTGCCTGTAATTACTGCAGGCTTGAATCCCACCAGGCTCAAGGTTGACTCAGCCTTCCATCCTCTCGAGGTAGATAAACTTAGGACCCAAGATTGTTGGGGGCAATAAGCTGACATTGTAAAAATGCCGCTTAGTAATAAGCAGGCATATACAATGGAAGGAAGGCTATTGCTGAGCGCATTGGGTTGTATCCCAAAATTGTAAGTCGCCTGAGCCTCCGGAGAAGGGCGGGATATAAATATGAATTAAAAAATCTATTCACAGCCTCCATGTTCTGACCATCAACAGCATGTCCCCCACAGCCCAGGTTTGTGATGTAGTAATAGGTAAATCAGCATATAGATAATACTATACCTCAAGTGGTCAGATGAGGGCCCTCCCCCATTGGTTCCTATGCTGAAGGCTCACTGGTCCTGGGGTGTGTGGGACAGCTGCCCCAATCTTTGTGATCTCATTCATGGAGGTGTCTCTGCATTGTGCCTGAAAGCTCATTTGCAATTCACCCTGTATTAAACATTCTCTTCTCTTATTATTATTGCCCTGAGAGGAAAGAATGGTGCAGCAGGGGAGAAGAGGGACCCCTACAAGGGAGCACAAAAGGAATGGCAAAAAAAAAAAAAAACCACCAAGTGAGCAGCAATTAAAGCACTGCTTTCTGGGAAAACACATCATCCAGACCATTATTGACTGTAGACTTGGTTTATGATGGCGGCAGCTGAAACCCATAATTCTGGTATTTATTTTCTGACAGGTCTTTGATAATCAGAGGCTGTGCTCTTCATTTACCTTCAGCCATGCCAAATACTTTACCACCTTCTTACTGTTGCCCTGTTTGCAAATGTCTAGCTGGCAACTTCATTTATGGCAGCCAATTCTGCCGTGATTGTGCTGTTCCGAGCAAGTTCATCCGGAGATATTAAAGGTTAAGGAAAACTCAGGAAAATTCTTATTTTCTAGGAAAAAGAAGCCAAATCTGTGTTACTTCATGAGCCAGGCAAATCCCTTCAAGAGAATTCAGTCCATGAATCATGTCTGTTGCTCATGAGAATTGCCTGCTTCCTTTTTCCTTTCAGGTGTGCAGGGAAATGAGGGCCCCAAATGCAGAGGTAAGGAGACTGAAGTCGTGTGTCCATGGCCAGCATGGAAAAGTTAGGGGAATGTGTCCCTAACTCATTTATTTACTAGGCTAATATGACACTCCAATCATACCTGACTCTGAATATCTTACATCCACCAGTACTAAGATTAAAAAGATATAAAAATATCCGTAATAACAGCAAGAAAAAAAACTCAAAACAGAGCACTAACATGCTCATGTAACATACATCCTCAGGGCAGAACAAAATATGTCCCCTCTTCACATCCCAAAAATGTCATTGAAAGAGCCAAGCTGTAGCAGCTTTGCAAAAGACCAGGAGAGATAAAGCCTATCTGATTTCACAGGAAATGCTGCTCCAGGGAACAAGGGCAAGGGTGGCCCAAATCTGAGATCTCAACAGATTATTTTATTTATTTTATTTTATTATTTTATTTATTTTATTTTATTTTATTTTATTTTATTTTATATTTATTAATTATTTATTTATTTAATTGATTTATATGTTGCCCCATCTCCGAGGGGACTCGGGCGCTTACACAGAAATATATAAACAATAAATACAACATTTATCAAATTATCTAATCCAATTATAAAATCTAATTAATATATCCTTAAATGAAAATTCCCAACCTGCTCAGTCCAGGCGGCCTGACAAACAGCCAAGTCTTGAGATCACGGCGGAAGGAGTGCAGGTCCGGGGCCAACGGAGCTCAGAGGTTAGCGATTCCAAAGGGTGGGCACCACCACAAGAGGACCTCCCGCTGGGGACCGCCAACCGACATGTTACTGGCTGGCGGCACCCCAAGGAGGAGCCGGCCTATGGGAGTGTACGGGCAATCAGACCCGATGCTGGTAGGAGGCGCTCCTGCAAGTAAACCGGACCGAGCCATGCAAGGGCTTTATAGGTAATACCAGAGCACCCCTGAATCTACACGGAGGGCAACTGGCAACCAATGAAGATCGTGCAGGAGGGGTTGTCACATGGGAGAATCGGGCGCTCCATCACCGCCCCCCAGCTGCATTCTGTACCAGTTGAAGCAGCCCATTATAGTCCTCAAGGGCTATCTTTATTTATTTATTTGTCAACGCTGTACAAGATAATAGGCTTAAGTATAAACATGAGTAAGGAATACAGGAAATAGGTACAAATAAAAGGGGACATAGGAAAGGGATGGGAGGGCACGATGATGCACTAAGGATCAGATCCAGAGAGAGTGTCTCTTCCAGATCTTATTGGCCAGACAGAAAACACATAGAAGTAAGCAAATCCTGTCGATTCTCAGAATGAGCCATGAAGGCTTATTAGTGATAAACAGCACTTTGGAATTGCACCAAGAAACATGTTGTAACATGTTTATTGCGATGGCAATTCACTGAGTGCCCATACTTAAGTGAATTTGTGACTATCAGGTTACAGAAAACATTGCATTGGGCCAGTTGTCTCGAACACCCAGTCTAGCAATGCTAATTACTGCTTTTACGGATTCTCTCCCAGAAGACTATTTCAGCAGACAGTGCTGGGCTATTAAGAATGGTTCCAGGAATAGCTGTGATTTAGTTGAATGAAGTTTAATCCCCACCATTATAAGACAGTGTGCACATTTCTAATATACCTTGTTATGTAGAGGTTTGAATGTTATTGGTTTATTTGAACTGTTCTTGTAAAATGTCAAATGGTATTGGTTTAAATAGTGCGGAAGAATCCCTGCACTCCCATTGGCTGGCAGCTACGGCTGCAGGCTATAAGAAAAGCAGCCGTAGCCAAGCCAGGCGGGTCATTGAGCTGTAGTCACTAATAAAGTCTTTGCTGGAACTCCTCGCGTCTGACTCTTCATGCAAACTTAACACTGGCGACGAGGGTGGATTTCCCTGAAGAGAAGACGACGCGACGAACAAGCAACTGAGCGAGATGGCTGCGCTGAACACCCCCCCAGCACCGTTCGATCCGGCGACGGAAGACTGGGAATCGTATGCGGATCGTTTCCACATGTTCCTGGAGGGAACGATCTCGCGGCATCCCCGAGAGACGGAAGAGGGCGGTCTTCTCACGCACTGCGGTCCGGCAGTCTCAAATGGCGAAGGCGTTGGCGGGAGCAGCAGAGCTGAAGGTAATGGAATGGCCCGATTTAGAAAAACTTTTAGAGCCCATTACCACAAGTATCGGCCTCATTAAGAGACACGAATTTTACCGTCGGGATCAAGGGGATAGCGAGAATGTTAATGACTTCGTGGCAAGTTTAAGGGACATTGGGGGTGCTTGTGACTTTACCAACTTAGAAGAGGGCATGCGTGATCGGTTTGTTTTAGCCTTAAAGATAAGGTTTTACAAAGCAAACTATTAATGAAACTAAGATCACGTTTAAAGAGGCCATTGAAGAAGCTGTTTCAGCGGAAGCCACCAAGTCCTCAGCAGCGGCATGAAAAAGATTAACAAGGCCTCAAGCCAGGCCTCAAGCCATTCTGATGGGGATAAATCCACATCTACTCATTGCGAACAAATAGACTCTGATTCTGATGGCAGTGAGGCAGAGGAGGGATTTTTAACTCAGAATGGAGAAGAAAAGAAAAGACTCTGGGAAAACAGGCAAGGTTCTATTGCAGAGGCTGTGGGGGGGGCCACCCCCCGCATGATGCAAGTTCTTTGACTCCATTTGCCTACGTTGTGAGAAACGGGGTCACATAGCCAGAGTCTGCAAATCATCCAGAACTCCACCAGCTAGGAAGAAATTCCCTGATAGAGACTTTAAGCCCAACAATTTCCTTGAAAAAATGGGGCGAAATTTAGAAGCAATGGCAAGATGAAACACACCAAACAATCACTATTGGTCATTCTTCACCCTTAAAAAGCAGAAAAAGTACATGTGAAGGTGTTTATTGAAGGAAGGCCTTGCCAAATGGAAGTGGACTCAGGCTCTTATTTATCTATGGTGTCATGGGACACCATCCACAGACTCTTTCCCAAAATTCAGAAAAAGCATTTCCAGAAGCAAGCACTGACTCTCAAAGACTACCAAGGAACAAGATTCCAGTAGTTGGAGCGAGAGATTTCAACGTGCAGTTTAAAGGCCACACCAAACGTTTGCCCTGACCATCGTGGGACAAGGATCGCCAAAGTTTGCTGGGACTTGAGTGGTTCAAGCCACTTGGCATCGAGGTGACTGCATCCATCACGTGAGCAGTTCTGACTGGGAAGAGTCCTTGAAGTCTGAGTTTCCAGAGGTCTTCAGCGAAGGACTGGGCAAGTATATGGGGACCCCTATTGCTTTCAGCCTAGACCCCAAGGTGCCCCCAATTCGTTTAAAGCCCAGGAGGGTCCCATTTGCTTTAAGGAAAAAAAATTGATGCACAATTAGATAAACTCATTGCTCAAGGGTGTTTAGAGCCTACTGACCACTCCAGATGGGAAACACCCATAGTCACACCAGTCAAGTCTGATGGGTCAGTGAGAATCTGTGGTGACTACAAGGGGACACTTAACCATGCGCTGCAACAGAGCGCATATCCTGTACCAGTTGTGCATCATCTGCTCCATTCCCTTGCGGAGGGTACAGTATTTGCTAAACTGGATTGGCTCAGGCATATCAACAATTAACAGTTGATGATGCCACTGCAGAGGCACAAAACAATTGTGACCCATAGAGGTGCCTTCAAATGTAAAGACTACAATTTGGAGTAAGCGTGGCACCTGGCATTTTTCAGAGCCTTATGGAAAGAATGTTGCAAGGACTGCCAGGGTAGTACCTTATTTTGATGATGTATTAATCTCTGCTGAAAATGACACTCAGCTTCAAGAAAGACTAGAGAAGTCCTTACCAGATTCAGAAAAGCGGGTTTAAAAGTCAAGGAAGACAAATGTACACTCAAAACAGACAGAGTTGAGTTCTGGGGTATATGATTGACAAGCATGGCATCCATCCTACTGATGCCAAGGTTAAAGCAATCAATGAAGCCCCTAAACCTCGATGCAAGCAGATTTGCAGGCTTCCTTGGCCTTATTAACTTTTACCACATGTTTCTACCTCACAAAGCATCTATTGCTGAGCCCTTTACATCGCCTGACTTGATAAGAATGCTGTTTGGATCTGGGGGCGGAAGGAACAGTCAGCATTTAACAGTATTAAGAGACTAATCACGTCTGATGCTGTGTTGATACAATTCTCTGAGAATTTACCTGTTGTTTCTGACTTGTGATGCATCCCCCTTTTGGAGTGGGGGGGGTTTGAGTCACAGGCTTCCCAATGGACGGGAAGCCCCAATTGCATTTTACTCTCGCACGCTGTCCAAAGCAGAGAGGAATTATAGCCAATTGGACAAGGAGGCTTTAGCAGTTGTTGCAGCTGTTAAGAAATTTCATGAATATCTGTATGGCAGGTCATTCACCATTGTTACAGATCACAAACCTTATTAGGCATTGTGGCAGGAGACAAACCTACACCTAATATCCTGTCACCAAGAATGCTTAGGTGGACTGAATTTCTTGCAGCCTATTCATACAAACTGATTCACAGGCCTGGCAAGGACATTGGACATGCTGATGCACTGAGTCGTTGCCCACTACCTTTGCCACAAGGAGGACTTTGAACTTGAAACTCACACCTTTTCCTTGAGACCGTTGCTAAGCTTTCCAGTCCATGCTGCTGAGATTGCCAGAGAGACTGCCAAAGATGCTGTTTGGCACCTGTTATGGGCTGGATTAAGAAGGTTGGCCTCTTCAAGATCTACCTCACCTTGCCCAACTTTTAAGTCCAGGCAAACTGAATTATCTGTATTAAGAGGATGTATTTTTGTGGGGTAACAGGGTGGTTATTCTGCAAAACTGCAAAGGGAGGTTTTGGATATGTTACATGAGAGGTCATCTGGATTGTAGGATGAAAGGTTTGGCCAGGAGTTAGTTATGGTGGCCAGGTATTGACAAAATGGTTGAAAACTGGGTAGCCCTCTTGTCCCAATTGCCAGGTAGTCAGACCTGCCCCACCTCATGCCCCCCACAGGAATGGAATGTCCTAGGGGCCATGGTCTAAATCCACATTGATTTTGGCAGGCCCTACAAGAGGGCACACTTTTCTAGTGATAGTAGATGCATACTCCAAATGGCTAGAGGTAATTCCAATGACATCCACTACTACTGAGGCTGTTATCAAGCAGCTCAGAAAATTGTTTGTAACCCATGGTTACCAGATGTCCTTGTCTCTGACAATGGCCCTCAATTCACATCTAACATTTTGAATCCTTTCTAGCTCAAGCAGGGCATCAGACATGCCCTCACTGCCCCTGGGCACCCTTCGGCCAACGGCCGGGCTGAACGCATGGTGCGGCTTTACCAAAGAGAAGCTTCAGCAGCTGGGTCCTGGGGACATCACTGAGAAGCTTGAAAAGCTTCTTAGTGTTCAACACATCACTCCTAGCCCATCAACTAACTTGTCCCCAGCAGAGTTGTTGATGGGCAGGAAACTTAGGTCTTCCCTTGACCGCCTCCATCCCTTATGCATGCACTAGCACCACTGGATTCCACTTCCAAAGTTCGTTCTTTTAGTGTGGGAGATTCTGTCTATGCTAGGAACCCTTTGTGGATTCCTGCTGAAATAACTCACATCACAGGCCCTCGTTCTTACAGGGTACAAACAGAGGATGGCCTTCTCTGGAGCAGGCACATTGACCAACTTAGATCCAGGGTCCCTCAAGAACATCGCCCCTGTCTCCCTCTAGGTCCCTCACCTGATGTTTCTTCTAGGGGGAAGGGGGAACAGGAGGAAAATCAGCAAACAGGAATCAACCCCATGTGTAACGAGCCATTGCGACAGGAACCATCCCGAACCCTGTCACAAAGCCAAGATCCATCCTTAGAAGTGGAAGATTGCACATCACTACCTGACTTGGGTGCTGACATTGGAATGGAGATGGGTTGGGAGGAGAGACCAGATTCTAACAATTCAACAGGGTCTCCTTTCACAGGAAGTCCCAACAGGGAAATGTCAGCAGACACATTTCCTCTCTCACTGGGTGAGAACGTTAAAGCTTCTGAACCACGAAGGTCTCAGCACGTACACGTAAGAGCCCCACCTATTTAAAGGAATACATTAGATAGGGGTTTGGTATGGACTGAACCTAGTGGGGAGGGGTGTTATGTATGTAGGTTTGAATGTTATTGGTTTATTTGAACTGTTCTTGTAAAAGTCATAGCAATTGCTAATAGTCGGGGATCTCTCTCCAGAAGACTATTTCAGCAGACAGTTGCTGGGCTACTAAGTAAGGTTCCAGAATAGCTGCTTATTGAGACTTATCACCTATAAGACAGTGTGCACTTTCTAATATACCTTCAGTCTTACAACCTAATCCTCCTTTACTCAGAAATGACAAGCAAAATAATAATAATAATAATAATAATAATAATAATAATAATAATAATTTATTCGACTTGTATGCCACCCTTTTCCCTAAGGACTCAAGGCGGCTAACATTAAAACGACACAAAATTTACATAAAAAAGCAATTAAACAAAACAAGTCAGAATAAATACAATAAAACATTAAAACATTAAAATAAATAATAGAAATAGTAAAAAAAAAACCCACCTGGGTCATTCCAGGCCGGCCTGTTGAAACAACCAAGTCTTCAGGTCCCGGCGGAAGGAGTGGAGATCAGAGGCCAAACGGAGATCCGCGGGGAGATGGTTCCAAAGGGTGGGGGCTCCCACGGAGAAGGCCCTAGCCCTGGGAACCGCCAGCCAACAGTGTCTGACCGACGGTATCGCAAGGAGACCCCTCCTGTGGGAGCGAACAGGGCGATCGGCATATGATGATACTGGCAGGAGGCGTTCCCGCAAGTACCCTGGACCCAAGCCATTTAGGGCCTTATAAGTTGTTACCAGCACCTTGAAGCTAACCCGGAAGGCAACCGGCAACCAATGCAGGTCACGCAGGAGGGGTGTAACATCACAGCCCGCGCGGCCGCATTCTGCACCAGCTATAACCTCCTGGTAGTCCGCAAGGGCAGCCCCAGGTAGAGAGCGTTGCAGTAGTCAATTCTAGAGGTGACAAGTGCATGAGTGACCGTTCGAAGAGCATCTCAGCTCAGGTAAGGGTGGAGCTGGCGAACCAGCCGAACCTGGGCAAAAGCTGATAAATGATTTCTACAAATCACAGAGAAGCTTTTAAAAAGCCTTTTAATTCTCTCACTGAATTCTGGTCCTTAGACCTGATTCTTGCTCTTAGTGTGGTATTCAGTCAGGAATGTTTTAGACTGGAGGTTTTCATTGGACATAAAATTAAAACACATTGTGATTCACAGGGACTGGAAAGATGGAGTGTGTGTGAGTATTTAAAAAATATAGCACCATGAAGTTTTAAAATTTGGAATTTTTTTTAAAAAATAGTCAAAAATGTTTTAGAATGACAAAATGATTAAAAACAGCCTGAGAGTTAATCATGAAGGAATGTCAAGTGATAATGAGATTGTTATTCCATATATTATCAGATGAATCAAATCCACCTATCCTGGAAAGAGATATATCTACATTTCTGGGGATTGTGCTACTTTTTCTTGCAAGATAAAAGCTCTAGGAAAATATTGGAAGACCCCATGTATGTGAATAAGGCATGGAAATTCCACATTACTTGCCCAAGGCTACTTTTGTTCACTTGAGGATTGCACTCCAGAGTGGGTAATTCCACAGTTCATGTTGAGAGGGAGTTGCAGGAGTTTTAGAAGATGAAATTGGTGCTTTAAATATCTGTAAGCCCCGGGCTGAGGTATCCATGCTGTTGAATCTTCCAACTCTCAAAATGTAAAATGCAAGCTCACAATGTTGATCCTGCTAATTTGGGAGAGGGAAGATTTAGGAGCCACAAAAAGGATTCCCAGAGGGCTTGGACACAAGGTCAGGCAATTAGCGCAGACACTTTTTAAGCCTCTGGTGCAAGCTTTGATAACATGAGCTCATCTGGTACTTAGGTATTCTAAGTTACTCTTCACTTGCAATTTTGGAAAAATAACTCTTAATCTCTAGTTTATTGAAAATAAAATATTTGCTTTTCAGTCCTCGACCATTCATACAGTGACCCCCCCCTCCCAAAGTCACTGTGGCACTGAAAAAATGACTTAGTTATGGTGTCCCCATGATCACATGATCAAAATTTGGGTGTTTGGCATGTATTTGCAATTGTTGTTCTGTCCCAAAATTATGTGTTTGCCGTTGGTGACCTTCTCAGTGGGCTTTGAAGATCAAAGTCAGTAGTGGAAACAGATTCACTTAATGGAAAAAAAGGTAATGAATTTGAGTGTGACTTACTTAATGACCACCTTGCCTAGAGATAGAAGTTCCCTCTCAATTGTGGCCATAAGTCAAAGATTACCTGTAATAAGATAATATTAAAAAGTTGCTATGTGGAATAGCTACAGTAGTAGCAGTAGAAATTGTGGTAATGTCATCATAATCAGCAATAAACCAGTATACATTTAAAAAGCAGGAAGATTTTAAATATAGCCCACTATATTGTCTTCTCTGCCAATCGCTCTTCATGGATACTATCTGCTCTTTCTCAAATATAGAAGCTAAGTATGGGGCCATTTGTGCAAGTTGCATAGTCTGCCATAGAGTTATAATCTTTCCTCTAAATTCCATATTAGGCATATAATTTATTAGTAAAGTATTTCCATCTTGCTATAACATTAAAAAAACAGATCAACAAGCCATTTACTAGTTCCTCTGATAAATGGATGGCTTTATGAATTTGTTAAATAAATAAATCCTTACAGTACTACTTTTATCACAATATGATTCAGCCTTCTCCAATTAGATAACTTCTATGCTATGAATTATAACTTCCATCTCAGGTTAAACCATGCTGGGAGGGGATGATGGGAAGGGAATCTAACACATCTGGAAGGCTTCTCTAACATCTAATAATCCATCAGCCTTATTTTTGTCCACCTGAATCTATATCTGTATCTTTATCTGCCTTCTCTTAAGCTTTACTGTCATACGGGTATTGTTTTATGTGAACATAACAGGTTTCAGAGGATTGCTGTCCCACCAACTACAGAGAATAACAAAAGCAGAAAGAAAACATAGCTAACTAGCACTCAGCAGGTCACAATACACTGGAGTAGAACAATGGAAGGTCCATATGGAATAAATCAAGTATTTGTCTCCCCATCCTTGACTCAAAGTTTCTTGACCCATGTTTTCAACATGATAATTAATACCATTTGCTAACCAGCTTTGGTACTGGTTTGTACTTTCCCTTCAATCCTTTATATATATAATTTGGGATTTTCTGAATTCGTTTTGAAAATTGAAGTTCAAACTTCTGGGAATGCTTATCTTTCTGGTAGCTGTAGCAGCAAAACATAGGCAGTCAACGGAAAGCATGAAATTGTGTTTTTTTTCCTTCACGAAATGCCTTGCCTATGAAGTTTATTTTATGGATATGTTGAGAAAGTATCCATAAAGGAGAGACTTTTACTGATATCAGCATATTGAACACCTCATTCTTCTACAACAGTATTAATGTTTTATGAAAACTTTAAAGAAAAACTTAGATCTCCTCTAAACAAGTTTTCGATATATATCAATAGGGATGGGCAATATGTTCTCTGCCTAACCAAATGTTGTTTTAAATGAAAAATAATTATGTGAAAAGTGTTGACACATTCTAGTATCTACTGATTTATTATTCACTATGCTTACATTTGTCCTCTTTCCAGATTTTAATTTTGTTGATTATGAATTTTGTTTTGGAATTCCAGACTAATTCTTGCACAATGTTCATGTAATCTCAAAAGTATTGTTTGGAGAAATCTAAATTGTTTAGAAAGACATGGGTAGAAATAGATGTCAACTTTGTGT
Source organism: Naja naja (assembly GCA_009733165.1). NCBI lineage: Eukaryota > Metazoa > Chordata > Lepidosauria > Squamata > Elapidae > Naja > Naja naja. The sequence continues at coordinate 9,759 of SOZL01000188.1, read as the reverse complement.
AGTGGGAGGATATGTCATAATGATAAGGTTAAGTTAATGAAATGGGCAGGCTACAGAGCTATGCTTGTTGGTTCATGTCTTCCAATAGGATAGAATATCCTCTGGACACATACTTATAAAAGAAAACTTGGCATGCTGTTGTACAAATGGAATCTAAGGGTCTAGAAATTGATTAATTAACAGCGATATCTGATTTCACATGATGCTATGTAGCAAGTCAGTTTTCTGTCTGCTTTACTGGAACAAGTCATGTCCAAACTTTTTATTGTGTTTTTACTTTATTTTATTTCCTTGACTTTGAGTCAATATTGACTTCTGATAACTGTCTGGTCCTAGAACTAAACAGAAATTTCCTAACAGTGAGTACAATTAACCAGTGGAACAGCTTACCTTCAGATGTTCTGGATGCTCCATCACTGAAGGCTTTTATGAAGAGACTGGGCAGCTACTAGTCTGGAATGGTATAGGGTCCCCTGTTTGAGCAATGGGTTGAGCAAGAAGACCTCCAAGGTCCCTTCCAACTCTGTTATTCTGAAAGTGTAGTATTTCTGAAGCAACCACAACTTTCCCAAATTTAATTCCCATGAGAATCATGAATCCCAGCATTCTGTAAGGCTGGGATTAATTAATTCTGTAATTCTGTAGCCCGTTTGTGTTACCTTGCTTTAACAATTGTTGCCATATATCTTTCATCCAACTTCATCCAATTGAAGGTTATAGATAAACATGCATTAGGGTGGAGGGTTGGACTAGATGACCTATAAGGTCCCTTCCGACTCTGATTATCTGTTATCTGTTATACATTAGTATTTTAGTAATATATAGGTAAAGACTGATAACACTGTTAAGAGTATGCTTGTGGTGTTAGAGACAGCAGAATTTTTAACCACTTAATTAACTTGAAAGGTGCTTATAGTGTATGTTCAGTTTCCAATGCAGGGATATTCACTGTCTTATTTTATTGAATGGGGGTGTGATGGCCTAGCGGTTAAAGACGCTGAGCTTGTACAGCTTAGGTTCAAGTCCCAAGTGCTACATGGTGGAGTGAGCTCCCAGTTATTTGCCCCAGCTCCTGCCCACCTACAGTTTGAAAGCATGCAAATGCAACTAGATAAATAGGTACCACTTTGGTGGGAAAGTAACAGTGTTCCATGCACATTGGCATATAGTCATGCTGGCCACATGATCAGGCAATGTCTTCAGACACTTCTGGCTCCCTTGGCTAAGAAATGGAGATGAGCACTGCCCTCTAGAGTTGGACATGACTTTATTTTATGGAACAGGGCAAACAACTAGATATGTTCTAAACTTCATTGGCATGCAACTTTTATGATCTGAGACTCAAGTTCTGTCAGCAAAAGTGTGGGATCTGCAATCAAATTTGGATGATGTCTTATATGATCAAGGCAAATTAATTCAAAGCAAACAAGATCCAGTTCTGTTTGGATCCACATGGCAACTCCCTGGAATTGAAATGATTAGGGCATTTGGTAGGGTTTAGCTATATCCCTGATAAAACTATGCCAACTCTTCAAAAATGTCAGATAAACAGGGTGCTTGCTTTCTTCCACACACACTGGCTCCCAGATGGTGTTGTATTGTTTTGACTACCTTGCAATTGATTTGTAGATAATTCAGGTGGCTATTTATTTATTCAGTTGTGATTTCTCATATTTATATAAAAGCAAAACCTTATGTTGCAATGGGGGGGAGGCTTAAAATTTTAGCATTCTGTCGTCTCTCTTGCATTAATTTTTTTGTATCGCTGTCTACTAAAATCTCACTGTGATTTCCAGTAATAACAGAAACAGAATGAAAATTATTAAAACAATATTGCAAAGGAAAATCTAACTGTTAAGTTAGAATCATCAACTATTATAATCAATACGCCAGGTTAAAATCTTTTAAAAATCCAGTAATATGGCTTATTCCTTCTAACAGGACTATACACAGATACGAGCAAAATAACAACGCGTCTGTGTATGGTGAGGGAGCTAGACAAATATATTACTTGAATATAAATTTCTGGTTGAGGTTTAAGCCTGCAAGCAAGCAATAACAGATAAAATCTATTTGGCCTCTCTGCCTCCCCATTATTGCTTTAATTTATCCAAGCAAATAAAAGCTGATGCCTATAGGCTACATTGATGGAATTGCTGCAGATACCATGAAGCAAAGCGTAAAGATGATCTCTTGTCATTTTGAAAGCCCATTACCTGTTTATGTGCAAGTTAACAAGTATAACCGTACAAGAGTCTGCATTTTTTTTCTTAGGTGTATATAATTACCATTATACTCTTCCTCTAGCCTTTTTTCTCTAGCCTTTTTTTAAAAATGGCATGAGATTGTTTACACACACACACACACACACACACACACACACACATTGAATCAGTTCCACCAATTTGCATGAATGGGGAAATAAATGTAAATATTAATAAATAAATATGACTTGGATTTCTATGGATGTTTTGTTTTGGCTTTCAAGGCCACTGGAAGTATGTCCAATAATAGTTTCTGGCTTCTGGGTTGAGCCTTCTCGAGAACGGGCGGTTTGTGATCGTCCACGACCACAGCCTGGCTCTTGCGTCGAGAGCCCGATCCTGCAAGGTTCGGGGCTGAAGCTGCCTAGGGCGGCGGAGAAAGGGAAATCTGCCAGCCAGAGTGAGGGGAGCGCATCTCCCCTTTTGGTCTGGTCTTTTCCCTCCGAAGACGTCAAGAAGTGGTGGTCAAAATGGCCACCTTGAAGAGAAGGTCTCAACGGGATTAAGATTGGTGCAGGAGGAAAGAGAGAAATCGACAGCAGAGGAACCGGGAGTATCGGATGGTAAGATCAAGGCACCGGATTAAGATAAAGATGAGTTTTTAAAAAAGAAACAGAAGCGGCACAGTTCCAAGTGAAGGAAAAATAAGTAAAATATTTTTGACAGCTATAAGGGCTTGAACCGGAAAGGAAGAAGCCAGCGTAAGAACTTAAGTTTGGGGCTCGGAAAACTTTGAATATCAAAATAAAAGGAAAGGGTTAAGACTCTGTGCAGAAAGTGCCACTTTGTGGAGAAAATTGGAAGCTAAAGAAGAAAGAAACTATCTTGTTCCTTTGTGGATTGGAGTTGTTACATTTTAAAGAGACGCAAGACTCATAGAAAGTGAAGGCTTGAATACACAAAGACGGACTACCGGACTAATTGGTGATATTGATATAGACTCTGGACCTGGGTTAGGATCATAGAAAATTGAAAGAAGAAGAAATAAGGAAAATAAAAATTCTGGTGGCCATCCAAAGAATTAAAAATGGAGTTTAAAAGCATGAAAGAACTGTTACAGGAAGTGACTGAACTAACTTGGCTTGTTGCAGAAAACATGGGCATTCAAATGCTGAATAAAGAAGAAGAAGGAGCCTTGGAAAGGGAGGAGCCAGCACAAGAGAAAGCCATCTTAAAAAGACAATTAATACAAAGATTAATACAAATAAAAGGGAAAGGAAGGGTGGCTAAAAAACAGAACCTAAGAAAGTATCTAAAAAGGGGAACATTTATGAAATTAAGCATGTTAGAAAGGTTCAGAAGGAAAGGAACAGAAAGGTAAAGAGAGAGAGGGATTCAAACTGGATAGAGAAGGGGAGAGCAGGATAAAAGGAGGAGAAGGGAGCCAGCACAAGCGAAAGCCATTTTAAGAAGACAATTAACACAAAGATTAATACAAATAAAAGGGAAAGGGAGGATGGTCAAAAATGAAACTTAAGAAGGTAATTAAAAGGAACATTTATGAAATTAGGCATGTTAGAAAGGTCCAGAAGGATAGAGAGCAGAAAGGTAAAGAGAGAGAGGGATTCAAACTGGATAGAGAAGGGGGATAGGATAAAAGAGAGGAGAAGGAACAAGAAACAAGAACAAAAGATAGAGAGAAGGAATTACATAATGAAGAATGAAACTTGTTTGCATAGAGATAATGGCTAATGTATTAAAAAGGGGGGTTCTGCATGAAGAAATGGTAATAAGAATATATTGTAATTATAAAAGTGTAAAACAATAGGGGTTACTGACAATTTTACTGGTAAAAGGTCACATTTTTATTTCTTATTTACAAAAGAAAGGTAAATGATGATTAGATAAATTGAATTAATTGAAATGATTTTAGAAAATGTCTAAAATGAGATTTGTCAATAACCAAGATTAGTTATTTTATTATTATTTGGAACCATAAATAAATCTTAGGGGATATGTATTGCAGAACCCGATCGATTAGAGATATATTGTAAGGGAGCTTTTCTTTTCTCCTTTTTCTTTTTCTTTTTTCTCTATCTTTCGTTTTAAAGGGAATGATTATGATTATGCTACTATATCAACCACTGAGGTGTCACTTTCAAAGTAGTAAAAGGGGGCAAGTCTAGGGTTTTTTTTTTCTCATTCTTTTTATTGTTAAAATAAAAGTGACGACCCGGGAACATGCTGTCTACTGAAAAGAGCTGTTTTAAAAAATTGTTAAAAATTGAATAAAATTTATTTAAAAAAAATAGTTTCTGAAATTAGGCCAGATACCTATAAGTTGCCCACTCTTCAGATCAAAGGATGCATGGCAACCCTATCCTTAAGCATTTACAATAATGTAGGAAATACAAATATCTGTTTGTTAGTCCAATGTGCATGTCCTTTTTGAAATTCAATTGAATGAATATTTGTGACTAACATCCATTAAAAGGCAAAATAATGAAATAACAATAACAATATTGCAATGGAGTTTGGGCAGGACAAACAAACATTTGGACAGGACAAACAAAGCCACCCTCACCATCAACAGGTGAGGAAAAAGAGTGAAAACTAAAGGAACTAAGATGTCCTTTAGAAATAACATCAAGAATCTGGATGAAGAGGACCACTACAAATACCTGAGCACCTTTCAAACTGACAACCTCAAGCCTACTGATCTTAATGGCTGACCAAGTAATGGGAGAGTTTCTGTGAGATCATGGGAAATGAAATCTTTCACTCAAAGCACTTTAAACAACAGCACCTCCTCTCATTTCCAAGGGATGGGGTATAAAATAGAATAGACTGAAGTTCTACCAGTCTCCACTCATCAACAAAAGCTAGGGCTTCTATATGTGTGTCTCTGCGTGTGTCTCTCTGTGTGTGTATAAAACCAAAATAGCATTTATTATCTTTCTAACAAAGTCTATTTCTTTTTGTATATGCACCAATATCGTATACACAGTCCTTATAAAAGGGCATGTAGTGGCTCAGCAGTTAAGATGCTGAGCTTGTCGGCTGGAAAGCCAGCAGTCAAGGCTCGAGACCCAAGTGTCAGGGGATGGGGTGAGCTCCCATTATCTGTCCCAACTCCTGCCAACCTAGCAGTTCTAAAGCATGCAAATGTGAGTAGTGATGGTATTAGCTAGTTATATACAACTTCATAGTGCTTTACAGCCCTCTCTAAGCGGTTTACGGAATCAGCATATTGCCCCCAACAAACTGGGTCCTCATTTTACCGACCTTGGAAAGATGGAAGGCTGAGTCAGCCTTGAGCCAGTGAAGATTGAATTCATGGCAGTGAGCTGAATGCAATATTGCTTTCTAACCACTGTGCCACCATAGCGAGATTAGATAAATAGGCACAACTTCAGTGGGAAGGTAACTGCGCTCTGTGACATCATGATGGGCATTGTCTTCAGACACCTTGGCTCAATGGTGTTGAAACATTACTGCCCCATAGTGGGCAACAACTAGCAGAGTAAAATCTACAGGGACTCTCTCTTTTTTTAAAAAAACTTATATATATATATGTGTGTGTGTGTGTGTGTGTGTGTGTGTGTGTGTGTAGGTCTTGGTGTATTCGGGTCTTGTCCGTGTAGGATTGAGATACCAACGTTGACGAATCTCATCTGTCATCTTCAGGCTGGTGTCTTCAGTTCGTTCTCTGGGAGAAGTGTGTGATCGTGGCTGTTTTCCTTTTAAACTCTAGAGTTGGCTGTGTTGTTACTTCTTGATTGGTTTGTGGAGTTGATGTATGCAGATTGGATGGCTTTTTCCTGAGCACCTCAGCCACACAGGGTCTCAGGAAAAAGCCATCCAATCTGCATACATCAACTCCACAAACCAACCAAGAAGTAACAACACAGCCAACTCTAGAGTTTAAAAGGGAAAAACAGCCACGATCACACACTTCTCCCAGGAGAACGAAGCTGAAGACACCAGCCTGAAGATGACGGATGAGATTTCGTCGAAACGCTGCAAGGTATTCTCAATCTTACACGGACAAGACCCGAATACACCAAGACCTACATACCTTTACCCGTGAAAATCTACGTAAACAAATATATATATATATATATATATATATATAATATATATATATACTAAACAATATATATATATATATATATATATATATATATATATATATATATAATTATTATTTATTAGACTTGTATGCCGCCCTCTCTCCCTAAGGACTCAGGGCAGCTAACAATATAAAACTCATTACAAATTTTACAATAAAAAGAAATTAAACCAAATACAAGCCTAAGAATTAAAATTCAATTAAAATTTAAAAACCCTCTAGAACAAACCCACATCCCATATCCCATATCAATGGGAAGCTCTGGCTCTTTTCCCAAATATCTTCTTCCAATAATCTGCATGACCAATTTGAATAATTTCAGTAACACTTGCACCCAATTTGAAACATTTTTTGTGAGCACCAAGTTTGTTGTTTTATTCAGTGCAGAGAAATGCAAATGTCAGTTGACCCAAATTGAATGATAAATGTAACTTTTATTCTTGCCTCTAAAATGATGCCATATCGTGTATTGAGCCTATCTGTCCTCTTCTTTCTTTTTTTTTTTAATTTTTAATTCGTTTTATTTAGTAATTAAACATAACCAAACAAACAAACACTGACATAAACAAAACGTAATCAAACACAAAACATATGTTACAGTCGAACCTAGTACGGCTAGGCTCATATCATTCATTGTCCATCATTTGTTAAGTCCAATTCAGAAAGTCTGTTAAGTCTTTTCTTATCTAACCATCCATAAAAGTTATTCCAAGTTTTGTAATAGTCTGTTTCTTCCTTATTTTTAATTTCCATTGTCAATTTGTCCATTCTCGCACTCAATTATTTTCTTCGTAATTCCGCTTCTGTTGGAGTTTCAGTGTTTTTCCACTTCTGTGCAAAGGCCATCCTTGCCGCTTGTAATAATATGGATCATTAAATAAAAGATTTCCTTCGGATAGGGTTTATTGGTGATTCCCAGTAAAAAAAATTCTGGTTTGAAATTAATCTCTACATCACAAATTTCTCGTAAGCATTGATGTATTTCTTTCCAATATTCTGGGCTTTCTACAACTCCACCATATATGATAATATGTACCTCTTTCCTTATTACACTTCCAACAAAAGGAGGGGAAAATTTATTATTCATTTTAGATAGTCTTGTTGGTGTTATATGCCATCTATAAAATAATTTATACAGATTTTCTTTAAATGGAATTGCAAGGGTTTTTTTTTATTTCTAGTCCAAATATTTTGCCAATCATTTAAAGCTATGCTGTGACCAAAATCTCTCATCCAGCGTATCATGTTTCTTTGACTGTTTCTTCTTCCAATTTAGTTTGTAATAATACTTGGTATGTTTTTAATCATTTTTACATCTGGTCCTAACAAAATTTCATCTAATTCCGGCCCTAGTTTTGCTAATACCCAATTCCTTCTTGTCTTCTGCATGTTTAGCTTGGAGTTGTAGATAGGCCCACCATTCCAATTCTATCCCTGTTCATTCAACCGCTGTCTAGTTTGTAAATCTCCTTTTCATCTAACAGTTCTTCATAAGTAATAATTTTATGTATCTTAGCAGGTGTGGATGCATCAAAGCTTCTAATGTTGATATCCAGATTGGTATTTTGAATGTACATTTGTTTCTTAATTTTGAACCAGGTGTGTAGAAGTGTCTGTCTTACTTTGTGTTTCAAAACATAGCTGTGTTCCTTTAAACTATCTTGTCTAAGAAAAAAGTGCCATCCTGTCTGGAGATTATAGCCTTCTAATGTTAGTATCCTTGTATTTGTGTGATTTATCCAGCCTTTTATCCAAGTCATAGTTGCAGCCCTATAATACAGCTCCCAATGGTAGGCCAAATCCCCCTTTCAGTTGCATCTTGTAGTAATTTTAGTTTTATCCTTGGTCTTTTTTTTGCCAAATAAAATTTGATGTTAATCTATTTAATTCATCAAAGAAGGATTTTTTAATTTTATGGGGGGGTTTTGAAAGAGAAATAGAATTTTTGGTAAGATATTCATTTTAATGTGGCTATCCTGCCCATAAAGGATAATTTTAAATTGTTCCATCTTATTAAGTCTTCCTTATTTGTTTAATAAGTGGGTCATAGTTGTCTTTCTTCAGTGTGCTATGTCTGGGGATATAATGATTCCTAAATATTAATTTTTTCCAATTCAATGCCCATTGTTGAGGTCAGTAATTCTTTCTGTTTACTTGTCATATTTTTAGTAATCATTTTGTTTTCTTTTTATTTATTTTTAATCCTGCTACTAAACCAAATTCATCCAATTTTTGTAAAAGTTTAGGTCCTGAAGATTGAGGTTCTTCCAGAATGAAAGAAGGTCATCTGCAAATGCCTGTAATTTAAATTCTTCCCTTTTTACTTTTAGTCCTTTATATCATTGTCTTTTTAATTGTCCTAATTAAAGCCTCTAATGTCATAATGAACAGCAGTGGTGACAATGGACAGCCTTGTCTCGTTCCTTTTGTATTTGAAACTTTTTGTAAGTCCCCATTGATTAAAATTGTAGCATATGTTTTTGATAGATAGCCTTAATTACATTAGAGAATTTAGGTCCTAACCTCAAATATTCACTTTGTTGTAGAATAAAGTCCATTTCACATTATCAAATGCCTTTTGGGCATCTAAGAATAGCAGTGCAGCTTGGTCTGCACTCCGATCCTCATAATACTCTAATATGTCCAACGCTACTCTAATATTGTTTCTAAGATGTCTCTGAGGGAGAAAGCCATTTTGGTCAGGGATATGAGTTTATTAAGTATTTTTTGTCTCTCTGCCAAGATCGTCATAAAGATTTTATAATCTACATTAAGGAGAGAGATTGGCCGATAGTTCCCTGGTTCTGTTAGATGAGCCTGATTTGGGAATGATGGATATTTTAGCTTCTTGCCATGATTGAGGACATTCGCTTTGTCTAAAACTTCATTGAAAGATTTTTACCATTTCCTTTCCTAAAATTTCTTGTTGTGCTTTATAAATCTCTGCTGGTAAGCCATCTGGACCTGGGACTTTATCTATTTTTGTTTGTTGATAGCCTCATAGACTTTTTGAAGGGTTATAAAATGGTTTAACGCTTTTTCATCTTCTTCTGAAATTTGTGTGAGATCTGTATTTTTTAAGTATTTTAAAATTGTTCTTCTGTAACATGACTTGTCTCTGTGTATAGATCTTTATAGTATTTTTGAATAATCTGCCTTTATTATCCTTCTTTATAACATATATCCCCTTATTCATTTCTAATTTAGTAATCCATCTTTTTTCATTTTGTTTTTTAAGTTTAGAGGCTAACCCAACGCCCTGGTTTTTTATGTTTTCAAATTGGTATTGCTTTGTCTTCTTTAGTTTCTGAGCTAGTTCCTCCTCTCAGTAAATTTATTTTATGTTTAATCTTATCCAATTGAAATTGACTTGCTCATCTTGTGGGTGGTTTGGAGTCTCTTTCATGCCATTCATCATATTCC
>SOZL01001894.1:0-25863 GCA_009733165.1 Naja naja | reverse complement strand
TAGTCTAGGGAAGAAGAAGGACCAGGGGAGACAGGAGAGCATCTTCCAATATTTGAGGGCTGCCCCAGAGAGGAGGGGGTCAAGCTATTTTCTAGCCCCTGAAGGCCAGACAAGGAACAATGGATGGAAACTGATCAAGGAGAGATTCAACCTGGAAATAAGGAGGAATTTTCTGACAGTGAGAACAATCAACCCATGGAACAGAAGTTGCCTTCAGAAGTTGTGGGAGCTTCATCCCTGGAGGCTTTCAAGAAGAGATTGGGCTGCCACCTGTCAGAAATTGCAGGGCCTCTGCTTGGGCAGGGGTTGGACTAGATGACCTACAAGGTCCCTTTCACCTCTGATTATCTGTTATTTGATTTGCCGGTTCTCTGAACTGCACAGAATCATAACGAGGTCCGAACCGGTAGCATCACACACCCCCGACGTATCATAGTATTATTACAGCTGTTAATTTATGTGCTATTATATATTATTAGTATTATTATTAGTAAACGGGACAATACTTTTTACAGTATTAGCTAAGCTTTTTATTTTTTGTTTTTTTTGTAAATAAATACTCGGACAAAACGCTGTATTCAAAAAAATGCTTATGAATAAATCCTAAAAATAAATAAATAAAAAATAATGATCTGAACCCATGTGGGGCACCCTACAGCCATTTCTCAACAAAGTATTCCGGAAAACGATGTGCAATTATCAATTTACTGTACAAGCTGAAGATGACCTAAGAAGGCAGCTGGGAATTCATTGATTATTTTATTTATTAATCCAATTGAAAGGCCTCCCGACTCTTGCCAGACTCTCTTGCTGCCAGTGTGGGAAGATGCCTGCTTTCGTTTCTAGAAAAAGCTTTACTGTGGGCAATATTAGTCCTCGACATACGACCGTCATAGAGCTGGCCTGTTACAGTTGTAAGTTGTGCCCATTTTTCACACTTAATGACCACTGCAGCATGCAGCATGCCCGTGGGTCATGTGAGCAAAATTCAGGCGCTTGGCAACTGATTCATATTTATGACGGTCACAGCATCCCGGGGCGTCTCGTGATCTCCCTTTTGCGACCTTCCAACAAGCCAAGTCAGATTCGCTTAACGACCAACGATTCGCCGAACAGCCTCCCAGTGGTTTGCTAAACCACTGTGGCAACAAGTTCGTAAAATGGGACAAAACTCAGTTAACCTTGTTCAGCACTGGCAAGTTTGGGCTGACCAAACGGTCGTTAAGTCAAGGACTTCTTGTATGATCCAACGTGGCTCCTCTGAAAATGAGTTTGTGTTCAGTTGTGTTTCAGTTGTGTAATTATTTGACAATTTGCTATAATACAGGCGGTCCTTGATTGAGAACCACAATGGGGGACCCCAGATTTTCGTTCGTGACCTTTCGGGCCACCATTGTTAAGTGAATCACTGCAGTTCTTAAGTCAGTCCCACGGTCGTTAAATGAATCGGGCTTCCCCACTCTGGGCTTGTCGGACGGTCGCAAAAGGGGACTCCGTGACCCCCCCGCCCCAGGACGCTGCGACCGTCATAAGTATCGAACCCGTTGCCAAAGTCTGAATTTGGAGCACGTCACCACGGTTACGCTGCAGTGGTCGTAAGTGTGAAATATGGTCGTAACTCCGCTTTTTCCCTGCCGTCGTAACTTCGAATGGTCACTAAAGTGGACGGTTGTACATTGAGGACTGCCTGTACCGAGTGTCTGAATTTGGGATCGCTTGAGCACGAGGGATGCTGAAACGGTCGTAAAACTGGTCCTACGTCCCTTTTTTTTTAGCCCCGGTTGTGACTTACAATGGTCACTAAGTGAACAGTTGTAAGTCAAGGACCGCCTGTATTCTCGCTTTTTTTTCTTCTTCTCTGTCTCTAAAACTGCGGCTGCTTCTCTAAACTTCTCCCTCCCTGTCTGGTTCTGCAGGAATTTGAGATCGAGCTGGAAGGCTCCCAGTACCTGCGCATCCTTTGCTACGAGAAATGTTACGACAAGACCAAGCTGAACAAAGACAACAACGAAATTGTCGATCGGATCGTGGGCAAGTGGCAAGTCCAGGTGCGGGGGCCGTGGCACGCGTGGTGGTGGGGGGGAGGAGGAAAAAAACGGTCTCTTTTCACAAACCTTTCACTAGTCCGAGGGAGAGGAGGCTGTGTGTTGCACGCTCCTTGCAAGGAAGACAGCTAGCAGGTCAAGAAAATGGATGGAAACAGCATCTCCATGTTTTATGATAGGTGGACTTCCACTCCCAGAATCCCTCAGCCAGTATGCTTTAAGAGGGGAGGGCTTCCACTCCCAGAATCCCCCAGCCAGCCTGCTTTAAGAGGGGAGGGCTTCCACTCCCAGAATCCCCCAGCCAGCCTGCTTTAAGAGGGAGGGCTTCCACTCCCAGAATCCCCCAGCCAGCCTTCTTTAAGAGCGGAGGGCTTCCACTCCCAGAATCCCCCAGCCAGCCTGCTTTAAGAGGGGGGGCTTCCACTCCCAGAATCCCCCAGCCAGCTTGCTTTAAGAGGGGAGGGCTTCCACTCCCAGAATCCCCCAGCCAGCCTGCTTTAAGAGGGGAGGGCTTCCACTCCCAGAATCCCCCAGCCAGCCTGCTTTAAGAGCGGAGGGCTTCCACTCCCAGAATCCCCAGCCAGCCTGCTTTAAGAGGGGAGGGCTTCCACTCCCAGAATCCCCCAGCCAGCCTGCTTTAGAGGGGGGGCTTCCTCCCAGAATCCCCAGCCAACTTGCTTTAAGGGGAGGGCTTCCACTCCCAGAATCCCCAGCCAGGTGCTTTAAGAGGGGAGGGCTTCCACTCAGAATCCCCAGCCAGAATGCTTTAAGAGGGGAGGCTTCACTCCCAGAATCCCCAGCCAGCCTGCTTTAAGAGGGGAGGGCTTCCACTCCCAGAATCCCCAGCCAGCCTGCTTTAAGGGGGAGGCTTCCACTCCCAGAATCCCCCAGCCAGCCTGCTTTAAGAGTGGAGGGCTTCCACTCCCAGAATCCCCCAGCCAGCCTGCTTTAAGAGGGGGGGCTTCCACTCCCAGAATCCCCCAGCCAGCTTGCTTTAAGAGGGGAGGGCTTCCACTCCCAGAATCCCCCAGCCAGGGTGCTTTAAGAGGGGAGGGCTTCCACTCTCAGAATCCCTCAGCCAGAATGCTTTAAGAGGGGAGGGCTTCCACTCCCAGAACCCCCCAGCCAGCCTACTTTCTTATTGCTTTAATAAAAGAATAACAGAGTTGGAACAGTCCTTGGTGGTCTTCTACCCAACTCTCTAATGTTATATTTCTCAACCTTGCTTACTTTCATTGAAGTCTGTTCATCGCAGGATGCCAGCTGGGGAATTCTGGGAGTTGAAGTCCCCACCCCTCCAATTAGAGAGTTGGACTAATAAGAGATATGAATAAGGTGCAGCTAAGAAACAGTCAAAAGCTTGATTGAATGTGTTGCTTATTCATATTGGTGTTGTGAGCTGGGACCACTTTGGTGCTGTTTGCGATTAGCATCATGCTCTGGAATTGGCAGAGTTATAAAGAAAGCAAAATAGAAAGAATATTTGTAATTCAGAGATGAATTGTGCGCTGGCTGGGTGCTCTCTGAGCTGGGTGGTTTTCTGAGTGACCCTGTCTGAGGTTGATTCTTTTCTTGCTTGAGGCGTTCAACCCAACTTGCTTCATCAATACTAGAAGGGAAGTGGCATTTGTCGCAGGAGGAGGAGGAGGAGGAGGAGGAGGAGGAGGAGGAGGAGGAGGAGGGTGCCCCTGTCAGAGTCTGAATCCGGCAGGAGGAAGGAGCTGAACAGCGTCAGGGAGAGAGGGAATGTGGCTCCGTTGGCTGGGGAGGAAACTGGGGAAGGGCAAACTCCGGCTGGGCAGAGCAGGGGAGAGGTAGAACAAGGGAGAGGGAATTCGGAGGAACACCCAGGCCTACCCTCTCTTCATCCTAGAGCACGCAGGGAGGAACAGAGAAGGGAGCAACATGGGTTGCATGGCTTATGGGGGAGGAAAGGGCCCCGATCCCCTCCATTAGCCACAGGTGGGAAGAGAGTTTAAAAGATATGCATACTGAGTGCGGCAGCTGCTGGGAACAAACATGAGTTTATCTTGTATCGACGTGGCTGATCTGTGTTCCTGGCGTCTTCCCAACTGTGTGAGTTTTGCAGTGCTTTCAAGTCTGGAATTCTTGCTCTTGCCCTGCCAGAATAATTACCTCATTTTGCCTGGATTGGACTTTAAGTTACAGTTTTTGTTGACCATGTTTTGGACTTGAATCTCTGCAGCCCAAGGCTGTTCCTGGGAGAGTTTTTCTCCAGCCCAGCAGGTAACCTGGACATTGGGGGCAAAGTTGGAGCTAATAAAGGGACTCCTACTGGTTATCTGACTGTGTTGCCTTTGTGCCACGCCCCTTTGGATCATCACAAGGAGGAGGAATAATGTGGGGTCCTTGGTGCCCTCTGAGCTTGGTGGTTTTCTTGCAGATATTTCATGACCCAACTAAGTAACATCATCAATGCTAGAAGGAAGTGGAATTTGTAAGAAAGAGGAGGAGGGGAAGGAAGGAAGGAAGGAAGGAAGGAAGGAAGGAAGGAAGGAAGGAAGGAAGGAAGGAAGGAAGGAAGGAAGGTAGGTGTTAACCTTGGCTCTCTCTAAGCTTGATGGTTTTCTTGCAGACGTTTCATGACCCTACTAGGTAACGTCATCAGCACTCTGATCTCTGCAAAAGAGCGTTTCGTTCCAATTAGCCAAAAATCAGGAGTTCCGGTAACCCCTTATTTTGACCGACCCCTTTCATTCAAACCAGAAACTTTTGTGAGATGCACACGGAGGCTAGAACTGGATTTAAATAAGGTTTTTTTCTTCTTCTTCTTCTTGTTTAGGAGGGTTTTGCAGACTTCAACCGGTGTCTGGCAACCCCTTTTCTGGCTAGAAATTTTTATTCAAAGGCGGAAAGTCTTGTGGGCTGAAGCTCAACTTCGACGGATGGGATGCCGAATATTTTTTTTAAAAATGCACCTTTTATTTTAAAAATGTGTTTGAAAAGGAAACTGCCAGACTCCTTAGGACTTTTTGTCAAGCTGACATATTTAGAGCATTGTGTTCTCCTTCCTTTTCCAATTCTTGGGAGACAAAATATCCTTGCCCCTTCCTGTTTTGTTTCTCTTCCTACGATCTGGATTGCTGCAAAATTCAACGGACAAAAGAGAGAGAGAGAGGAGAGAGAGAGAGAGAGGTTACCATGCCCAGCTGTTAATGTCAGGATTCCAGCAATCGCCCTAATTCAATCGTGATTCTCGAGCCCAACTTCAAAAAACTTCAAAGGATTCATTAGATGCGACATACTGGCATTGCCCTGTATAAGCCAACTCTGGCCTATGTCATTTACTGTCACCTGTGACCCTGTTTCCCCCCTCCCCCCTGGGTGTGTCATAAATCAGATTCTCCAATTGAACACCTTCATGGGCTGGGTGTCATCAATCACATTCTCCAATTAAATATATTCGCAGGCAAAAGCTCTGGTGTTTTAGTTACAACCTTTTAAAGATAAAAGAGTTGGAATGTACTTCCGATTTGAAACTGCTGCACTTCTGCTCTTCCAGATTTCCTTCCTCCCCCCCCCTTTTTTTTAATGGCAACTACTAAAACAGACACAGGAATGTTTTATGATTGACAGTTAAAGTCCTCGACATACGACCACCACGCCAGCCCCCAATTTCCATTGCTAAGCAAGGCAGTGGTGAAGTGAGTGTGTGGCCCCATTTTACAACCACCTACATTGTTAAGTGAGTCGCTACAATGCTTCCTTTAGGAACACGGTCGTTAAGTGAATCCGGCTTCCCCTGTTAAGTTTGCCGGTTGGGAAGGTCGGCAAAAGGAGGGTGGGGGTGTTGCATGACTGTCTTAAATGTAAATCGCTTGCCCAAGGGTCCAAAATTTTGATCACATGACTGCGGGGGCTACGGCAACGGTCGTAAGTGCGGGGAAAACGGCCCTAAGCCCCCTTTTATTCAGGGCCTGTAACTTTGAACGGTCACTAAATAAACCGTAATGGGACTCCCTGCAACGATCGTTCTCCTGGGGCCTTTGCAGATTTTACCGTTTTGGGCTGCTTTATCACCTCGTGGCATCTTTTATTGCAAATTCTCGTGAGGCATGGAAGCGGCTCGCCAGGGTTCAAATTTTGTCCTCCCCTCCTCTTGGGAAGGGGGGGCGAAGTGCCAGCAGGATGCTTTCTCAAGCTGTGTCCCCCACCTCCCCGATGCCAGGCTGTGGCACCGCCGGCTCCTTGTGCCAAGACAGTAAATTCCCTCGGAGGGCGTGCTTCTTCCTGTCTCGCTGTTCTCTTCTCCATCTGCACATTTATTGCCTCTGTCGGAGTCTGTCCTAGATAGCTTGTTCCCGGGAAGAGAGAGAGAGAGAAAATGCCCTCGGATTAAGGACAAAATGATAATTATTATAATTCGGGCATGCCAATGCCAGCGGACTTATTTGCCATTTAGGGATGTAGGTTTGCTACACTGGCGTTATAATTATAATACCTAAATGAGCACAGGTAATGCTCGCCTTACAACCACAGTTGAGCTAAGGGAGATATCTGCTACGTGAATCAGAATAGGGCTAGGAGGGACCTCAGAGGTCTTCTAGTCCAACCCCCTGCCCAAGCAGGAGAGTCTATACCATTTCAGACAAGTGGCTGTCCAGTCTCTTCTTAAAAGCCTCCGGTAGATAGGTGGGTAGGTAGGTAGGTAGGTAGGAAGGAAGGAAAGAAAGGAAGGAAGGAAAGAGAGAGAGAGAAGAAAAGAAAGAAAAGAAAGAAAGAAAGAAAGAAAAAGAAAGAAAAAAAGAAAAGAAAAGAAAGAAAAACAGTTGGAAGGGACCTTGGAGGTCATCTAGTCCAACCCCCTGCCCAAGCAGGAGAGTCTATAGATTTCAGACATGGCTGTCCAGTCTCTTCTTAAAAACCTCCGGTAGATAGGTGGGTAGGTAGGTAGGTAGGAAGGAAGGAAAGAGAGAGAGAAAGAAAGAAAGAAAGAAAGAAAGAAAGAAAGAAAGAAAGAAAGAGAGAGAGTTGGAAGGGACCTTGGAGGTCATCTAGTCCAACCCCCTGTTCCAGCAGGAAACCCTATACAATTTGAGAAAAATGACTGTCCAGTCTCTTCTTACAAACCTCCAGTATTGGAGCACCCACAACTTCTAGTGGCCAGCTGCTCCACTGGTTAATTGTCCTCAATGTTAGGAAGTTTCTCCTTAATTCAAAGTTGTTTCTCTCCTTGATTAGTTTCCATCTGTTGCTTCTTGTTCTGCCTTCAGGGGCTTTGGAGAACAAGTGGACTCCCTCTTTGTAGCAATCCCTCAAATGTTGGAATACTGCTGTTGTATCCCCCCAGTCCTTCTTTTCTCTAGACCAGTGGTTCTTAAACTCTTTGAAAGTTTGAGCCATTGAGGAAGTTGTCGCCCCCTCCCCCAACATAACCGCAGCCCCTGCTGCTTAGTGTCCCTAAGGGGGCCCGGCAGAGGCGCTAAAGACGGGGGGCGTTAAGGCGACGCCCTGCAGGCTCACCCCATTGACTGTTGTACTGCACCTGAACCGGCACTCAGCTGCGGCAGCATGTTGGGAGAAAAGCCGCCCGCCACCGCTTTCCCAAAGTGCTGCTGCTCTGCATTCTTTCTGTCTGTCCATCCAGTCCATCCATCCAAAAGGTCTGTCTGTTTGCCTGCCTGCCTTCCTGCCTATCTACCTACCTGTCTTTTTGTCTACCTACCTACCTACCTACCAATCTCTCTCTCTCTCCCAATATACCTCGCTCCATCGCCCCCATATATGCCCCCCTTCTTCCTTCGCCCCCGTCACCTTTTCATTCCATCGCCCCCCTGAAAAACAAAACCGCCCCCTGGGGGGGGCAATATTGCCCAGGTTAAGAACCACTGCTCTAGACTAGCCAGACCCAAATCCTGCAGCTGTTCTTCCTATGTTTCAGTCTCCGGGCCTTTAATCATCTTAGTTGCTCTTCTCTGCACTTTTCCCAAAATCTCAACCACTTTTTTGTTACGTGGAGACCAAAACTGGATGCAGAATATTCCAGGTGTGGTCCTTACTAAGGCTTTACAAAGCAGTACTAATACTTCACCTGATTTTGGTTCTATGCCTCTGTTTAGACAACCAAGGATTGTATTCGGTTTTTTGGCTGCTGCTGCACACGGCTGGCTCATCTTTTAAGTGATTGTCCACTAGGACTCCAAGGTCCATCTCACAGTGACTGTTTTTGAGCCAGGTTTTTGCCTAATCTGTACTTGTACCTTTGCTTTTTCCTGCCCAGGTGTAAAACCTTGCTTTTTCTCCACATTTAATTTCATTTTGTTAGATATTGCCCAGTGTTCTAGTCTGTCAAGATCCCTCTGGATCTTGAGCCTATCTTCTGGGGTGTTGGCTATTTCTGCCAGCTTAGTATCATCTGCAAATTTGGTAAGTTCCCCTTCTATTCCCTCATCTAAGTCATTTAATGAAGATATTAAAGAGTACATTTTACCAACCTTTCTTGCCAGGGGGTTTAAGTGAATCACTGCAGTTGTTCAGTTAATAACACAACTGCGACTGTTGGAAGTTAAAACAGCCCCGAAAAAAGTGACTTGTGACCATTTTTCACACTTTACGGCCGTTGCAGCTTCCCTTGGTCACGTGATCAACATTGGCACACTTGGCAACTGGCATGTACTTATGACAGTTGTTGTCAACTCATAAAACATTTGAAAATAGAATAGAATTTGAAAATAGAATAGAATAGAAATTAGAATAGAGAATAGAATAGAATAGAATAGAATAGAATAGAAAATTCTTTATTAGCCAAGTGTGATTGGACACACAAGGAATTTGTCTTTGGTGCAAATGCTCTCAGTGTACATAAAAGAAAAGGTACATTCGTCAAGAGTTGTAAATAGTTGGAATAGGTATTTAAAATCAGTATTTAAAATCTGAATTTGTCAATTCATAAAACATTTCTAGGCCTGTTTTCGAGTTACCATGTGGCGGGGGGAGAAGTTTGAAGGAGCAGTGCTGGCAGCTTAAAACCAAAAGTGCATTCCATTCTTATCTTGCAAAGATTGTAACTAAGCTACCAGAATTTCTATCAGGAAAATTCCTAATTGGAGAACTTGATTGTTGACTCTCAGCTATGAACGTGTTTTGGTTGGAGAATATGAATTATGATACACCCAAAGGGGTTTGGGGGGGGGAAACAGGGTCAAGGGTGACAGGGAATTATGTGTCTCAGAATCGGCTTCATACAGGTCATGCTGACATGCTCGCTCCTAATAAATCCTTTGAAGCTTTTGAAACTTGGCTTCGAGGCTCATAATTTAATTAGGGGCAACTGCCGGAATCCTGACAGTTTAGTGTCGCGGGGTCACACGATCCCCTCTTGCGACCTACTGACAAGCAAACTCAATGAGGAAGCCAGATTCACTTAACAACCGTGTGACTCACTTACCCACTGCAGTCATTCACTTAAGAAGTGCGGCCAGAAAGGTCGTAAAATTGGACAAAATTCACTTAACAACCATCTCACTTAGCAACAGAAATTTCAGACTCCATTGTGGCCTTGAGTTGAGGATCATTAAATGGCTCTTATGACGTGTTATCGCCAGGGGGGAGGTAGTTTTATTTTATTATTTTATTATACATGATTCTTTTATTAGTTTTATTGTTTTTATATGATGTTTTACATAGATAGAGAAATAGAGAGAGAGAGAGAGAAATAGAGAGATAGATAGAGAAAGATAGGTAGGTAGGTAGGTAGAGAAATAGACAGATAGAGAAAGATAAGATAGATAGAGAAAGAGAGACAGACAGACAGAAAGAATTCTTTATTGGCCAAGTGTGATTGGACACATAAGGAATTTGTCTTTGGTGCATATACTCTCAGTGTACATAAAAAGAAAAAGAAATACCTTCATCAAGGATCATAAGATGCAACACTTAGTAATAGTCATAGGTTACTAATAAGCACTCAAAACATACTAGGGAACAAATAAAAACAATATAAATTGTTAAGAGACAGCAATATGGTTATAGTCATATGCAGAAAGAGATGGGTAATAGGAAGGATGAGAAGAAGAATAGTAATACAGTCTTAGTAAATAGCTTGACAGTGTTGTGGGAATGAGTTGTTTAGCAGAGGAATGGCAAGAGGGGGAAACTGTCCTTGTGTCTATCGTATTCTCTGAAAATAAGACCCGGTCTTATATTTTTGGGGGGGCTACAAAATAAGCACCAGGGCTTATTTTCAGGGGAAGTCTTTTTTAATATATAGGAGGTGACGAGTGTGAGGGCTGATGGAAGGACTGCTACCACTGGGCTGGTTCTTTCCACCGGTCCCCGTGTGATCACCGCTTCCTATGCTGGCCATGCCTTCTCCCCTCTCCCCAATCTGATGACAGTCTTTACTAGGGCTTATTTTTTGAGTAGGGCTTATATTAGGCACATGTTTAAAAATCAAGCTAGGACTTATTTTGGGATAGGCCTTATTTGGGGGGATACACGGTAATTGTTCTGGTGTGCAGTGCTCTATAGCCTCGTTTTGGGGGAAGGAATTGAAACAGTTTATGTCCAGGATGTGTGAGCGGTCTGTAGATATTTCCACAGCCCTCTTTTTGACTCATGCAGGATACAGGTCCTCCATGGAAGGCAGGTTGGGAGCCATTGTTTTTCCTGCAGTCCTAATTACTCTCTGGAGTCTGTGTCTGTCCTGTTGGGTTGCAGAACCAAACCAGACAGTTATAGAGGTGCAGATGACAGACTCAATCATTCCTCTGTAAAACTGGATCCGAAGTTCTATATTTTTGCAAGTCGCCATGGGCAAATAGGCGGCATTATAAATCTCCTAAATTAATAAATAAATTACTTGCAATTTCTTAGGGACACCTGTAAGGGTTTTGGGGAACACAGTTGGAACACCCCTGTCCTTTATGCTACTAAGAACATGTCCTTCAATGTGGGTTTAAGCAAATGTACTTTTTTCAAGCGCGATAAAAATATGTGGAGAAATTTGTTCTTGCTATTTCTCATCATTGTTCCACTTGTCGACCAATGGGATTCGGAGCCAGACCTTAAAAATGCTCAGGTGCGTTGTTTGTTCTCTGCGAATGGTGCGACGTTGTCGTTTTGTCCTCGCTCTTTTTGCGCCGAGCCTTGTTGTGCTGAAAATATCAGACGGTGCTGCTGGGAATTTCAGACTTTCTCCAAAGCCGGTGCTTGAGTTTGTATTTGAGTACAGGTTGTCCTCATCTTACGACCGCAGTCAAGGCTGAAATTTCCATTTGCTAAGCGAGAGAGAGCAGTTCAGTTAATTTTGTCCCGTTTTGCAACCTTTCTCGCCACGGTCGTTACACGGATCGCCGCGGTTGTTACATTAATCCCGCGGTCGTTAGGTGAATCTGGCTTCCTCATTGACTTTGCTTGCTCAGACATGACCCTTGGTGGTGCAGGCTGTTAAATGCCTAGCACTTAGCCCCAGCTGCCTGCAATTAGTGCAGGCTCGAATCCCACCAGGCTCAAGGTTGCCTCAGCCTTCCATCCTCTCGGGGTAGGTAAAGTGAGGACCCAAGATTGTTGAGGGCAATAAGCTGACTTTGTAAAAATGCCGCTTAGTAATAAGCAGGCATATATAATGGAATGAAGGCTATTGCTGAGCACACTGGGTTGTATCCCAAAAACTGTAAGCCGCCCTGAGTCTCCGGAGAAGGGCGGCATATAAATATGAATAAAATAATAAATAAATAAATAAATGACCCCGGGATGCTGCAACCATCGTAAATGTGAGTCAGCTGCCAAGTGTCTAAATTTTGATGGTGTGAACATGGGGATAACCGAAGCGGTCGTAAGTGTGAAAAACGCTAATAAAGTCACTTTTTTCAGTGCCGGGAATTGTGTCTGAAAGTAGTTGCACACACTGGAGTATGCAATTGTCGGAAATGGTTGCGAGGGGAAGAAGGAAATTGAGACCCAGTGAATTCTGTGCTGAGATCCAGTATGCCAAATTTTCCAGATAATTAGAACAATTATTCAGTGGAAGAGTTTCCCTCCAGAAGTTGTGGCCGCTCCAACCCTGGAGGTTTTTAATGAGGGACTGGACAACCACTTGTCCGAAATGGCATAGAGTCTCCTGCTTGAGCAGGGGGTTGGACTAGATGACCTCCAAGGTCCCTTCCAAACTGCCTTACTTTTGTTATTCCTCTTTGGTGACTTCCAAAGTTTCATTCACAAGGCAGGGCAGGTGGTTAAATGCGGCCTCTCTGGCAAGGCAGCATCCTCGGACCAACTTTATCCCGGGTTGCTGTAGCAACGGTTGCTAAGACAACTGTTGCTGAGATTTGCTCCGATTGGCCAAGGAAGATCCTGGGAGGGGAGCAGATGGTACCTGGGTGAATCAGAGGCAGGTCAGAAGATAAATGCGGTTTCAAATACTGTTTCTATTTAGTTAATTTATGTTTATATTTATTTATATTTAATTCTCACAATAATGACAATAATGAAATACATGCATGCATGCATGCATACATACATATATACATACTTATATACATATACACTTATATACATATATACATATATATATATATATATGTGTGTAGTAGTCCTTGCCTTACAACAGTTCTTTTACTGATTGTTCATACCGTGTTTCCCCGAAAATAAAACACTGTCTTATATTTTTTTTGGCTCCCAAAAACACACTAGGTCTTATTTTCGGGGTAGGTCTTATATATATATATATATTTTTTTTTTTTTTAATGAAAAAAAACACTTACCATATTCATGTAGAACAATGTACATTTATTCATGTACAAAACCACGAACAAATCGCATACCGTGTTTCCCCGAAAATAAGTGTCTTATTTAAACACTGTCTTTTATATTCTTATTTTTTGGCTCCCAAAAACACACTAGGTCTTATTTTTGGGGTAGATCTTATTTTCGGGGTAGGTCTTATTTTCAGGGAAACACGGTAGTTACAATGGCACTGGAAAATGTGACTTATGACCGTTTTTCACACTTATGACCGTTGCAGCATCCCCATGTCACGTGATCAAAATTCAAACGCTGGTCAACTGACTCATTTTTACGACGGTCACAGCATTCCGGGGGGGGGAATACGTGATCCCCTTTTGCAACCTTCTGGTGAACCAATTCCATAAGGAAGCCCGATTCACTTAACGACCATGTTACTAACTTAACAACTGCAGTGATGCACTTAACAACTGCGGCCAGAAAGGTCGCAAAATGGGGCAAAACCCACTTAACAGCCGTCTCGCTCAGCCACAGAAACTTTGGGCTCGATGGCGGTCGTAATCCGAGGATTACCTGAAATGGAGTCTTAAGAAATATCAGGCACCCAATCCGTCAACAGTGATCCCTCCTGCGTGGTTTGCATTGGTTGCCGGTTGCCCTCCAAATGAGATTCAAGGTTTTGGTATTGACATTCCAAGTCCTATGGGTCCCGGGCTATCTACGGGAACGTCTGTTGCCGGCATCGACTACCAACCGCCCTGTACGAGCGCACAGGCAGGGACTCCTCGGCATGCCGTCTGCGACTCAATGTCGCTTGGCGGTGACGCGGGGGAGGGCCTACTCTGTGGTGGCTCCCGCCCTATGGAATCAGCTACCTCTGGGGCTCCGCCTGGCCCCCAACCTTCGCACCTTCCGCCACGACCTGAAAACTTGGCTTTTTGAGCAGGCTGCTCTGTGCTGACTCCTCTTGGGGTGGGGTTGTTTTATAATTTGTTTTAGTAATTTGGCTTGTTGGGTTTATTCTATTTTAAGTAATTATTTATTGTGTTGGTTTTAATTGTGAGCCGCCCCGAGTCCGTTCGGGAGAGGGGCGGCATACAAGTCAAATTAATAAATAAATAAATTTAGCAGTGGCTTTCAAACATGGCCACTTTGAATACTTTTATCTATTAATTATTGTAATGTCTTTCATGTGGTCCTCGTTTAGCGACCTGAATTAGCACCGGCAACACCATCATTAAGCAAAGCAGTCACTAAGTGAAACTCCGACTGTGCTTACCGTCTGACTTCGATTTTTCTTTCCTTTACGGAGCTGCGAAGGTCATACATGGAAGGACTGATTGCAAAGTTCATCCCCGTTGTAGCTGCGCGCAGTTGTTAAACGAGGCAGTCACTGAATGAGAACGCCTTGTAAAAACTTGCTCTGCTGGTTGAGACTTTCTTAGACGGCCTGAAATCTTTGTGTGTGTGTGTGTGTGTGAGTTCAGCCGTCTCTGGCTCAGTGATGGTGGTGTTAAGATCTTGCTTTTTGCAAACTTTTCCAAAAATAGAAATATTCCAGATTATTGAAATTTGGAGTTTTGATTGTCTTGTTTTGAGACTTGATGTCAGCTTTGTGCCATTGTTTTGTGCAGTGTTTGCTGAATTGTCGATGTAAAATCTTACACCCCTGTGTGGGAAAAGGGTGTGTCGCATGTCAGGAGGGTTGTGTGTTGTTGCATCTTGATGCTTTTCTCCAAGAATTGTCATCCCTGCAGCCTATTCAAATCAGATTTGCATAATACAGTTCTGAATTATTACTATTATTATAGCCTGGGGTGGGTGTGATAATAAAACAGACTTGTTCATGACTTTATCAAATGCCTGCGTTTTGGTGCAGAAGTCTCCTCCTGTTCCCCATCTTGCAAATTCGGAAAATTCAGCTGTAGATTCTGCAAACTCAATTGCAAATTCAGGAAATTTAACTGCAAACTCAGTGAGAATGAACCCCAAATTCAGAAAATTCAAATGGCAAATTCAAAATATTCCATTGCAAATTTCAGAAAATTCAACCGCAGATTTAGAAAATGAAAATGCAGCGGCAAATTCAGAAAATCCGACCTCAAATTCAGAAAAACCCAGCTGTAAGTGCCAAAAAATCCAGCTGCACATTTAGGAAATGCAGTGGCAAGTTCGGAAAATGCAGTGGAAAATTCAGAAAACCTAACTTCAAATTCAGAAAAATCCAGCTATAAATTCCAAAAAAAACCCAGCTGCACATTCAGAAAAACGCAGCGGTAAAATTCAGAAAATTCAGCTGCAAGTTCAGAAAATTTCAGCTGAAAATTCAGAAAATTCAAACTGCCAATCCAGGAAAAAAAAAAAGAGGGAGGATTTGGAACAAGAGTGAAATCTGGAGTTGTGCACTGGCGCAAAAATGCAACGGGAGGACAATTTTCCTCCTAATAGGAACCGAGCTACTTCCTCCCTACTCCGAATGAGTAACTCCAAGCGAGTCTGGAGACGAAGAACAAGTACAGTATTAGAAAGTTGGTAGCTCTATTTACTGGGAAACACGGCTTTGATCCCCACGCATGAGTCACGCTAGCGGGCGGGAAGAACATGGATATTCCAGGCATGTGAATTTTGGGGGCGGGCAGGACTCCTGGGAATTGCGGGTTCCTGTTGGGTTTGTTGCAATGTGGAACAACAAAACCAGTGTCCGAATGGCCAGAGAAGTGAGCAGGCTTTTTGGCCGTGGGCAGGTTGGTGCAAGGCGCTAGTGCAAAACTCTTGTTTATTTGCTGAAGAACTCAGGATCCTTCAGGACACCCCCGAATAATCTGGAGATAATCCAGAACTTTCTCTCTCCCCCGGATCTGGACAACATCTGCCATCAGTTGACGGAGAAAACCAGACAGATGTTCGAGACGCATCTCCTTGTTCTGCTTGTATTGACTTTAGAGGAAGGATGGGCAATTATGGTTCCTTGACAGCCGGTGGACTTCAACTCCCAGAATTCCTCAGCCATCCACCATTTTACATGCTACGTGCTACAACGGTTGTTAAGTGTGAAAAATGTTCCCAAGCCACTTTTTTTCAGTGCTGTTATAACTTCAAGGGGTCACTAAACAGAGTGTTGTAAGATAAGGACTACCTGTATTGACTTTAGAGCGAAGATATGACCGGTGGACTTCAACTCCCAGAATTCCTCAGCCAGCCACCATTTTACAGCATTACGTGCTACAACGATCATTAAGTGTGAAAAACGGTCCCAAGCTGCTTTTTTCAGTGACATTATAGCTTTGAACGGTCACTAAACAGAGTGTTGTAAGAGAAGGACTACCTGTATTGATTTTAGAGCAAAGATACGATCGGTGGACTTCAATTCCCAGAATTCCTCAGCCAGCCACCATTTTACATGTTACTACAACATACTACATACTACAACAGTTGTAAGTGTGAAAAATGTTCCCAAATCACTTTTTTTCAGTGCTGTTATAACTTCAAGGGGTCACTAAACAGAGTGTTGTAAGATAAGGACTACCTGTATGACTTTAGAGTGAAGATATGACCGGTGGACTTCAACTCCCAGAATTCCTCAGCCAGCCACCATTTTACATATTACGTACTACAACGGTCGTAAGTGTGAAAAATGGTCCCAAGCCACTTTTTTTCATTGCCGTTGCAACTGAATTCCTCAGCCAGCCAGCCCAAATGGAGCCTGTTGCTGATTTTGCTCATGTGACAATGGGAAATGCTGCAATGGTCGTTAAGTGTGAAACATGGTCGTAATACAGTTAATCCTCGACTTACGACCACAATTGACCCTGAAATTTCTGTTGCTAAAGTGAGACATTTCTTGTCCCATTTTATCACCTTTCTGGCCCACATTGTTAAGGGAATCACTGCCGTTATTAAAAGTGACACGGTTGCTAAGTGAATCTGGCTTCCCCATTTGATTATGCTTGTCAGAAGGTTGCAAGAGAGACCCTGGAACACTACAACCGTCATAAATATGAGTCAGTTGCCAAGCACCTGAATTTTGATCACGTGTGACAACGGGGATGCTGAATCGGTCGTAAGTGTGAAAAACGGTCGTAAGTAACTTTTTTTTTCAGTGCCGTTGTAACTTCGAATGGTCATTAAATGAAGTGTTGTACCTGTATTGACTTTAGAGCAAAGGTCAGATCAGATCAGATAATCAGAGTGGGAAGGGACGTTGGAGGTCATCTAGTCCAACCCCCTGCCCAAGGAGGAGACCTACACCATTTCTGACAGATGGGCGTCTAATCTCTTCTTCAAAGTCTCAAGGTATGGCCAGTTGACTTCAACTCCCAGAATCCCTCAGCCAGCCACCCCCAGTGGAGCCCCAAAGTTCCGTTGCTGAGTGAGATGGTTGTTAAGTGAGTTTTTGCCCCATCTTACCAGCTTTCTTGCCACAGTTGTTAAGTGAATCATTGCCGTTGTTAAGTTAGTCACACGGTCATTAAGTGAGTCTGGCTTCCCTGTTGATTTTGCTGGTCAGAGGGTCGTAAAAGGGGGTCACGCGACCCTGGGACACGGCAACGGTCGGAAGTATGAATCAATAGCGCCTGAATTTTGATCATGTGACCACAGGGCGGCTGCAATGGTCGTAAGTGTGAAAAATGGTCGCAAGTTCACTTTTCTTCTGTGCCGTGCTGAGGAAGTCAGATTCCCTTAACGACAATGGCAAGAAAGGTTGTAATGCAGCACAAAATCCACTTAGCAACTGTCTCGCTTAGCAACAGAAAAATATGAGCTCGGTTGTGGTCGTAAGGCGAGGACTCCCTATAGAGCCGGGCACTTGAATGCCTGCCTAACTCTGTGAAATGTCCCACAGCTGTGAGCCACGGAGTTGGGAGTCTCAAAAGGAATTTATTTCTTTGAAATATTGGGATATAAACGTTGACCGCTCTCTCGGTTTTAGCAGGCAAGTATTCTGCCCCCCTCTGGTGCTTTTAATTCTGCGCGCGGCTTGGCTTGCTTGCCTGATCACTGCATCCCTTCCCACCATCCACCACCCCCGTGAAATGCTGGTCGGGCCGTTGCACAGACTTCCCTGAAGACCCCTCCCCTAAATTTCCGGCCCTTGGGATCTTGAAGGGGGTAGGATGAGCGTGGATGGGACACTCCCCCTCCCAAAGGGGATGGGATAACCTGCCACCCGTCCGTCTCTCTCCCCCCCTTTTGTTCATTCTCTCTCGTTCTTTCTTTCTCTCTCTCTCTCATTCATTCTGTCTCATTCCTCTCTCGTTTTCTCTCTCTCTCTCATTCTATCTCATTCTCTCTCTCTCATTCTCTCATTCTCTCTTTTTCTCTCATTCATTCTCTCATTCTCTCCCTCCCTCTCTCATTCTCTCTCCCTCTCTTTCTTTATCTCTCTCTCCTTCTCTCTCTCTCTCTCTTTCACTCTCTCATTCTCTTCTGTCTCTCTTTCTCTCTCTCTCTCTCATTCTCTCCCTGTCTGTCTGTTTCATTCTCTCCCCCCCTCATTCACTCTCTCATTATCTCTCTCCCCCCCCCATTCATTCTCTCTCATTCTCTCTCTCATTCATTGTCTCTCACTTCTTTCTGACTCCCCTTAGCTCCCACCAGTTGTCTGGGGATGATGGGAGATGTAGTAGATCCTGTCAGGAAGGGCTGGCTTGGGGAAAGAGGACACAGAATGCAGCCAGAAGGCAAAAAGAATTCGGATTCTGGCTTCAAAAGCTGTTTTGTTTTGTTTTTGTTTTTGTTCAAAATCAAAAGGAAAGGAATTCTCTTGTTTTCTTTCATTTTTATTTTTGCAATCTCTCCTTCGCTTCACTGGGGCTTCCCGGGATGCCGGCCTCCCTTCTCGCTGGCTGGCATACACAGGTAGCCCTCGACTTACAACAGTTCATTTAGTGACCATTCAGAGTTACAACGGCACTGAAAAAACATCAAAATTCAGGCGCTTGGCAACTGACTCATATTTATGACCGTTGCTGTGTCCTGGGGTCACGTGATCCCCTTTTGCGACCTTCTGACAAGCAAAGTCAAGGGGGAAGCCAGCTTCATTTAACAACCATGTTACAACTGCAGTGATTCACTTAACAATGGTGGCAAGGAAGGTCGTAAAATGAACAAATGTCCCACTTAACAAGAGAAATTTTGGGCTCAGTTATGGTCATAAGTCGGGGACTACTAACTGTATTCCATAGATAAATTGCTGTCGGTTGCTACTCGACACGGGTGGGCAAAGAGTGTCTCTTGCCATGTACAGAGTGTACCAATTTGCAATCCACTGTGTTATTCACCCGTAGTCAAAGGATGAAGAAAGTCATTTTCTGGGAGTGGAAGTCTCTATACTGCAGGTTGTCCTCGTTCATGGCGACTGGCAGCTCAGTCGTTAAGTGAAGCGGTTGCTAAGTGAACGCAAGACCGGGCTTACAGTCTGATACCGGCTTTCCTTTGCTTCGGAGACCCGCAAAGATTGTACAGGTAGCCTCAACTTATAACCAAAATTGCGAGCAGAATTTCCGTTGCTAAACAAACCGTGCCCCAATGTAACAGCAGGCTTGCCACCGTTGTTAAGTGAATCGTGCAGTCATTAAGTGAATCCGCCCTCCATCGACTTCGCTTGTCGAATGCTGGTTGGGCAGGTTGCAAATGGTCACCATAGAATAACAGAGTTAGTTGGAAGGGACCTTGGGGTCATCTAGTCCAACCCCCTGCTCGATATAATATTCTATTCCAAATATTAGCCTCTGCCTAGGATTGAATGCACAGCCTCCTGATTGTGAGGCAAGAGGTCCACCTCTAGGCCATCATGTGACTCCAGACCACTGAACACCAATTTCCTGAACTTTGATCACGTCACCATGTCGATATTGCGATGGTCATAAGTGTGAGGAACTGGTTTTCAGTGCCTTTGTAACTTCGAACGGTTGCTAAATGAATGTTTACAAGTTGAAGACTTACCTATAAAGGCAAGGTTTGGTCGCAAAGTGTCTTTTTCATCACTGTCATCACCGGTCGCTAAACGAGGCAGCCACTAAGTGAGGACGACCTGAAGAGTGTCTGGAGCCCTCTTCTAGGAGGTTTCTCCTTTACTAGAAGTCTTCAACAAGAAGCCGAATATCCGCCTCTCAAAAAATAACTTCAGTGGTCCTTGTCCCCAGGAAGTGAGGGCGGTTGGGTAGGTCTAGATGACCTCTGGTGTCACTTTCAAGTCTAGGATTCGGGTATGGGCAGCAGTATGTGAAACTGGGAAGGACAAAGTTGTGGGTGCTCCATCACTGGAGGTTTTGAGAAGAGACTGGGCAGCCATTTGTCTGAAATTGTATAGGGTTTCCTGCGTGGGCAGGGGGTTGGACTAGATGACCTACAAGGTCCCTTCTAGACCTGTTATTCTATCTTGTGATGGTGCTGGATTTCCCTTCCTTCTTATAGCCCGGTCAAGTAGAGAGACTTTTGTCTGATCGGCTTCTCAATGTCATCTCGTTGCTCTGGATTTAAAAACATGCTTTGGGCCTAATAGAGTCTCCTGCTTATTTATTTATTATTTATTTATTAATTCGACTTATATGCCGCCCCCTCTCCCAAAGGACTCGGGGCGGCTCACAGATTAAAAGGAAGTACAACAATAAATTACCTAAAAACCATATTAAACAAACTAAGCCGAATTAACATTAAAACCCCCAAAAATTAAAATCAAGAGAGAACGAGAGAGAGATGGCAGGGACTAGAAGACGTTTAGGGACCCTTCCAACTCTCTTATTCCGTTGTGTTCTGTGAATAATCTGCTACGAACAGCTGACAAGAGGAACGAAGAACACAAACCTTCGATTTCCCTGCTTCACCCAGACTGCTCTGCCCTTTCTAGGGCTTCCTGGTGGCCTCCTATCCCTTGTCCTCGACTTGCGACGATAATTGAGCCCATAATTTTTGTGGCTAAGGGAAACATTTGTTCACTGAGCCCGCCATTTTCATGGCTAAGTTCATTTTGCCCCCTTTTACGACCTTTCCTGCCTCAGTCGTTAAGTGAAGTACTGCGGTTGCTCAGTTAGCGACCCGGTTGTTAAGTGAATCTGGCTTCCCCCACACGACTTCGCCGGTCTGAAGGTCGTAAAAGGGGATCTCGTGTGACACCGCCCCCCCCCCGGGACAATGCAACCGTCATAAAGAGGAGTCAGTTGCCAAGCGTCCGAATTTTGATTCGGCGTAATGGTTGTAAGAGTGCAAAAAATTGGTCACCGGTTTCCTTTTTTTTTCCCCTAGTGCCGTTAGAACTTCGAACAGTCACTAAGTGAACTGCCGTAAGCCTAGGACCACCCGGAACACTCACAAGTAGGGGTTGTGGCTAGGAGGGTTTTTGCTTCTCTCTGTAACCAACAGGGAGGCTGCAGGTGTAGAAACCGGCCCTAATGAGCCACTTTTTTTCCCGGTGCCGTCGTCGCATGGAGCGGTCACTAAATGAACCGCCGTAAGTCGAGTACCTGTAAAGCCCCGGTTCTGAGGTCTGCACCCTTTTGCCTTCCACCACTTTTCATAGCCCCGACCGTCATGGGGAAAAGAAGACGAAAAGAAACAGCTGGATTCTTGGCTCCGCTCTCCTTTTATTCCCCTTTTCGCTGCAAACCACGGCCTGCGTGATGACCCAGGGTGGGATACAAAACAAACACGGTCACAGAAAACAGGTGAAGCCCCTTTTATTCCTTCACTTTGCTCCCAAGCTCCGAATATCCTTGATGGAAGACAAAAAAAACTCCCACACAAACAGTTACAAGAAGAAGGAAAGAAGCAACACAAACCAGGTCCACAGATAACACACAGTGGGAAGGACGCCAAACTCAGAGAGGAACCATAAACTAGAGATATTTCCAAGCTTTGTTTCCAGCGTTCGCCCCTATGCAGATCCGTCCTCTTATTCAGTTGTCACACCTGCAGCCCATGAAAAGGATCAAGGCCCCTCCTCCCCCATAGACCACATCTCTCCTTTATCCTCTCCTCCCAGCATGCCCTAGGATGGAGAGGGGATGGGCCTGGGTCTTCCTCTGCCTGCCCAGCCGGCCTCTGCACTTCCCCAGCCTCTTCCACCACCTCCGGAGCCACACTTCCACTCCCTGTCGGCTGTTCCTCCTCTCCCTCGGAGTCAGTCTCCACCAGGGCATGACAGCCTGTCTGTTTTGGCAACTGATGAGTTAATTGTCTCTTAATCCTTGGAGAAAGTCCGTTCCAGACTGTTTGTTTGGGGAAACCGAGTCGGTGCTGGAGGGGTTAAGCCGGTGGGGAAGAGGGAGGGGTGGGAGGGGAGGGCTGGAGACCAGAGGGAGGAACCGAGGCAAAGATTTCTCCGGCTGTTCCCGCATCAAACACTGCGCGCATCTCACCCGTCCGGGGATGGTGCGCACAGCACGAGGGTCTTCTAATTCAGCCCCTTCCCCTTTGAGATGGGCCCTGCTTCCTCCTGCTCCTCCTCCTCCTCCTCCTTGTAACCGGGAGGTTTACTTCTTGGAAGCGGTGCCCTCCGGCGTTTTTCCCAACATAGGGAGGAGAAGCCATCGAGATGACGGAGGTTTTGGTGCAGCCGGCGAGCCTGTCCCGCGAACATGTGGACCGCTGCTCTTTGGATAGCCTGGAGGAAGCCCCCGCAGGGGGCAAGAGAGCCCCCAACACGGGCGCCAGGCTGTGGGGCAGAGTCCGCAACAAGCTACTTCGACAAAAGGTGCAGTGGGGCTGGGGAGGAGGGGGGGGCTCCCTTATTCCCTGCGCGGGGAGGGGAGGGAGGAAGGGCGCCCCTGTCGTACCGAGAATAAGAATTCGGGGGAGAGAGAGAGATATTTGGGGTGCATTTGATCGATGGTTAGATAACAGAGGTGGAAATTAGAAGTTGAAAGATCATGATGACGACGTGGAATAATGAAGGGAAAGGAACTGGAAAGAGAATGGAATGGAGAAGAAGAAATGGAGGGAAGAGGGGGAGAGGGGGAAAGAGGGGAGGGGAGAGAAGGGGATGGAGAGAGATGGGGAGGGAGAGAGAGAGAGAAAAGAAGAGGGGGAGAGAGAGAACGAGAGAGGAGAGAGGGAGGATGGGGATTGGCTCCTCACCAAAGTTAGGTTCGCACAACACCCCAAATGCGGGTTGCGTAACCAGTGGCTCTGTCTCTTGCACACAAACACACACACACAACACACAGAGACACAGACAGACAGACACACACACACAAACCGTGTTTGTGGTGAACGAGCTTCCAATTGCAAATCTTTGCTTTGTTAACTTGCTTCTGCGTCCGCGCTCCTCCGCCAAGCAGGTTACGATTTCTTCCAGCGGATCCCGAGGGAATCCACTGCCTCCCCGGGATGGCTTTGCTAGGATCCCAACTTCTTCCCTGCTGCAGTTTTTGTTCCGCTGCAGCTGTTGTGTGGTTTAAACCCCCACCCCCAGTGCAGGGAAATCTGTTGGCTCAGCAAGCCCCCAACCGAGCCGGGTGTGGGGGGGGGGGGGAACGGGGTTAGAATCAGAATACAGCTGGAAGGGACCTTGGAGGTCTTCTAGTCCAGCCCCTGCTTACGCAGAAGCAGGTCTCTTTTTTTAGACTAAGCGGGTCTCCCGGGGGTGAGCAGATGGGGATTTTGCAGCCGGAGGGATGGAGGAAACTGGGAGAGGGGGGCAAGGTTGTGATTTAGGGCAACCCCCTTCTATAATCCTCAAATCATTGCAGCTACTAAAGGTTGAATAGCCGGTGGTTTTAAGAAGAGAATTATCCCTCTTGCGTCATCTGGCATTGATGGGCAGCTGCCGGGTGGCTTAGGTGGCATAAATAAATACACTCAATCAAAGATATACAGGGAGTCCTCGACTTGCAACAGTCCGTTTAGTGACCGAAGTCACAAGGGTGCTGGAAAAAAGTGACCGATGACCATTTTTCCCACACTTACGACCACCGCGGCGTCCCCCGTGGCTCGCGTGATCAAAATTCGGACGCTTGCCAACTGATTCATACTTACGACCGTCACTGTGTCTCGGGGGGGGGTCACGTGATCCCCATTTGGTGCGGCCTTCTGACCAGGAAAAAGTCACAGGCGGGAGGCCAGGTTCACTTTTACAACTGTGCTACTAACTCGACAACTGCAGGGATTCACTTAGCAACAACAAGAAAGGTCATAAGATGGAGCAAAACTCAGAACAAATGTCCCACTTAGTAACAGAAGTTTCAGGCTCAACTGGGGTCATAAATCAAGGACTGCCTATCTGTCTGTCTGTCTGTATATCTATTTCTCTATATGTATCATATATATATGATACATATATATATATATATATATAGTCTTGGTGGGTTCTTGTCCCATGTAATCTTACACGGACAAGACCTAATACACCAAGACCTACATATATATATATATATATATATATATACACACACACACACACACACACACACATATACACACACACAGACACACACACATACATACATATAATCTATTTATATATCTACTTCTCTATATCGTGTGTGTGCATATATATATATATACTTTATCATCTATTTATACATATATATATATATATATACTTCTCTATATCCCTAACCCTAACCCTATCATGTATGTATGTGTGTGCGTGTGTGTATACACACACACGCACATACACACATATATATATACATACACACACACACATAGACACAGACACACACAACCTCTATGTCTGTCTGTCTGCCTGCCTGCCTGCCTGCCTGCCTGCCTGTCTGTCTGTCTGTCTATATCTATCTCATATACACACACACATACACAGAAACACACAGACACACAAACACACACTTCTGTATATCTATCTATCATCTATATATATATCTACTTCTCTATCTATATCTATCTATCTACCCGTCTATCCATTCATATATCTCTCTCTCTCCATCCATCTATTGTCTGTCCATCCATATCTATCTATCTATCTATCTATCTATCTATCTATCTATCTATCTATCTATCTATCTAAATGAGGAAGGAATTTGCACTCTGCACATGGTCGAGAAACAGGTTTTGGAAAGCATCCCCCACCCAATGTGGCTCCAGAGCCTTAAAAGGGCCTTCAGAACTGCAAATTCACTTTAAAGGTCCTTTGGCAGTGGTTTATGTCCATTTCCTAGTTCAAAATAGAGTGAGGGTCCTTGGTTATTTTTTTGGGGGGGGGGCCTGGGGGCCTGGGAAGACTCAGAATGGAGGTAGCCATTCTTTGTGAACAGGAAGATTTTTGAGCAAAATTGGGGTTGGACACTGCTTTTTGGCTATAGTGTCCTCACTGGTTTTAAAGAAGCATCTTGCTTTATTTTGGGGTGGGGGTGGGAGGTGGGTCACTGAATCTCTGCCAGATGGAGGGGAGGCAGGTGGGACCCCTGCCTTGAACCCGGACTCAGCCGCACAGAGGTGGTTTTTCTGCACACAGCCTTTAAAATTGGGTGCTTTCAAAAGATAACCATGGAGCAAGGCTTAGGGGGATGCTGACTTGGAGACTTTTTGGGGAGGGGGAAGACTGGTGGCACCAAGGCTGGGGACCACCACTCCCTTCCCATTCCAGCCCCTTGCCTCCTATTTACGACGGCTGCAGTGTCCAAGAGTCGTGTAATCACCTTTTGCAAACTTCTGACCAGCGAAGTCCATGGGGGAAGCCAGATTCACTTAACAACGGTGTTACTGATTTAGCAACTCCAGGGATTCGCTTAACAAGGGTGGCAAGGAAGGTCGTAAGGTCTTGTCTGCACGACGCCTGAATTCACAGGCGGTGTGGATAACAAACGGCAATGCACTTTTAGTAGTCCTTGCCGTACAACCACAGCTGAGCCCAGAATTTCCGTTGCTAAGTGAGACGGTTGTTAAGTGAACTTTGCCCCATTTTATGACCTTTCTTGCCACCGTTGTTAAGCGACTCTGGCTTCCCCATGGATTTTGCTGGTCAGAAGGTTGCAAAAGGGGATATTTCTCTCTCTGGGCACACTGAGAATATATTTACTGAACAAAAATCTGCACTGGCAACCGGAAGGGCATCCGGCCATTAAAACCCTCCGCTTTGCTCCATTCCGTTGCCCAGACTCCACCCCACAAGGATTATTATGGAGTCGTGAAATGAAGATGATGATGAAGGTTGCAG
>SOZL01001893.1:0-19327 GCA_009733165.1 Naja naja | reverse complement strand
TTCTTTGTATTACTAGTATTAGCTTATCATATTTATGAAATAAGGACATGCAGATTTTTCAAGCTTCTACATTTTACAACTACATGGGTCACTAGGATGTTCAGATTGTCTACTAATGATCACAATATTAGGAGCAATGTTATCATTCTAGTATGCATTCGAGGGAAAGGCACATCGACTTGAAAACCAGGTCACATTTCTCTTCTGGATCCAGCTAGATCCAGAGACTAGCCCTCATCTCTTATTAAACCCTGGATGTTCAAGCATTTTTTTCCAGGCCAATCTGCATTTAATAGTACAGCTATTAGCCAAGAAAATCTAAGAAAAATCCCTGATAAAAATCCTAAATGGGAAAACAACTCAGAAGCTGAGGGAAACACTGAAAATATATTATTATAAAAGTCCAGTCCAACACAATTCCACTGAAAAAGCAATACAAGAAATCAAAGAAGAAACCAGCATAGTTGCACAAAGATCTAAAAAAAGACCAAAGAGAGACAGAAAAGGATAAGTACAAAAATGGAAAGAAGGACATATAACTAAGGCAGAATATCAGCAGATATCCTGAATCTGCAAAGATGAAGTCAGAAAAGCAAAGGCTCAGAATGAAAAAAGATTTGCAACAAAAGTCAAAGATAAAAAAAGTTTCGTTCAACGTATAAAGAACAAGAATAAAATCAAGGAAACTGTCAGTCCACTAAAGAGAGAAGATGGCAAGGAAGTAACAGACAGTAGAGAGAAAGCAGAGCTACTTAACTCATTCTTTGCAGTTCGTCTTCACACTATACCTCAGCCTATCAAAAACACAACTGAAAAAGACAGACTCGAAATAAAAATAAAAGCAAGAAAATGGTAAGAAAATACCTGTCTCATCTTGATGAATAGAGATCACTAGGACCTGGGAAGATACTGAAAATAATTAAAAAAGAAAAAGAAAACTGAACATCTAGAAACAAATAGTTATTATGGTAGTAGCCAACATGTGTTCATTAAAAACAGATCATGCCAAACCAATCTTATTTTATTCTTTGACAGAGTGACTATAAATTAGTAGCCCAGAGCAAAATGCTGTGGACTTAAGTATACTTAGACTTCAGCAAGGCATTCGACAAAGTAGGCTACAATCTACTTCTTTGTAAACCAGAAAAATGTGGGATAGACAGAATCACCACCAGATGGATTGATAACTGGCTGACAAATTGTACTCAATGAGTAGTCCCTAATGGTACTACATCTACATGGAGAGAAGTAAGCAGTGAGGTACCACAAGGTTCTGTCTTAGGCCCAGTACTCTTCAATATCTTCATAAATGACCTAGATGAGGGAATGGAAGGATCTTATCAAATTGCCACTTAGTAATAAGCAGGCATATACAATGGAATGAAGGCTATTGCTGAGCTCATTGGGTTGTGCTAAAAATTGTAAGCCACCCTGAGTCCTCGGGAGAAGGGCGGCATATAAATGTAATAAAAAAAATTGCAGATGACACTAAGCTGGCAGGAATAGCTGATACCCCAGAAGGCAAGCTCAGGATCCAAAAAGATCTTGACAGACTTGAATAATGGGTCCTATCCAATAACATGAATTAATTAAATTAATGTGAGAGAAGCAAGGTTTTAGACTTAGGCAGGAAAACCAAAGGTACAAATACATTTTAGGTGAAATTTGGCTCCAAAACAGTAGGTGTGAGACCTTGGAATCTTAGCGGATGACCACTTAAACATGAGCCAGCAGTTTGCAGCAACTGCCAAAAATGCTAATACAATTGTTGGCTGTATAAACAAAGGCATAGAAGCAACATCATGTGAAGTACTGCTTTATAAATAGTAAGACCACCTCTGAATATTGTATTCAGTTTCGGTCACCACGCTACAAAAAAAAGATGAGTAGAAATAGTGCAAAGGCAAATATGGAAACAAAAAACATATTTTTTAAATTATTTATATGTCCCTTCTCCCAAGACTCAGGGCGTTTACAATTTTGATACAACCCAGTGTGCTCAGCAATAGCCTTCATTCCATTGAATATGCCTGCTTATTACTAAGTGGGCATTTTACAAAGTCAGCTTATTGCCCCCAACAATCTTGTCCTCAGTTTACCTACCATTTGAGAGGATGGAAGGCTGAGTCAACCTTGAGCCTGGTGGGATTCGAGCTCATATTGTAGACAGCTGGATTTAAGTGTAGCATTTAACAGCCTAAGCCACCAAGGCTCAGGCTGTTAAATGCCTGCACTTAAGATCCAGCTGTCTACAAGTATGTTTGCAGGATTTGGGTTTGGCTAGTCTAGAGAAAAGAAGGGCTGGCGCACATGGTAGCACTATTCCAGTATTTTAGAGGTTACCACAAAGAAGAGGGGTCAACTTATTTACCTAAGCACCTACAGGCAGGACCAGAAACAATGGATGGAAACTAATCAAGGAGAGAAGCAACCTGGAACTAAGGAGAAACTTCCTAACAGTGAGCAATATGCAGAAATTGGGTATGGCCAGTCTAGAGAAAAGAAAGTCTAGCTGTGACATGATAGTCAGATTCCAGTATTTGAGGGGCTGTCACAAATAAGAAGGAGACAACTTATTTTGCAGCACGAGAAGGCAAGACAAGGAACAATGGATGGAAACTAATCACAGAATTAAGGAGATACTTCCTAACAGTGAGAACAATTAACCAGACCACTGCTCTGAAAATTAAATTTCACCTATGGCATTAAAGGAAGGGGAAATCTAACATGATCAAAAGCAGAACTTTCTATGCCACTGTTAATAGTTAGTAAACATGATAAATCATGTACATTTAAATTGAAGCCTCATGCAAAATTAAATAGTATATTTTGCCATCAATGTCAATGGAAAATTATTTATGCTTTCCAATAAGAGTTGTCATTAAAAGCAAGTACAATTGCTGAACTCATCTGTACTTTTATTTATGTAGTGCCGTGACATATTTTGAAACAAATATTTTAGTTAAGCCATGCTTTTCTTATACTGAACAATACATTATTTATTAAACAATAAATAGGTCTGCATTTTTAAATTAATTGAATTCATTTTGTTCATAAAATATTTGCATTGTCTTTATTCTCTTCCAGTTATGTGAATATTTTTATACTTCTATTTTCTGCAATCTCCTAGTTTCCAGTACTTATATAATAAAAAATAACAGAATCAAATAGTGTTATCACATTTATAAAATGAAAATATGAGGCAATTATACTGAAAGTCAGACCTTATACATACATACAAATGTTAAATTCAAAATACGTATTTTATGTATTGTATGATTTGATCAATTCTACCTATTA
Organism: Naja naja; assembly: GCA_009733165.1. Taxonomy (NCBI): domain Eukaryota; kingdom Metazoa; phylum Chordata; class Lepidosauria; order Squamata; family Elapidae; genus Naja; species Naja naja. Next base: position 16,027 of record SOZL01001893.1, on the reverse strand, counting down.
TATCTCATTATTGTTATTGTTAAAGATTAAGAATACAACAATAAATTTTGAGCTGCTGCCAAGTTTAAGAAAAACTTTCTTTGCTGTTGATTTTGTGAACAGCTTAGCTATTTTGAAATATACAAGTGAAACTCAAAAATTAGAATATCATGCAAAAGTCCATTTATTTCAGTAATGCAACTTAAAAGGTGAAACTAATATATGAGATAGACTCATTACATGCAAAACAAGATAGTTCAAGCCATGATTTGCCATAATTGTGATGATTATGGCTTACAGCTCATGAAAACCCCAAATCCACAATCTCAGAAAATTAGAATATTGTGAAAAGGTGCAATATTCTAGGCTCAAAGTGTCCCACTCTAATCAGCTAATTAAGCCATAACACCTGCAAAGGGTTCCTGAGCCTTTAAATGGTCTCTCAGTCTGGTTCAGTAGGAATCACAATCATGGGAAAGACTGCTGACTTGACAGTTGTGCAGAAAACCATCATTGACATCCTCCATAAGGAGGGAAAGCCTCAAAAGGTAATTGCAAAAGAAGTTGGATGTTCCCAAAGTGCTGTATCAAAGCACATTAATAGAAAGTTATGTGGAAGGGAAAAGTGTGGAAGGAAAAGGTGCACAAGCAGCAGGGATGACCGCAGCCTGGAGAGGATTGTCAGGAAAAGGCCATTCAAAAGTGTTGGGGACTTTCACAAGGAGTGGACTGAGGCTGGAGTCAGTGCATCAAGAGCCACCACACACAGATGGATCCTGGACATGGGTTCAAATGTCGTTCCTCTTGTCAAGCGCCCTGAATAACAAACGTCAGAAGCATCTTACCTGGGCTAAAGAAAACAGACCTGGTCTGTTGCTCAGTGGTCCAAAGTCCTCTTTTCTGATGAGAGCAACTTTTGCATCTCATTTGGAAACCAAGGACCCAGAGTCTGGAGGAAAATGGAGAGGCACACACTGCAAAATGCTTGAAGTCCAGTGTGAAGTTTCCACACTGTGTTGATTTGGGGAGCCATGTCATCTGCTGGTGTTGGTCCACTGTGCTTCATTAAGTCCAGGGTCAGCTGTCTACCAGGAGATTTTGGAGCACTTCATGCTTCCTTCCGCAGACGAGCTTTATGGGGATGCTGACTTCATTTGCCAGCAGGACTTGGCACCTGCCAACACTGCCAAAAGCACCAAAACCTGGTTCAATGACCGTGGGATTACTGTGCTTGATTGGCCAGCAAACTCACCTGACTTGAACCCCATAGAGAAATGGGGCATTGCCAAGAGAAAGATGAGAGACATGAGACTGAACAATGCAGAAGAGCTGAAGGCCGCTATTGAAGCATCCTGGTTTTGCATAACACCTTAGCAGTGCCACAGGCTGATAGCTTCCATGCCACACCACATTGAGGCATTAATTGCTGCAAAAAGGGCCCAAACCAAGTACTGAGTACATATGCATGCTTATACTTTTCAGAGGTCCGATACTGTTCTATGTACAACTTTGTTTTAATGATTGCATGTAATATTTTAATGATTGCATGTAATATTCTAATTTTCTGAGATTGGGGATTTTCATGAGCTGTCAGCCATAATCATCACAATTATGGCAAATCACGCTTGAACTGTTTTGCTTTGCATGTAATGAGTCTATCTCATGTTACTTTCACCTTTTAAGTTGCATTACTGCAATAAATGAACTTTTGCACGATATTCTAATTTTTCAAGTTTCACCTGTATATCCACATTTTTAACTTCCTGTTGCATATAGAAAATAAAAAGAGAATGACCAGAAAATTTTGCCTTTATATGTCTTTGCACTGTACAAAGTACAAGTCTGCTCAAAAACGTTTATTTAATCCACACCATGCAAATAATTGTGCAATGACTTCCATGATATCCTTTTAGTTATTGTTTAAAAGACAAATGCAACACGCATAATTAAAAGGTTTAATAATTCATTTAAAATGGGAAACAATTAAAACAATCAATTCAGATAAGAAGAAAAAGATCCATAATTATAGTGGTTTTATATTATAAAAATAAATCTATCAGTAAGTGTTGGCTGACACCTATTGTCAATATTCTAGTATTGAGTATTGAATATTGAGTATTGAGTCAAATAATGAATGTGTTGCAGAGGTTATTACCAAAATGAAATGAAATTCAACTTAGGTGTGGAAACCAATGGCTCTTTTGCCTTACTGATTAATGTAACAAATCCAAACTATGACTTCTGCAGCAGTTTAGGTAAAGCAAGTGGGACAGATACCTTGTCTCTCAAAAGGCAAATGTATTCATAAATATTTTATATGTGCCTTCTAGATTTCTCTTTATGCCCACAAGAATCAATATTCCGTATGGATATTTTCTTTTTGAAAGTTTAATGCCTCTGTCATACACTACTGTTGATATCAACAGCCAACTTAAAATAACTAAATGCTGCAGCTCTCCCTGTAGCTGGCCTTACAATAATTTAGAACATTATTCTAAATTAGACCTTGGATGGGAGATTATCAGGAAACACATGATCATTGGTTAGACCTGGAAGTGAAAAAAAAACATTCCCAGTAGGGACAAATTAATTCTAAGTTGTCACTAAGAGAATGATATGGGGATTCTCTGATCACCAAGAAACCAGCATGATTCTAGAAAATCTATATTTTAATGAATTCCTCAGTTCACACACATCAGTATGCAAATACAAGCAAATTCAATACAAAAGTTTCACAAGACTACTTTAAATGGTATTCCTTTGGTACTCTAAATTGGCCTTTATAAATTTAACTATTCAGAGACCTCTGCAATTAATATTTCCATTCAATACGACATTAAGTCCGAACTCATATCCATATTTCCATCACCGCAATGAATAGTGTTTGCTATCCAAAATTTTCATGAATATTATATCATTTCTAAAACATCTATAATGGCTTGCAAATTAATATAAAAACTATCGGTTAAAAGTTGCAAAGAATCTCTGTGTTCCCTCCCCTGCACATTTATTTTGGAAAACTATTTTTACATTCAAACTGTAATATTATGAAAATTATATTTTTGTCCTTACCTCCAGTCATGTGTTTCACTTGACACTGGAAATGTCACTTCCTCTTGAGTATATAAAAAGATTTTATATAAAAATATTTTTGGCTACTGGTGAAATGACATAGCACATGACATTTTTATTTAATTATTGAGTTAGTATCAATAATACAAAAGGAAAACATACATAAATTACAATAAAACAGTTAATTAAGAGTGGATAAAAAGAAATATACAGGTCTTATTATATCAAGAAGCGTTTTTGTAGTTATTAAATTAAAACAGAAAATAGAGACATGGACATGTGTCCTCCAGAAGCACTACAGTACATCCATCACTAATAACGGTCAGATATTAGAAAAATTATTTTCCAGCACATTTGAAATGCCCCATATTTTATACTCAAATGAGTACTAGAATGGATCTTGTAGTGATATATCTGTACAAATAAAGCAAATAACAGAAGCCATGGTAATGTTTTCAAAACTTAGCATCTTTGTTATAGTTGGTATAATAATAATTAAATAAAAATGTCATGTGAAGTTGTTATCTACAACTCCTAAACTGTAGTAGTAGGTATTCCATTAATTCTTCATATGACATGTCACAACTAAATCTCCATGAATCCCATTAAAGCTTCTTCCTTTCCATAAATTAATATCAAGCAATATTGTACTAGATAAGTAAAGGTGTTTGTTCCCCTTTATTTATGGAATACATATTTGTACAAAAGTGTCTATATGTTACAGTCTGCACTTATAGAGAAAACAATTAATGGTGCTTTAGGAGGCAATGTGGCATCTTACGATGTCCATCAAATTTCCTGTGTATAATTGACTTTTTAAGGATTATTTAAATTAAAACAATAGACATCTTATACCAATAGACTTCATATTGATTTTATTTGCAAGATTGATTTCAGGCTACATTATATGTCTATGAGAAACATAGAGAACAACCTGTAGGACTAATTGCTTTCTAATACATAGTTATTTTGTGACAGGTCATGTCTGTAAGAAAACTATTCATTGGGTTGTAAACTAATTACCTGGAGTTTGCAACTCAGATCTGGTAGCCGATATCAAACGGCTACCAGCCACTACTTTTTATCAAAATTTTAAAAGATTCAAGATTCTAAATGTGGCTTAATCAAAACATGGCACTTGGGTTTAAGAGAAGGCTGCAAACTATTTAGGTTCCTACACCATTACTTCTTCAGATACAGAATAATCTGCTAGTAGTTCTAAATTTCTCCTAACCTTACTTTACTATCACAATACAAATCTCATTGTATTGACAACTGCAAAATGTTCTTAAAAAAATAACATGCCAAGGATGTTGTGCAGGGCTAGAATAATCCTGCTATACAGCCTACCATAACAATTGTGCCTAAGAAAATAAGTGTATTTATTTAGCACAAAGGTGGGGAACGATGGGCCTTTTATGTGGACTTCAACTCCAAAAATTCTGGGAGTTAAAGTCCACAAGTCATAGAGGGGCCATCATTCCCCACCTCTTATTGTTCAGAGTTTTTGCAGTGTAAATTCAGTGCCAGAAAAGTAAACACAGATGGCTGATGCTTCATTTAATGTCTTTATAAACATATTAAATGAATTTTACAATATCAGTTGTAGATTTCTCCAACATGGAGCAAAGTCAAACAGAAGTAAACATGTTGCAACCAACTCAACTTCAGCAGAAGAGCAAGAAAAACAGAGAGAGCTTCTAGTTTCACTTTCCAGGTCAGCTCCCATTGGCTGGTCTGTTACCATGCCTACTCACTGACTCTGTTAACTATGTTTCTGCCAGTAAATGAATACTCTGACACTTATTATATAAAAATCAGTATTTTTTAACACAAATTATTAATACTGCCCAGATTTATGAGGCAAAAACTATACATATTTTGTCTCTTTAGTCCTTTGTTCAATCCACTTTATACACCATTATGCTACTGATATTAATTAGAATTAATAACATGGTTTGATAGTTATGAGATTAGCCAAGTTTTTGCTAGGGAAATAAGCAATTGTTTAGAAAGCATTAAATAATTTGAGAACGAGATTACTGAGGAAGTAAAATGGTTTACTTAGATTTTTTTTATATTGAAGCTGCATTAATAGCCCAGATATATTGAGCATGCATATTGATATTTTATTAGGCTTTTAATAGGAATACAGCCGTCTAATGACCTCTATAATTTAAAGGTATTTTGCAATTATTGCATTAAAGCCAGGGTGAAAAGAAAATTCTTCTGCTGATTGAGGTCTGATCCAGATTCATAAATTCAATCTATGCCACTGTAAAACATTTCTTTTAACAGCAGGCTGAAATTGTTGAAATGGATCCAATAAAATTTGAAGGCCATTTTTACATTTGATTTTTTTAAATAATTCAGAATAATAAACAAGCAAACATAAATATTCTGTTACAGGTATTATTAGGTCCTGATGACATTACTGTTTTTAATCTGCCCCCAAAAAATCAATTTTGTTACAGTTTTATCATGAAAATAATCCCTTATGAATTTTAACAGCACATAAGGAATTAAATTAGCATTAAACAAGTTAAGTAAGCATCCAACATAGTGTCTTGCACTGATACACTGCTATGCAATTCATGGATTTTTTTTTTAAAAAATGAACAAATTGTACATTGTATACATTAATACTAATAGCCTTAATTTATCATTACTTGGGAATATCTTTTCAGGAAGGTACCATATCTAGAAAATTCAACATGAAAATCAACAATAAAAATTTAGCCTATATTTTCTAAGAATTGGAAACATTTTATATAAGAGTTCTCTTAATTTAATCCTTTTAATGTTCTGTAAGTTTAACTGGAGAGAGAAAGAGATAAGTCTTCAGTAATTCAGAGTTTATAGGACTGAAGTTAAATATCTTAACCACTGCGCTATCCTGGATTCCCCAAAACAATCAGGAATTGCTTTGGCTCGACCATATTTATAATGGAATGCTTGGAAGAGGTAACAATATCATTTTTGGGTTGCTGAAATTAACAGTTATTCTTATTTGACAACCAAATTTCATTATGTTTTTTTAATATTATAATTGTTGATCACATCACAATAACTTATACTAGAAATAGTTTGAGCCTTAAAAATATTCACATTTTATAAAAGACAACAAATATTGACTCTTAATAAAGCTTTTGGATTATTCAAGTATTTTTTCATTTTCTTTTGATGTATAGAACATCCAAGCTGTAAGGGAAAATATATCTGTATAACCCAGTTGCAGCAGCCTCACTAAAATATTAACAAATACAAGCATTTTAAAGCTATAATATTTGCAGTTTTTTACTCCTGCTGTGTAAACTATCTGAAGAATTACGTTTTGAAAGAAAATATTGCTTATTTTGGTTCCCCAAGGAGTATGTAAACTGAATTCTTTTTCACTGTCCAAGAAGTTTGAGACTGAAAAATCACACAAGATTAAGTATTATAGGAGAGAATGTGTTATTATAAAATTATTTTCCCCCAAATATTCTAATAAAGTAAATGCCTTTTTCCCAATGTTTGGTTATGCTGGATGAGAATTCTGGAAGTTATAATCTTAATATATCATCAGGTTAAAAACCGACTATATTTCCACTGTTCTTTTTGTCTGTTTTCTTCCCTTCTTCCCTTATTCTTTTAACAAATTATTTTCTATTATTAATTCTTATTATTTAATATAGGATAATGTATAGTATTGTATTTTTCTCTTTTCTTTTGTCCTTTACAACAGAATTAAATCCCTTCAATACATATATCTACTTTTAGTCCAGCTAATGTGTTTGTGTTCTACATAATGTTTAGAGGGATCTGGGAGAAAAGTGAGGAATTTCAAGCAAATTGCAGAATATTACTGAGAAATGGCAGAATATTACAAAGAATATTATTCTAAACTTGTTAGAACAAGTACATGCTGCCAAAACTTAAGTACAGATTTGTATAAAATTTGGCATAATCGATTCCCTCATAAAAGAAGAATATGAAGGTTTCTTTCCATTCTAGTTAAATATTTGCTAACTAGTTAAATACAAACAAGTATTTTTGGCCTTCATGTATAGTTATGGTAATGCAGATCATAAAATATATTAATACAACTCCATCAATTTATTAGGTTTTATCTTCTTCTAATGATCTTGTTGTTTATTTTGTCATAGTTACTATCAGGATCCCTTCCATGTCATTAAACCTTCATCTCTCTTCTCTCTGAAGTTTTCCAGAACAATAAATTTAAATTGAGAAATCAGCTTTTAAATGACATTACAGGCCAACTTATCAACTAGAAATAGATAGGATAGATAGTAGATTGTAGAAGTGCAGAAGCAGTCCTAATTTTGTGGGGATATGTATGTTTATTAAACAGTCTTATCTGGAACCTAAAAGATATACTAAAAGATATTCTAAATTTTAATAGAAATTAGAAGACTTGTTTGATTGAACCAAAGCTAAAAAATGTATGCATCCCTTACAGTATAGAGCCTATGAATGAACATAAAGAGAACAATATAATCCCAACTTCAAGATAAACAATATTTGTAAAATTCTTTAGGCTATAAGAAAAAAATCCTGTCAACATTCTTTTATATAGCTTTATATGAACCTTCACCCAGCTAATATATCAGTATCCTTCCCTATAAATGACAACAGTCACATGAAGACAAAGACTTTAGAGGTCTTGCTGCAATTCAACACTATTTGATAACTTCCAAATTGCAATCCTGAAGCTAATACTTATCCTGAAGATAATACAGATCTTTTTGATTCTGAAGATTAGTGAAGAAAATTTCCTACATATTTGGGACTCTAGTAGTATGTTGCTTCTTAGTGACTGTGTATTTATCTATGTATATTAGTAGGACCAACTTCTCATTTATTTCTCATATCATAGATGTCTCCTCATATATTATCTCGTGGTTGATGAAATACATAGCCAGTACACAAATAATTAACCACATAATGGAAATAGAAATTAGTCAATTATATCCTCTAAGTGTAAAAAGCTTCCTATTTTCTAGTTTCTATTTTTATCTGATCAGGAGAGTACAATTTCCAATAAAGAAATTGGATCTATAGAATCCATACATATTCTTGAAAGTAAATATTATGCCTCAGGGCATTTATCTATCTTGAAGAAAAAGAAGACTGAAAAGCAAACAAATTATTTTCATGACTATTGCTTAGACCAACTTCAAACCATCAGAATTAACTGTTCTATTTCTGCAGAACTATGGCTATATCCTTGCAACAAAACAATGAATAGTCTTATATACTTTCTCAATAAACATGACAATGTTTACAAAAAACATAGCCATGTCTGAACTGCAGGCACATGTTTCTGATTCGAAAAAAATCTGTGAAAGCAAAGTGGTTTTGGCAGTACCGGTATGGAGTTTGAACTGAGAGAAAGTCAGAAGCACAGAAATAGAAACACTTTAAACAATTAATTAGGTGACAATAATAACTATTATAGACGCATTTGGAAGCAAAACCATTGCCGATCTCATAAGCATTTTAGAGAGAGTTAGATAACTGAGTAAGAAGAATGGAATTAAAAACATTTTAATTTAGAATACATTACATTGAAGGAATGTGATTCTTTCAGTAGCAGCAGGACTGGGACAATGAAGCTGAATAATGACAATATTTACAAACAAAAATAAGTAACCTGATTCATTTAGGATAGCTTTTCAAGAGGACTGTATGCTTAGAAGAAAGCACACTACAAATCCAGTGTTAACGCTATGTGTTAAAAATTCTGGTCTACTATTAATTTTATCATTTTTTCCAGGTTGTTTTTAAGATACTTATGCAAGCTGTCCTAAAAGGTAACTTGCCTAGTGCAGTTGATCTTATTTTGGAATGAGCACCTGCTGGAGAGAAAATGTTCATTGTTTGCAAAACTGATATGGGAATAGGATCAGACTGTGCATGTTTTTCATGCTCCAGAATCCTTCTTTGAGTTCTTGGTATTACTTATGCTACTTCTTTTATACAGCTGTAGAATTTTTATTGGTAATTTTTTTGTTTTCCTTTTTTATTTATATTCTATTTTTATAAATACATTTTGCATTTACCCATTCTAGTATCATACCTTTACCATGTAGATTTCCTGTATTCTTACTCATGTTTATACTTATATTTATTATTTTGTAAGTGACTGACAAATCAAATAAATAAAATAATAAATAAATCTTGAAGACTGTTATACTGACCATCAGGAAGCAAGTATTATGTGAACTGTTTTGTCCTTTCATGGATTTGTCAGATGTACAGTAGGGCATCGGGTGAGAGTTTACAAGGTTCAAATATTTTATCATGTACCCTGACTCAATATCATAAAAAAATTAAAAATCCCTCTTACATACACAAACACAAGGAGGGGAGTGAAGTTATGTAGCAGAGCAAGACACAATGTAACATCCATGCTTATGGGAACTTGGGCTATATATGTACCAATGTGACAAAACCAACACTGTTTCACTCAGTGGTTCCTAAAACTCTGAAGGAGACCATAGTACCACATTTCTGCTCAGATAGCACATTCCTTGACAATTGGTATTTAAAGGCATTCCCACCGCCTTTGATATGGGTGACTAATGACTAATTGTTTGTCTATGCATTTTTCCAGTTGAAAGCCATTTTAAAGCCACCCAGCTTGCTAATTACCACAGTTAGCAAATTTGACAGTGGAGCACATACCATTTTTATGTGTTTGAAATTTCCACCATATTTCACTGGGTAATTCCAGAGTCTATTGTTCCCTATCAACTTTACTCACAATATATATAATTGCATACATCCTTTTTATGTCTCTCCTCAGTCATCATTTTTCTGAATTAAAAGTCCTAATTTCACCATAGAGAAACATTTTTGTGGCAACAGACATGATGCTGAATATGTAAGTCAAGAAGAAAAACCTGTACAGATTTTAGCAAAATAACACTAGGCTAAAATACAGTCATGAGAACTGCAAGAAGAAATTCCAACCCTCATAATGAATTTATTAAGGTTCAATCTCTGAGTAATTTGAAATACCCTCCCCGCCTTTTATAAAACCCTGATTTTCTTCCCTTTCCTTGAATGTTTCTATTAATTTCATTTTTTTCTTCAGGCTCTCCACAATCTTCCATAAATTTAAAAGGAAATTTTAAAAACAGCATCATTTGATCGGAATGCATCTATACATTTGCATTAAAGTTCAATTTTCCTTAAAAGCTTTGATGTTTTTGCATTTACAATGTACAGATAAAACCAACCACAGCTGAAAAGTATAATAAATGCATGAATATATTAGAAAAGAATAAGTCCAGAAAACTATTTTAATATCTGTTTAAGAAAGGTCTATAATTTTATTAAAACCAAAGTGAAAATTAACACCTTCCTTAAGCAGAAATTAAAATAGTTCTCTGGACTAATTACATTCTTTTCTTAATATATTCATGCATTTATTATAAATTTCCTTTATGGCCACTCAAATCAGTCACTAAGGGGTACAGTGTATATTTCTCTGTGGATGAGGGAGAAATGTTCCCTCAAGATTTTAAAGCAAAAAGCAACAAAAAAAGGAAAACAAACTATATATGGCAGCACAATTTAAGAAATCACTGTGGACAAAAAACAGTAAGCAGAGTTTAACATTTTAACTTAGCTTGGATTACTAACAGACTGGAGAAATAACTGTGGACTAAAAAAGAAAAGTATGAAAATGAATGCGGCTCTGAAAAAGCTAAATAACAAATGGAATTGATTTAGATCAGATAAGCAGCTGAAAATAATGAATTATGTTAATTTTTGAAATCCTTCAAAAAGATGTTGCTCAAGAAATAAGAATAAAAAGGGTATCAGGAATAAATCATTCAGAGAGAATGAAAAAATCCAAAGAGAAGGGTTTTTAGGTGTGGCCCAATAAAATACCATGTCACTGGTATGTACCGAATGAAGACTTCTTTTCCAGTTTCTAATATTCTTCTTCTCCATAGTCTCTAGTCAAATCTGTGGTGGTTTTCAAAGGGTAGCATAAAGACAAATGCATCATTTCCTTGCATGAAGCTAAATAAAATTATATATGCAAAATAATTTATGAAATTATGCAAAATTATACAAGATGCAAATTTAATAAGAGGAACAGTATAGAGGAATCTAAGAAATTAGAATATAATAGTTGTCTACTTAGATAGTAAATAGGAGAAAGTAAAGGAAGTAACCTTGATGGGATATGCAAAAGCCAGGGGAAAAGGGACTAAAACATTTTTAAGATTAGAATGTCTAGGTAACATTCAGATGCAGCTCAGACAGACATTTCCATAACTCACTGGAGTATAAAAAGGAAGAGGGGAACAGCAGAATCAGACTGCAAGATTGTCATAATAGCCAATCTATAAAGATATTCCCTTCAAATATTTCCAAAATACACACAAAAGGTGATATTTTTTCCCCTTTGAAAAATCAAAGAGCATTATATACCAAGAAGAAATAGCAGGAACAGCAGCAACAGCAGGAGGAAGAGGTGGTGGTTGTTTTAAAATGTATTAGAATGAGAATCATTGATCAGAATAATTTCAGACAGGTCTAAAACACTTGGATTAAGACTGGACCAGCCTGAGACTAAGGGTGAGCTGCAATCTGCAAAACACATGATCCTAACTGGTATCATCTTCTCAAAATTAAGAATTACAAAAGGAAATATTATTAATACAAATAAGAACAATTCTGTCAATTATTTAATTAATTATTTAATTATTCTATTAATTAAATTTGATCAATCTTTGTGCTGGCTTCACATTGGCAATGAAGCCCATGGCATTTTACACAAAGGCTAAGTACAGTTATTGATGGAAAAATGTTGTGTGGCATTGCTTTTGACATTTCTTAATATATTTTACACTGCTCCATAAACCCAAAATTATATTTGATTTCAGAGTCATAATACAAAGAAATAATCAACCAATTAAAAAGAAAAGGGCATTCAGTAAGTCACAGTAATCCTTTCTTCAGCAATTATAACTTCCAATAACCAAAATCTATTTCCCACATGCAATGTTATCACTTCAGCTGAAGCTATTATTGAATATGCATATTATATATCATCACATATAGAATATTTGCAGAATCCAAGTTACCTAAAAATAATTTTGTAGCACAGAAGTATGTTTGATACTTTCAAGTTATTATTTCCACCAATTAGAAGCTATTACTCTATTACATTCTAGAAAATGGACGCTGTCCCTTATAGTAACCACCATCAAATAATAAAATCACATAAAAGGTACTGTTGCCCTTCCTTTAATTATTTAATGAAATATTGGTTTGTACATATAGTGTGTGTGTATGTGTGTGGCTTGAAGCTAATGTTAACTCCAAGTGACTGGACATATCCCTGCAGCTTTCTTTTCATGTGGTTTGCTATTGCCTCCTGCCTAACCCAGTGACTTAACCATTGAATCTCATAATTATATATAGACAACCCTACTTATTTTAATGGACATTCAAATGATACTAACTTTGATTAGATTTTAGATTTTAATCTGAAGAACTAGTACAGGTTCTTGTTTGTGTAAAATGTTATCTTTTTATTGTGGCAAATAGTCAACAAATAAAATTGTTTCTTAAAATTATCATGTGCGAAAGAAGAAATTGTAGAGGTAATTCCTGATGTGGAAGCAAAAACACCACTGTAAAATTTTGCTTTAAAATTAGATAAATCAATTTTAAAAATACCACCTCAAACCATACATTTTGCTGACTTCTTCATTGTAGATAGAAAATGAGGTCAACTTTAAAAAATGCTTAAAGATATCCTTTTCCCACCATTACAGTGGAATAATTCATTTAATTGTAATCCATTGGGCATTCATTGTAAAGATAGCTAGATTAAAAAAAACACAATTTTAAAAAAATTCTTTTCCCCCCTCCAAATAACACAGACAATACAAAACAGCACCAATATGACACTTGTCGATAATCACTTAACAAACATATTTGTACTTTTCTTATTTGTTACATTTCTATGCCGCTAAAAATCAAACACACCAGCACTGAAACTTTAATTTTAGATGAAGCACATTCTTATCTGAATAAGTTCATGGTTTTCAGGATAAATAGATATTTTATTGTTGCTTGAAAATCCACAATAATTTAATCCTACCTTTATTTTATTTAGATTATTTTTCCATTTAAGCTTTGTTTTCCATTGATTTTAACAGCAGTTCAATATGTATTTATTGCATAGAATTTTGTACCTTTGAGTTAAGTAATATGGCATATAAAATATATGTAAGTACCTTTTTTTGCATTTGTATGGGACAATTCTGTTTCTGTCCTATTCATCTTCTCTTATTGAAATTCCATTTCATGTAAGTATTCAAAAATAGCACACACTAAGCCAGAATATTACACTAAACTTTCATAAACTATTTTCACGGACTTCTTAAAGAACTTTAATATCTTCACTTGCAGCTGGTCTTACATTACAAGATCTTTGTTCTGCTTCTGTTCTAGCTTAAATGCACTATCTTGTGCCCATTTGTGTGTTTCATGGGATACTCTGGTATCCATGAAGATGCAAAAGAAGAAGTTAGCTTCATGTACTCCTGTTTTTCTCACTCAACCCCCTGTATTTCCCCGCTCTCCCAGATACATTACAGCAATTTAGGGCACTGGGAAAAGTCAGCTCCCATGTAGCTAAAGAATCCTCAGCTGGATTGAACAGCCTTTTGTTAATGAAGTGTTAATCTCTGAAGGAATGAGCTGAGACCAGAATTATTACCTCTGTTGGCTTTTAAATCCAAATGGAATTTTTTCTACCACTTAATACAGAATATATGTAATCATGATGACTAAGATTAAATCAATTTATGTTGCCCTAGACCTAGATCAACTAAAATAGCATTTTCTATAATTATACATTCTTATGTTTTTTTCTGCAAAAACATACACTTTTCTATATATCTTTCATGTACCTATAATGTTCTGTTCTGATTCAGGAAATATTTTCTTATTTTTTATTGTTTGAAACTTGCTGAGCTCTTTGTGGAAATTATTAATAAGATTTATATTAGTAGTGTACATATCAATATATTAATGGTATAATGTATAATATTTTCAGAAACTGAAACAGTAGCAAACTTCATAGCACTGTGCAACAATTTCTTCCCTAGTAAAGCCTATGATAAGGGTTTTCTGCTGCTCTTAAAATGTGTTACAAATCCTTCCAATAAAGATGTGCACAAGTGACATAACAAATCCTTTAGAGCAGGCAATATGTCAGTTTCTGAAAGGTTGGTGGTTTTCATTTTTACAGTTCGTAACATAACCCAGCCTGCAAAAAACGTATAAATGTCAATGTAAGGTTAGCATTTGGACATATGTATGATATATATGCCAGCTAGATATTTCAGAACGACAGTATTTTAGAGATTTTGCCAATTAGAATAATGTAAATTTTGCACTAAAAATGCAAGTCTGGCAAAATTTCTGCAAGTGTGATCTTGCTCTACAAGGGCAAAAGGAGAGAGAAGGCACTGTTTTGTCAGCTATGCAAGTTTTATACTTTATTCATTCAGATTCTTCAGTTTGAGATTGATTGGCTTATAAATAAAAAGCAATTTTACAATAGACAGGTAGTCCTCAGCCTATGATCATATGGTCAGTGACTGTTACGAATTATGATGCCACTGAAGATATAATGATTATGACAGGCCATTAAGAATTCTATCATGATTGAGACCCGGTGCTTAGCAATTTGTTTACACTTATGGCCAGTTGTAAGCACCCTGCAATTGCAATCATGTAGTTGCCATTTGCATCCTTCCCTGCCCGCTTTGCCAGAAAGTCAAGTCTCCCTGACCCACAAATCCTTCCCAATTCCTCTTTGCTTTGCCATATCTACCATTAGTCCACACCTCCCCAGTTCCACCCTGACTTGTGCTGCACCCACACAAACCCTCTCCAACCCATGTGCGCACTTGCACAGCCTCAGGCATATTCCCTAACCTGCATAGTGTCTCTCACACATCTCCTCACACTCTCCCCAACCCATGTGGACCTCATGTACCCACTTTGCATTCTTGCGTACCTCACCAGTAACTTCATTAGCAAACAACTTAGGTACCATCAACATTCCACGCTACTGAATGCACAAATGCTCACAATTTTTACCTGTTTTGAGAAATAAACCCTAATTCTTCATATGTTCCCTGCACGTTATGTTTAACAATTCTACCAAGGAACAAATAGATTCTTGCAATGTTTTGTTATACAAAAATAAAATCCATATTCAACTACAGCAAAAATATAATAAATACATATAAAATTCCATTCTAAAGGCTTTGGGAGACTTTTCTCACTGTTGTTAAAAATTAAGAAAAGTTAAAATTAAGAAATTACACTATCCAGAGATCAGCTTATAATAAGAGAACACATAGAGTACATTTGCATCAGATTTGAACATTCTTCTAAGTATATTACAAGTTCTTCTAAGTAACACTACAAGGAATAGGTCTTTGTGAGAACACAAAAACAAGTTTGCTCTTGCCTCACTTGAAGAACTCGTTCAAGGTAATGTTTGTGTTTGAAAATTTATCATGAATTTATGGCTGTTGACAGATAAAAGGTATTGGTAATCCAAGATAGATAGCAAGCTCAATCTTGGTTCTTTTAGAAATTATACTGTCTAATCCCATAATGACAAACCTATGGCACATGTGCTGGAAGTGGCACACAGAGCCATCTCTCCAGGCACACCAGCTGTCGCCTGTTGCTCTTCCAGGTTCTGGTGGCACCGCTAGCTGGTCTTTTGCGACTCATGCAGTCTTCCATGCCAGCCAGCTGGTCTTCCTCTTTCTAACATGCACGTGCATGCAAAGATCAGCTCGCCAGCGCGCATGCGCATTAGAAACCACCCAGCCAGCTGGCCTTCCAGTTTGTAATGTGCATGCACACGCTCATACGTGTTAGAAGCCAAAAGACCAGGTGGCCTGTGTGCATG
>SOZL01001890.1:57722-82009 GCA_009733165.1 Naja naja | reverse complement strand
CTACATAATAATCTTTCTTATTAGTTCCGCTTCCGTTGGAGTTTCAGTGTTTTTCCATTTTTGCACAAAGGCCATTCTCGCTGCCGTAATAATATGAATCATTAGATAAATGCTTTCTTTTGGGTATGTCTCATGTTAATTCCTAGTAGGAAAATTCTGGTTTGAAGTGTATTTCCACTTCACAAATTTCTCGTAACCATTTACATATTTTTTCCAATATTCCTGGGCCTGATTGCAACTCCACCATATGTGATAGTATGTTCTCTTTCCTTGTTACACTTCCAGCAAATAGGGAGAGTTTATTATTTATTTTGCCAGTCTTGCTGGAGGTATGTGCCATCTGTAGAATAATTTGTATAAATTCTCTTTGAAAGGTGTTGCTAAAGTTATTTTTTGTTTCTTGTCCAAATTTTCTGCCAATCATCTAATTTTATATTATAGCCAAAATTTTTCATCCATGTGATCATTGTTTCTTTAACTTTTTCTTCTTCTAATTTGGCTTCTAATAACACTTGGTAAATTTTTTAATCATCTTTTCATCTGGTCCTAATAAAATTTCATCTAATTCAGTCCTATTTCTACTGATGCCCAATTCTTTCTTATCCTTTAAGTATTTGGATTGGAGTTGCAAATAGGCCCACCATTCCAGTTCTATTCCCTGATCAGTCAATTGCTGTCTAGTTTGTAATTCCCTTTTCGTCTAGAAGTTCCTCATATGTAATAATTTTGTCATATCGTAATAAGTGTGGATGCATCAATGCTTCTAATGTTGTTAACCAAATAGGTGTTTCAGTGTACATTTGCTTTTTGATTTTAAACCATGTGTGTAGAAGTGTCTGTCTAACTTTGTGATTTTGTACATAGCTATGTCCCTTTATACTGTCTTGCCTGAGGAAAGTGTGCCATCCCGACTGGAGGTTGTACCCCTCTAATGTTAATGTTCTTTTTTTTGTGTGATTGATCCAATCTTTGATCCAAGTCAGTATTGCGGCTCTGTAGTACAGCTCCCAGTCTGGGAGGCCAAACCCTCCTCTCTCTGTAGCATCTTGTAGTAATTTTAATTTTACCCTCGGTTTTTTCTTTTGCCAAATGAAATCTGATACTAATCTATTTAATTTGTCAAAGTTCTTTCTAACTTTATAGGGGCATTTTGGAAAAGGAATAAGATTTTAGGTAAAATATTCATTTTTATCGTGGCTATTCTTCCCATAAAGGATAGGCTGAGGTTGTCCCATCTTCTCATGTCCTCAGTTATCCGTTTAATAAGTGGGTCGTAATTATCTTTCTTAAGTGTACTATATTTAGCTGAAATTGTAATTCCTAAATATTTTATCTTATCTCAATTTTATGCCCATTGCCATTAATGTTGCTCCAATAGTTGCTTGTGATTATTTGTCATATTTTTAGTGATCATTTTTGTTTTGTTCTTATTGACCTTTAGGCCCGCCACTAATCCAAATTCTTCTAATTTTTCTAGCAATTTAGGTCCCGAGGTTTGTGGTTCTTCTGAAATAAAAAGTAAATCATCTGCAAAAGGTTGTAATTTGAATTCTTCATTCTTTATTTTTAGGCCTTTTACTTCTCTTTCTTTTTTTATTGTTCTAATTAAAGTCTCCAAAGTCATGATAAACAACAGTGGTGACAGTGGGCATCCTTGTCTAGTTCCCTTTGAATTTGGAATTTGTCAGTAAGTCCCCCATTTATTAAAATTGTAGCTTCCTGTTTTTGATATATGGCCAGAATCACATTTATAAATTTTGGTCCTAAGTTCAAGTGTTTACTTTGTTGCAGGATAAATTCCCATTTTACATTGTCGAATGCCTTTTGGGCGTCCAGAAATAGTAGTGCTGCTTGTTCGGCACTATGGTTCTCATAATATTCTAACACGTCTAATGTTATTCTGATATTGTTTTTAAGGTGTCTGTGTGGGAGAAAGCCGTTTTGGTCTGTAGATATAAGTTTATTAAGTATTTTTTTCAGTCTTTTAGCCAGAATAGTCATAAAAATTTTATAATCTACATTGAGTAGGGAAATTGGTCTGTAGTTTCCTGGGTCTGTCAAATGACTTCCTGCTTTAGGGATAATAGATATCTTTGCTTCTTGCCATGATTGGGGACTTTTCACCCTGTCTAAGACTTCATTAAAAAATTTTAACATTTCTTTCCCTAATATGTCTTGTTGTGCTTTATAAATTTCAGCTGGTAGGCCATCCGGGCCTGGGGCTTTGTTGGTTTTTTGCTTGTTAATGGCCCCGTATAGTTCTTGGAGTGTTATGTTATGATTTAAAAATTCTTTGTCTTCGTCTGAAATTTCTGTGAATTCTGCGTTTTTTAAGTATCTTTGAATTTGATCTTCTGTTGGATGATTCTCTTCTGTGTATAAGTCTTTATAGTACTTTTTTATAATCTTTTCCTGGCCATATACTTAATAGATACTCCTCTTATTACTGCTTTGGCTGTATCCCAATTATTTTGTAGAGAAGTATCCTCCGATTTGTTCTCTTGAAAGAAAAGTTCTAGCTCTTTT
The DNA here is from genome assembly GCA_009733165.1 of Naja naja. Lineage (NCBI taxonomy): Eukaryota > Metazoa > Chordata > Lepidosauria > Squamata > Elapidae > Naja > Naja naja. The sequence continues at coordinate 79,483 of SOZL01001890.1, read as the reverse complement.
GTTAACATCTTATTAAATGTTTCCTCTTTTAAGATTGACCTTTGGAGCATCCAACCTCTTGGTTGTTGTTGTCCTTCCCACCTAAGCCTAATCATGCTATGATCTGCCAGTATATTCAGCTCGATCGTTATGTCTTGAATCTCAGAATTTAATTTTTTGGTCATCCACATCATATCAAGTCTTGACCATGACAAATGTCGGTTAGAATAATATGTAAACTGTTTTTTCCCTATATTTCTTTCTCTCCATACATCGCTAATATTGAAATCTTTAATAAGATCTAGGAATACTTTTGGTAACTGTTTTTTCTTTTCTATATTAATATTATTTCCTTTGTAATCCTGTGATTTATCTATAACTGCATTAAAATCCCCCATGATGCACAGTTCTTTGTATTGTAGTTCTTTAAGTTTGTTATACAATTTCTGAAAAAATGATTCTTGTGGACCGTTAGGTGCATAGATTACAACTAGTAAACTTTTTCTGTTTCTCATTTCAATTTCTACCATCAGTATCCTGCCTTCTTTATCTGTGTATATTACTGAAGCTGGAATCCACTCTTTTATATAAAGAACTACTCCTCTTTTTTTTTATATCTAAGGCCGAGAAGACTTTCCCTAATTTTTTGTTTTCTAATAGGTGTTTTTGTTTCTGGGCGATGTGGACTTCTTGTAGCGCTATGATATCTGCCTTTTGTGCTTGTAGGTTTTTAAAGAGTTTTTTCCGTTTTACTGGAGAGTTTAAACCATTAATGTTCCATGATATCAGGTCGCAAAGATTTGTGTTTCTATTGATTCCTTTGTTTAGTGCTTCTTGTGATTCTGATTTCCTTGGGCTCTTTAGTTTCCTCTGAGACTTCCCTCCCATTTTTCCCATCCTTATTATCTATTATGGTTCCCTCTTTATGTACAGCTATCATTTTCCTCTCCTCCCTTCTCTCTCCTTCCTTGGTTTTCTCCTCATCTTCCTCTTCCTTGTTTAATTGTTGATCAAAAAACATCTCTGCTTTTTCCAGGGTATCTAGTTTATATTTCTTTTCACACCATGTCACCATTATACCTTCCGGGACCAGCCATCTGAAGTTCACATTATATTTTATAAGTTTAGATGTCAAGAATTGATATGGTCTTCTTAGGTCTCTTACTCTCTTCGGGGTTTGTTTAAGGACTATTATTTGTTTATTGGCGTATTCTAAGGTGTTATCTCTAGTGCTATATAAAATTTCATCCCTAAGGGACTTCTTAACTAGTTTAGCATGCACTTCCCTTGGTAAGTTAAACCTCCTTGCATAGTTAGTTTGAACTCTATAAAGTTCATCTATTTCCCTCATCACCTCTTCCTTTCCTGTCTCTAATAATTTAGCCAATATGCCCGCAATTAACTCCCATAAGTTCTCTCCTTTTTCTTCCTTAACATTTTGTAGTCTTAAATAGTGAGCTGCCTTTTCTGATTCAAGGTATATTATTGCTGTTTCTAATTCCTTATTCTCTCTCTCTAATTTATCCGTTAGCTCATCTACTCTTTTTTCCTCTTCATCTTTGTTTCAATTTCTATTATTTTCTCTTGTTTTTTTCTCATCTCTTCTTGGAATGTTTCAAATTTTTCATCTATTTTTGTATTTTGTCTTTTAGTTCTGTTCGTACAGACCCTATTTCATTTTTCATGTCTTCGTGGTTTTTAATCATCATCTCTTGCATGTTTAGTAATAGACCTTGTAGGTCTTTAGAGGAATTTCATCGCTCTTTTGGGAGCATCTCATCTATTGCCCTCTGTGCAGAGGGGCTCATCATGGCTGTGGTGGCCATTGTTTGGCTAGGTATTTTCCTGACTGCGCAAGTTTTAGTAACATTTGCAGTGCTTGTCATTTTCAAAAGTTTTCCCACAGTTTTCCCAATTTATAAAGTTTTAATTTACCTCTTCACTTTGTTCCTCTCTTCCTCATGATGAATTTTTTCTGATCTTGACATGTTTTGTTGAAGTTAATTTGGCAACCATCCTTTGCTACCATTTGTTGATAATTTCCAATGGATCTAGCCAAAATTAACTTTCAAATATCTGTGATCAGAGTAATCCTTTTATTGCAGAAATATAAACTTACATTATGTCTATGTTCTCTCTTAGATACATCATTCTTTCAGGAGAGACTTAGAGTGAGAGCAAACCAAAGGTAAGTACCTTATAATTGGAAGGAATGTGCAGTGATGCATCATGGGACATGTAGGCTTAACATAAGGGATGGCAATGGCAATGTTTTCCTATATGACTAAAGCAGTTTGGCTTATTTATTTATTTATTTATTTATTTATTTATTTATTTATTTATGATGGGATTTATATACCGCCCTATCTCCCGAAGGACTCAGGGCAGCTCACAACTAAAAGAAGACATAGAATACAAAAATTAAAATTATTAAAAATATTAAATCCCAACAATAATTTAAAACCCACAACAAACAATAAAACCAGTAAAAGCCAATAACCTCCCCCACCCTCAGTCCAGGTCGGCCTGCTGGAAGAGCCATGTCTTCAGGTCACACGGAAGGATCAAGGTCAGGGGCCAACCGCAACTCCAAGGGCAGCTGGTTCCACAGGGTGGGCGCTCCTACAGAGAAGGCTCTCCCCCTGGGGGCCGCCAGCCAACACTGTCTGTCTGACGGCACCCTAAGGAGGCCCTGTCTGTGGGAGTGCACCGGGTGCTGGGAGATTATTGCCGGCAGTAGATGGTCCCGCAAATACCTTAACAATTTTACCTTAACAATTCCTCTTCTAAAGTCGAACTGATTTATCATTGAGGGAACATTACCTTAACAGATTTTTTACCTTAACAGATAGCCGCCCACCCGCCTATCCCACCCCACGCCCCAAGCTGGAGGGAAGCAAAAGCTGCGGCGCTGCAAGTGCACAAACATGGAGAGAGAGAGCGCGTCCCCCATGTGGGGGCACCCCAAACTCTGCAAGACAGATGGGGCTGCTGCTGCCCTCTTCTTCTGCTGTGGGGAGGATTGGGGGGGAAGCGTGGTAGATCCGAGTCTAGGTAAATCGTGAGACACCGGAGAGAGTGGGTGTGTGGGTGTGGGAGCTGTACTAGGAGCGCCCAGACTATCCCGGACTTCTCCCAGGAGGAATTGCGCTGGGATGGGGGTGGGGTTGGGGGGGCTTCTTTCCCTGGCAGACTTTGGGGTCCATGAAGACAAGCCCCCCACACACACACACATACACACACATGTTTCACCGCCCCCTACGTGTCCTTCTCCAAAAGCTCGACAGCGCAGAGAAGACAAGCATGAAGTTGGAAGGGAGCTCGGAGGTCATCTAGCCCACCCCCCCTTCTGGAGCTGGAGACTCTTATGGAATTAACAGAGTTGGAAGGGACCTCAGAGGTCTTCTAGCCCAACCCCCTGCTTGAGCAGGAGACCCCATGCCATTCCAGACAAATGGCTGTCCAGTCTCTTCTTGAAAACCTCCAGCAATGAAGCCCCCACAACTTCTGGTGGCAAATTGTTCCACCGGTGAATTGTCCTCCCTGTTAGGAAGTTTCTCCTTCATTCCAGGTTGCTTCTCTCCTTGATGAGTTTCCATCCATTGCTTCTTTGTCCTGCCTTCTGGTGTCTATGGAGGAGAGGTTGACAAACCTCCCCCCTCTTCTTTAGGTCAGCCCTTTGTATATTGGAACACTGTTATCCTGTCTCTACACACATACACACACCAGGCCTTCTTTTCTCTAGCCAGCAGTCGCCAACCGGTGAGCTGTGGCCCACTGGTGGGCTGTGAGAAAATTTTGTGGGCCTCCAGAGCACCCCCCCCAAAGCAATTAGTCCAAGTTGTGCAGAAACACAAGGCTGTGCAGCCCACATGGCCTGTGGGAACCCTCCCCGCCCACTCACTCCTTACCTGGCAAATTTGCCTGCTAAATTGCTAGTTTTCCTTTTTCCAACCGTCATCTGTTCTGCTGTGCCAGGAGATTTAGATTAGCTAGGAAGCAGGAAACGGTTGGATTTCTTCTTTTAGCTAGTCTTTAGAACTTTGGCTCTGCTTTTAAGCACAGCCAAACCTCCCTTAGGACTGAAGGTTCTATTATTCAGTGCAGACTCACTGCAAGCAAATTTGAGAGACTGAGCTAGCTGATGGCAGATAGATAGATCACTGAATGATTCTGTGAGCAACTCAATCTGCCTGCCTGATTTTGGGTAAAAAATCCCTGCTCTTTTTTTAATAAAAAATTCAATATTTACATACATGGTGTCTTGTGAGTTAATTTTATGAGTTTGCTTGCTAGCAAATTTTTTGAGTTTGCTTGCAAGCAAATTTTATGTGACAGACTGAGTTTAGCTTATGGCATTTATTTATTTATTTATTTATTAATTTATATCCTGCCTCACTTCAACGGGGAACTCGAGGCGCATAAAAAGATAAAACAATTTCTATACAATGTAAAAACAAAACTCATTCATATCAGTCCAAACGTACATGGGGGAAGGACAAGGTCTCAATGCCATGCCCCCTGACAAAGCCAGGTCTTAACGGCTTTATGGAAGGCAAGTAGATTTGGGATGGTTCTAATCTCCAGGGAGCATATTCCAAAGGGACAGTGCCGCTACAGAGAAGGCCCTAGCCCGTGGACCTGCCAGCCAACATTGCCTGGCCGACGGTATCCAGAGCAAGCCCTCCCTGTGAGATCTAACTGGGCTGGGAGGCATAAGGTAGCAGTAGGCGGTCTCAGGTATCCCGCTCCTAAGCCATGAAGGGCTTTAAAAGTTGTCACTAGCACCTTGAATTGCACCCGAAGACCACCGTAACCAATGCAGCTCACGGAGGATAGATGTTATATGGGCACGCCTAGGTGCACCCATGATCACCGCGGCCGCATTCTGCACCAGCTGAAGTCTCCAAGTGCTCTTCAAGGGCAGCCCCATGTAGAGCGCATTGCAGTAATCCAATCGAGAGGTGATAAGGGCATGAGCAACCATGTAGAGCCCCCGTCCAGGAAGGGTCGCAACTGGCGCAACAGGCTGTGCAAAGGCCCCTCTGGTCACAGCCGTAAGATGGTGGTCAAATTGTAGCTGTGGATCCAGAAGGACTCCCAAGTTGAACTCATTCTGAGGGGAGCAATTTCTTCCCCAGTACCAAAGTTGGATAATCAACTGAACCCCGAGGGGCAAGACCCATAGCCACTGGTCTTGTCAGGGTTGAGCCTGAGCTGATTTGTCCCCATCCAGATCCTCACATCCTCCAGGCACCGGGACATCACCTCCATGGCCTCACTAGATTGACCGGGACAGAGATGTACAACTGGGTATCATCAGCACTGGTGATACCCGACCCTGTGTCGACGGATGATCTCACCCAGCGGTTTCATGTAGATATTAAACAGGAGGGGGGAGAGGATGGAACCCTGAGGAACCCCACATGGCAGGGCCCTAGGCTCGATCTCTGCCCCCACCAGCACCAACTGAGTCCGGTCAGACAGGTAGGAGGAGAACCACTGTAAAACAGTGCCTCCCACTCCCAACCCCCTGAGCCGACTCAGAAGGATACCATGATCGATGGTATCAAAGCGCTGAGAGGTCAAGAAGCACCAGAATGGAGGAAGACCCCCATCCCGGCCCGCCAGAGATCATCCACTAGTGCGATCAAAACCATCTCAGTGCTGTACCCGGGCCTGAACCCAGACTGCAAGGGATCCAGATAATCCGCTTCATTCAAGGCCCAAGGAGCTGGAGCGCCACCACCTTTCAACAACCTTCCCAAAAAGGGAAGGTTGGAGACAGGACGAAAGTTATTTAACACAGCCGGTCCAGGGAAGGCTTGAGGAGGGGCCTAACCACAGCCTCTTTCAAGGCATGGAACACACCCCTCACCCAAAGAAGCATTTATAATCTCCTGGAGCCAGCCACATGTCGCCTCCCGCCTGCCAAACAAGCCAGGAGGGACATGGGTCCAGTAAACAGATGTGGCATTCACTGTTCCCAGGGCCTTGTCCACATCCTCAGGGCCAACAGGAACAAACTCATCCCAGATAACCGGACTAAGACCTGCCCCTCATCTCAGTGGACTCTGCCCAGCCAGAGTCCAAGTCCGACCGATCTGAGTGACTTTATCTGCCAGAAACTGAACAAATTCCTTGGCCCTACCCTGCAGGGGTTCCTCCGCCTCCTCAGATCTTAAGAGGGAGCGTGTCACCCCAAACAGGGCAGCCGGGCGACAGTCTGCAGACGCGATAAGACTGGCCCAATATAATCGTTGTGCCACTCTTATCGCCACTAGATAGGCATCAATATGACGCCTAACAGTGTCCGGTCAGATTCAGCCCGACTTTTCTTCCAGCGGCGCTCTAGGCATCTCTTCTGCCGTTTCATCCCCCGGAGTTCCTCGATAAACCAAGGAGATCTCCGAGGTCCACGAGCGGAGAGAGTCCGCAAAGGCGCAACCTGATCTATGGCCCCGGTGGCCGCACTATTCCAGGCTTCCACCAGGGCCTCAGTTGAGCTGTGGGCGAGGGAAGCCGGAAACTCCCCAAGCTCCCTCTGAAACCCAATTGGGTCCATTAGGTGCCTGGGGCAGAACCATCTAATCGGTCCCACCTCCCTGCGGCATGGAGTGGTCATCAGGAAGTCCAATCTTACAAGGGAATGATCTGACCATGATAAGGGCTGAATGACTATTTCCCCCAATTTCAGATCCCGGCACCATTGTTCAGAGATAAAAGCCAGATCGAGCGTGTGTCCCCCCCAATGAGTCGGACCCGGAACTACTTGGGTCAGGTCCATGGTTGCCATGGAGACCATGAACTCCTGGGCCACACTTGAGGATTCGCCAAGGGATGGAAGATTGAAGTCCCCAAGCACCATCAGCCTGGGGAACTCAACCGCCAACCCGGCTACTCCCTCGAGCAGCCCAGGCAGGGCTGTTGCAACGCAGCTGGGAGGCAGGTACGTTAGCAACAGGCCCACCTGAACCCCTAGGTCCAACTTCAGAAGGAGGGACTCACACCCGTCTATCTCCAGAACAGGGCCTTCCCGTGGACATAATTCCAGATGAGCAATTACTGCCACTCCACCGCCCCCGCCCTGGGGTCACTGCTGGTGCACCACTTGAAACCCGGAGGGGCACATCTCAATGAGGGGAACCCCCCCCCCCTCCGGCCCCAACCAGGTCTCAGTAATACACGCCAGGTCGGCCCTCTCCTCCAGGATTAAATCCTGTATTAGAGGAGTTCTCTTTACCACCGACGGATAGATAGATAGATCTCTGAATGAATCTCTGATTCTGTGAGCAACTCAATCTGCCTGCCTGCTTTGCCTGATTTTGGGTAAAAGTTGCTCTTTTTTTAAATAAAAAATTCAATATTTATATAAATATTTATAATATTTACATACAAGCCATGCCCAGCCAGTCATATGACCACCAAGCCACACCCACAAATTAGGCCACACCCACAGAACCAGTTAGTGGTCCCTGAGATTTAAAATTATGAGTTTGGTGGTCCCTGAGGTCCAAAAGTTTGGCAACCCCTGCTCTAGACTACATAGACCCAATTCCTGCACCTGTCCTTTGTATGTTTTAGCCTCCAATCCCCTAATCCTCGTTGCTCTTGTTTTCAGCACACTTTCTACAGTCTCAATGTCTTTTTTTTTTCATATCGCAGCGACCAACACAGGATGCAATAGTCCAGGTGTGGCCTTTCTAAGGCATTGTAAAGTGAGAAGTAAAAGTAAACTACTAAAACAGGCACAGGAATGTTTTATGAGCTGGCATTATGGGATCTTGATCCTATCCCTCTGTTCATGCAGCCTAGCACTATGTCTTCTGTCGAAGAATATGGACCTGTGTGGCAGGGCCGTATTGCTACTATCCTCACCTTTCCGGTCACTTTCTTATTGGGATCTTACTATTGCATTACTTAGTGGTCTACATGTGCACTGACAGCTTAAGCACCAGAGGCAAATAACTTGGGTGTCTAATTACACTTGCCCAATAAAAAGTATTCTATTCTATTCTATTCTATTCTATTCTATTCTATTCTATTCTATTCTATTCTATTTCCATTCCATTCCTTATTCTATTCTATTCTATTCTATTTCCATTCCATTCCTTATTCTATTCTATTCTATTCTTCCGTTCCATATTCTGTTCTGTTCTATTCTATTCTATTCTATTCTATTCTATTCTATTCTATTCTATTCTATTCTATTCTATTCTATTTTATTTAACATCTACATGAAGCCGCTGGGTGAGATCATCCGTGGTTTTGGGGTGAAATTCCATCAGTACGCTGATGATACTCAGCTGTACATTTCCACCCCAGACCAGATCAGTGATGCCCTCTCCCTGATGACTCGGTGTTTGGATACAGTACGGAACTGGATGAGCGGGAACATGCTTCGACTCAACCCGGCCAAGACTGAGTGGCTGTGCATATCGGCTCCCGGCCCAGTCAAGACTATCCATCTTTGGCCATAGGGGAGGGTGTTGCCCCCTGTGGATAGGGCGCGGAATCTGGGGGTCCTCCTGGATGTACGGCTCCGGTTGGAGGAACAGGTGGGGGCCGTTGCCAGGGGGGCCTTTGCCCAGCTCCGCCTTGTTCGACAACTTCGCCTTTTCTGGACCGACACCCTGCGCACGGTCACTCATGCCCTTGTTACCTCTAGGCTCGACTACTGCAACGCCTCTATTTGGGACTGCCCTTGCATACCATCCGGAGACTGCAGCTGGTGCAGAATGCGGCGGCGCGGGTGGTGATGGGAGTTACCCGGTTCTCCCATACGACCTCCTGCGCGGCCTGCATTGGTTGCCGTTGCGCCCGGTGAGATTCAAGGTTTTGGTGCTAACATACAAAGTCCTTCACGACATGGGTCCTCAATATTTAAGGGAGCATCTTCTTCCAATGTCGAATACCGGTCGCCCTGTGCGAGCCCATAGGCAAGGACTCCTCGGGGTCCCGTCGGCAGGCCATGCCGCTGGCGGTTCCCCGACGACGAGCCTTTTCTGTCGCGGCCCTGACCTTTGGAATCAACTGCTTTGGAGCTCCGCCTGGCCCCTGACCTCCGCACCTTTCGCCGTGAGTTAAAGACCTGGTTATTTGACCAACCCAGGCTGTGACCCTCTGGGGGAGGGATGGTTTTAAGGTTTTATAAATGTTTGGACTTATAATTTAATTTAATCGTTTTTTAATGTATTTATTGTTTCTTGTTTTAGTTGTAAGCCGCCCCGAGTCTTCGGAGATGGGGATATAAGTTCAAATAAATAAATAAATAAATAATTCTATTCTATTCTATGATGTCTCCCCTGGTCCTTCTCTTCACCAGACTAGCCAAGCCCAGTTCCTGCAACCGTTTATCGTATGTTTTAGCCTCCAGTCCAGTGGTGGGATTCAACCGGTGTTACTACCAGTTCAATGACTACGTTTCTAGCCACAGTTAACATGTGTAATACAATATATTACAAGTAAAGGTATACAATATATACAAGTAAATCTAAAAATAACTTTTTACAATTCTCCATCTTCTTTGGACAGCGCTAAAAAAAACTTGGTTATATTCATACATTTCCATACATTTCTAATTAGTAATATACACATACCGTGTTTCCTTGAAAATAAGACACTGTCTTATATTTTTTTTGGCTCCCCAAAACACACTAGGTCTTATTTTCGGGGTAGGTCTTATATATTTATGGTGCCAAATAGTGGGTGTGAGTGTGTAGGGGGGGGTGTTTCGCGGGTGCACGGTTGCTCCCTGAAAAGTCTTCCTGGAACTGGAGATTTACACTAGGTCTTATTTTCCGGGTAGGTCTTATATTAGGGCAGGTTTAGAAAATAGTGCTAGGTCTTACTTTCAGGGTAGGTCTTATTTTCGGGGAAACACGGTACATACCTTCTTCTGCTCTATACATTTCTTATTCCTGCTATCTATCCATTGATACCAGTTATCCCAAATGGAGTTATATTCCGACTCTTCCTTATTGTTTAATTCTATAGCGAGTTTGTCCATTTCTGGACAATCAATATTTTTTTTGATTACTAAACAATCTGTCAGTATAGTGGCCATTTTCCAAGAGTGCAATTCTCACCACTCTGGTAATGTGTACCATCAAATATTTTATCTTTTTAGGATACTTTCCCTTAATAATACCCAATAGAAACAATTCCGGCTTTAATTCTATTCAGCCGTGTGTGATTTCATTTAACCATTTTTTGGGAATTTTATTTCATTTTATTTTATTTTTTTTTAATTTTAAAAATTGTACTTTATTAAAGTTCAAGATATTAAAAAGTTTACAAAAAGCAAAATGTTAAAAAGCTTTACAAAAGTTTCTGTAATAGAAATTGTGTTGACATCTTTCAATATCATTTTCTTGGCAGTACACTAAGAACCATATGTACACTTAGAATTTGACAGTTTTTTCCCCCCATATTAACTATATTAATTCACAGTTCTTAATTAATGTCAATAAACAAAGCTATATCATCTTTATAGGTCACTAATTCCAGTAAAAAGGGAGGAAAAGAAAAAAAGCAAAAGAGAAAAAAGAATATCATATTGACACTTGATATATGTATATATATACCTAAAACAAACATCAAGAGTATTTATAGATTATGTGCTGTAGTATAATATTCCATAGGTATGGGAGGAGGAAGGGAAAACATTTTTATCATTCATTATTGCATATTTCTATATATTTCTATAGTATATCTGGGTAATTATAAATCCTAAATCCTGGGAGAAGGCACCACGGCCAACTCGGGTTGGGACACTTCCCCACAGGATAATTTAGCAATTCGACTTACCGTATTTTTTTTTGGCGTATAAGACATGCCGAAGTATAAGACCCACCTAGCTTTTGGAGAGAAAAACAAGGTGAAAAAATCTGCCTCTGCCTCCCAGCAATTTGCCTTCCTGCAGCAAACAAACATCCTGTTTCAGTTTCAATTTCAGCACAGCCTGATTAGCACCAGCAGCTGATTGTCAGTTGGATCTGCTTCCTGACGATCAGCTGTTTCAGGCTGCAGGGATTGCCACCGCCTATTGCCGCCTCTGGGCGCCCCATTTTTGGCCTCCGCATCCCATTTTCAGCCTCCACACGCCCTGTTTTCAGCCTCGGGGCAGCCCATTTTTGGCCTCCGGGTACCCCATTTTTGGCCTCTGCATCCTGTTTTCAGCCTCTGCACGCCCTGTTTTCAGCCTCCAGGAGCCCCATTTTTGGCCTCCAACCCTGCAGCTTTCCAGTTCAAACTCTACAGCTCTGTTAATGCCATTTATTTATAGAAAAAGGGTTTTCTTTTTCATTGATAATCCCTTAAGTCTGTGATGAGCGGCAACTTTAATTAAGCTTTCTTGCAGATGTGACTTTGTGGGACACGGATATTGTGCAAAAGGAGGTAAAATGTGAGGAACGATCCCAGATGGACTTTCAGGTCATCCCCTCAGAGTCTCTCCAAAACAAAGCCTCCGCCTTCCACCTAAAAGGGTCCCTGGAGGCCAGTTTCTTTTTTTTTTAACAATATTTTTTATTATTTTTAGACAAAAATACAAACATAGTATATAATGTGCCGGTAGATTGTGTCTCATCTTCTCCATCCTCATTAAATACAAAATATTCCATGTTTGCAGATTAATTTTTCTTACTACATTTCGTATTATCATTCCACAACCATTCCCAGCCAACAAATATACAGTATAGACAGACCATTATTACATTAATACAAACAGACAAAAACATAAGAATTCTTCTTTTGAGAACAGTGTGTGTCCGGACCTTCCCTTTTCCATACAGATATAATTTCAATTTATTTATTCATTTCTTGTATTCTATCCCATTTATCATAACAATTTATACTATTTTCCTTTATTCTCCCCCCATATTTTTCACTCAATTATTAATACACTTTTATCTATCACCTTTACAATCTTGTGTTTCTTATAAAACATATTTTACCCTATAATTATTACTTCAGAGGATAATACCCTGTCTTTTTTTAACCAATTATTATTTAACATTTTTATTTCTCCTTTAACATCGTTATTTCTATTACACCTCTATTTAATAAAGTCTCTATTATCAATCAATTTCTGCTTGGTACATTTATTTTTATTTATTACGCTTTTTAACAATATAAAATAAAAAGGTTATAGATGTATATAGCAACTGTAGCCAAAAAGTTATTCCCATTCCAATTCAGTTCAACCATTAATTACCATATCTATCTTGTTCATTCATTCCCATTTAAAATATTTTCATTTTATTACCATTAAGAAAAAAAAATACATATATTAATCCTCTAAAACTTCTAACTTCTACCTATTTCTAATATAATCATATATCTCATGTACCCTTGCAGATTCCTTTAATTTAATTAGTTTATTTAACCATTATCTCGATGCCCAAAAAGGTGAATAAATTCTTTGAACCTAGTATACTTCTCTTGTTTCTGTATATCTTGTTTCCATTTACAGCTTCCTCTTTTTTTTTCCTGCCCCCCTTTTCCTCTCTTCCCTCGCTGTTCACTTTTCTAACTAATTCTCCCTTCTGAAATCCTGTCTTTTGGTTTTTTCTTGTGGTATTATAATTATACTTTTTTAAAATTATTGCTTCAAATCTTAAATTGTTAGCTCTCTTCCCTCTTTTCCCTTTTTCCCCTTTCGCTTTTTAACAGTTATTTGATCCTTTAAGATGGCTTCCTCTTCTTTGTTCTGCCCTTCTTGTTCCACCGATATTTCCTGTTGTTGCATATATTTCAAAACCTCCATTTTTATCAATTGCAATTCTTCTTTGAGTTGTTTAAATAACATTCTTGATTCTTCCATGGGTAGTGACATTTTTAAGAGAGATTTTCCCCCTTTCTTTTTAGAAACAATCCCCAGTTAACTTTAGTCCGCTTAATATCCTCTGTTCAAAAGACCAAAAGTCCTTCAGATATCCAAAGTTATTTCTTACTTCTTTGACACACTTTCACTTTTCAGGGGTTTAGGCTTACAACAAAGTTCCAGTTGAGATGTATTTTAGAATGTGTCTTTTCCCAATGTTACAAATTCACACTCAATTCTTTTAAGTCCAGGTGATATCCTCAGTCTCCAGACCTCACCCTCCTATCACTTTTTCCCCTCTTCCTCTGTTGCTTCCTTTCTCTTCCTTTATAGAAAAGAGATCTTAAAGTCTCTCAATAGATCTTTATCACTTGGCACTTTATTTACAGCTATAGAAAAAAGCCTATTAGTGCCCAAGTGTACTTATGTCCTTTCATTGTGCTTTTCATTTCCCAATATTGCTTGTCATTCAAAGCCATTGACATCAGAGAAGAAGAGAGAAAAAAGCGGCAAACTGATTTTTCACTTTCTCATGCCGCTTTTAGTATCTTTCTTTTTTAATTGTTACTGTTTCCCACTGTTCAATTCGGGTACCTTAAGTGGATATTTCCATGTCAAGCCTGGTCCACCGCACTTTCTCTTAACAACTTCCTCCTGCACAAACTTGTCCGCTTGAGATCTTCTTTGAGGTGGCCATTTCTGGCCACCGCTGCACTGCCTTCGGGAAAGGAAAAGTCCAGCTGGGGAGGAGAGATGCGGCTCTCCTCTGCCCAGCCGACAGCTCCCCCATCTTCACCACCTCTATGGGTGGTTTTAACCCCGGAGCCAGGCGGCTCGGGGTCTGCGGCAGCAAAGCACGGACCGAAACCGCGCACAATCGCGGATTTTGCGTCCGTCGCCGAAGAGACTCAAACCGGATATCTCGAGGCCAGTTTCTTTGGGGGGCTTTTTGAAGTGGGGGGAGCAGCCACCTACCTGCAAGAGAAGCCGCCCTCCATGAGCCACACCTGTGGCTCTCTTCGCCTCTCCGTTACTACTGAATTGAAGGATCTGCCAACCAGTCTGCTCAACAGTAAGAGTGTTTCTTACCAGGAAGCATTCAAGGAGGGGTCAGCCAGCCACATGGTCATGGTGGTGCTGTACAGGGCCCAGGCCTTCTTCATTTTCAATTGTGGAATCTCCAAATCTGCAGGTGTTTGAGATGCCCAGTGGCATCTTCTGGAGATGATTGAGAAGATACCAAAAGTTGCAGACACCCACAGATGGCACGACGGGGAGAGAGAAATGGAAGGGAAGATCTGCTGTACATTATACAGTGATATCCCACAGAAAAACCCAACTACTTTCCAAGAGGCTGTAGATATCTACGCCAGTTTCCCCCAACTATCCAGAGAACGTGGGAAGGCGGTGCCAGTGAAGGTTTGGTTGTATCCAATGATCAAGTTGCATCCCAAAGCAGTTCGTGTCATGCAAGATCCTGCCTTAGACTGGCTCAAGGAGGCCGAAGCTCACTTGCAGGCCCTGATTGATGTGGACATTCATTACAATGATCTGATCAAATCCCCCTTTGCCATTTCATTTCTGGACATGAAGGACCACCTCGAGCAACTGAGGCAACTCTATGGGCAACATGGTCATATCTTCCAGCAAGAGGTGGGGAAAGCCCTGTTTGCCGTTCAGGCGGGAAAGGAAGATGCCGTCCTGCGGGGTGTGTTAATGCAGTTAACCCAGTTGCTCTTCCATAAGGAGGCCCTGAAGGAGCTGCTTGGGAGGAAGAAACAGAAGATGGACTTTGTGAAGCTTTGCCTGTCCCGCCTCGAAGGCCTGGAAGTTGTCTCCACTCAGAAGCTGGATGAAATATTGTTTGACTGCCGAAACAAGGTTGTGGTGGCCTTTATGCTGACTTCCTTACAGAGGGAGGAGCCCTCTTTAGAGGAGTTGCAAGGTTGGCTTCAAAGGTCCCATTTAGGAGGGAATGGAGACTCAGTGACAGCAGCACCTTACTCAAAGAAGCAACCATCCAAACTGTGGTTTGAGGACAAAGAGAGGAAATGCAGGATCCGCTGTGCCATTCTGTCCCTTTCGGACTTTGCCGTGATCCATCAGGAAAGGGACAATGTTTGCTTCCTGGTCTCCTCAGTCTGGAACGAGAGCCATCCGGGCGCCTAGGTTTACCACTACGAAAACGGCATGCTGGTCAATGGCCACCTGGAGTTACCCTCCAGACCAGCCCCTCCGAAGGTTGAACTGGTCCAGCTGGACAGTGCCCAGATCACAGTCAATCTGGTCAGTTTTGGGGCGGGCTCCGTCTCTGGGTATGAGGTCCAATATCAGATTGGAGGAAACAAGTGGACAAGTCTCCAAATGGGCCCTAGGGATCAACTCGCCCTAAATGTGCACTTCAACATCAAATACCAGTTCCGAAGCACTGCTGTGATGCAACTTGGGCTTGGCCAATGGAGTGAGGTCGCTTCTGTCTGTCCTAGGGGGAAGTCTGCAGAGGTAACCTGAGGCCTTCTCCAATCTAGTCTGGCTGAATGGGAAGAGGAAGAGGGGGGGAGGAGAGGGAGGAGGAGCAGGAAGAAGAGGAGGAAGATTGGAAGGAGGACAAAGAAGAGGGAGGAGAGGGAGAGGAAGAGGAGGAGAGAAAGAGGGGGAACAGGAGGAGAGGGAGCAGGAGGAGAGGGAGGAGGAGGAAGAGAAGGAGGGGAAGAACAGGAAGAAGAGGAAGAGGGGGAGGAGGGACAGGACGAAGATGGGAAGAAGGAGGAGGAAGAGGGAGGAGAGGGAGAGGAAGAGGAGAGGAAGAGGAGGGAGGAAGGAAGAAGCGGGAGCAGGGAGGAGATGGAAGGAGAGAGAGAGGAGGAAAACAGGAAGAAGGAAGATGAGCAGGAGGAGGAAGAGGGGAGCAGGAGGAAGAGGAAAGGTAGGAGGAGGGGGAGGAAGAGGAAGAGAAGGAGGGGGAGCAGGAAGAAGAGGAAGAGGGGAGGAAGAGGAGGGAGAGGAGGAGGAAGATTGAAAGGAGGAAGAGAGGGAGAGGGAGGAGGAGAGAGAGGGGCAGAGGGAGCATCTGTGAGCATCAGAGTTCATCTTCCCCTGGGAAGGTAGCCTCCCCAAAATGCCGTCCTGCGACTTCCCTAGGCTAGGTGGCACCCTGGAAATGTCACTCCATCTCCTCCCTCTCCTCCCCAATGCCGTCCTGCGACTTCCCTAGGCTAGGTGGCACCCTGGAAACATCACTCCATCTCCTCCCTCTCCTCCCCCCACACCAGGACCCACAAGAGGCCCCAGCCTCACCAGCCTGCCAGTGCAGGAGATCCAGGCTGGAGCCGTTGCTGAAAACATCGTCCTGGCATTCGTTATCACAAGCCTTCTCTTTCTTTAACCAGGAGGGAGAGAGACGGGCAGAATGTGGACCGTGGTTCTGTCACAGAGAAGGTAAAGTTCCTGATTTCAAGGGCTTTAGAAACAGAATTCCAGCACCATTTTTGGGAAGCACTAACAGACACTTGTTAAAAAAACCTCTAGTGGTTTGGAGCCCCCACAATGTCCTGCTGGCCAGCCATTCCGCCAGCGAATTGTCCTCGCGGTGAGGAAGTTTCTCCTTAATCCCAGGTTGTTTCTCTCCTTGATAGATTTCCACTGTTTCTTGCCCTGCCTTCAAGGTCTTTGCAGAAGAGGTGACCCTCCCCACTTCTTGTTGTTCTTTTCCAAGAGGGGGAAAAAAGGAGGAAATGGAAAAACGGCAAGTAATATTTGAACCCTCTCTCCAGCTTGGGAAACGTCAAACTTGCTGAATGAAACCAGATAACTTGGAGGGCTTTTTTCCCCCTGTGGTCCAAAGAGCAGGGAACATAGATGATGAATAAGCCAGAACAGAGTTGGAGATCTAGTCCAGGTGTGTCCAATTCCAAGCCCGTGGGCCAAATCCGGCCCCGCCGGTTGCTTAGATCTGGCCCGCAGTGCCTCTGCTAGGGAAAACAGAGCCTGGGAGGGCTGTGGGTGGAGGGTTTCAGGCGGGGTGGTGGTGGGTGGGATTCTACCGATTCACACCAGTTCTATAGAACCAGTTTTTATCATTCTGTGCAGTTCGGAGAACCGGCAAATCGTGCCCTTGGCTGGCCCCTCCCCTCCCTGCCCGTCCCTCTCCTCCCCGCCCAATCAGTCGTTATCGCACATGCGTGACATTGCACACATGCCTGACATCGTTGACTGCATTCTCCCCTGCCCAGTCATTCCTTAAGGTATTTCTTTTTTCCCCCTCCCGACGATCAGCTGTACCAACGATCAGCTGTGCCAGGATCCCCCTTGCTGTCTTACTGCTTCATCCAGGAGGAAGGAAGGAAGGAAGGAAGGAAGGAGAGGAGGAGGAAGGAGAGGAGGAGGAAGGAAGGAGAGGACGATCAGCTGTTCCAACAATCAGCTGTGCCAGGATTCCCCTCGCTGTCTTACTGCTTCTCCCAGGAGGAAGGAAAGAAGGAAGGACAGGAGGAGGAAGGAAGGAAGGAGGGAGAGGAGGAAGGAAGGAGAGGATGATCAGCTATTCCAACAATCAGCTGTGCCGGAATTCCCCTCACTGTCTTACTGCTTCGCCCAGGAGGAAGGAAGAAAGGAAGGAGAGGAGGAGGAAGGAAGGAGAGGAGGAGGAAGGAAGGAGAGGATGATCAGCTGTTCCGACGATCAGCTGTGCTGGGATTCCCCTCGCTGTCTTACTGCTTCGCCCAAGAGGAAGAAAAGAAGGAAGGAGAGGAGGAGGAAGGAAGGAGAGGAGGAAGGAAGAAGCGCTCCATTTTTTGCCTTCCTGGACCCCCAGGGAAGCTTCCTGGAAGCAAAAATGCCCCCCAGGAGGCTCCCCTGAGGCCCAGAAGGCCCCAAAACACAGCACAGGGGGGTGCTACGTGCCCCCCATACTCAATTTTTTTCCTTCCTGGCCCCAGGGAAGCCTTCTGGGAGCAGAACAGCACCCCCAGAGGCTTCTCTGAGGCCCAGAAGGCCCCCAAAACCAGGGGGGTGCTGCCCAAAAAAAGGGAAAAAGAAGCCAGATCTAGATGGACTTTAAATAATACGATACTAAAGGAAAAAGATTTCAAACAGAAAATAGAGAAACAATTGGTTTTCTTTTTTAAAGAAAATAGAAAAGAGGATACTTCTTTACAGAATATCTGGGACACGATGAAGGTCTACACAAAAGGTTTGATAATTGACTATACAAAGAAAAGAAATATAAAACAGAAAAAGACTTTTAAAACTTTGGAGGATGACTATAAAAGACTGGAAAAAGAGTTACAGAAGTTCCCACAAAAATAAGACATTAAGAATAAAATGGATATAATTAAACATAAACTGGGAATAATGGAAAAAGAGAAACTAGCACAAAAAATTAAAAATGCTAAACAGAATTGCTTTGAAGATGCAAACAAACCAGGCAGATGGCTAGCCTATAAACTGAGAAAGGAAAGAGAATCAAGAAGGATTAATCAATTAATAAATGAAGAAGGACATGTTTGCTATGGAAATGAGGAGAAGAAAAAAATTATACAAGATTACTATGGAAAACTGTATTTTCAAGAGAATATTCAAGAAGAAAAAGTTAAGCAATACTTACAGAAAGCGAATTTACCTCAGATACCTAAAGATATTGAAATAATGCTAGAAGGGAACATAATGATGATGGAACTAACAGAAGCCTTAAAAAACAGAATGTTGGAAAAGCACCAGGTCCAGATGGATTGCCAGCAGAATTTTACAAGACTTTCCAGGAAATACTGAATCTCCATTTGTTAGAAGTTATGAATGAAGTTATGTTAAAGAAAAGAATACCCAAAACATGGTCAGAAGCATATATTACACTTATACCAAAGGAGGATACAGACCTGCAACAAGTTAAAAATTATAGACTTATATCCTTAGTAAATTCAGATTATAAAATCTTTGCTTCAATTTTGGCAGAAAGACTGAAAAGATACTTAAATAACTTTATACATGTTGACCAAAATGGATTTCTGCCAAAGAGACAAATTAAAGATAATGTGAGAATAATTCTGGACACTTTGGAATATTATGAGGCAGATCCGGAAAAGCAAATGGCTTTGATGTTTCTAGATGCACAAAAAGCCTTTGACAACATGAGTTGGCGATTTATGTTATTGCAATTGGAACAAATGGGCTTTGGTAAAAAAAAATTTACTCAAGCCATTGAATCAATATATTATGAACAAACTGCAAAGATTATGGTAAATGGAGAATTAACAGAATCCATAGATATAAGAAAAGGGACAAGACAAGGTTGTCCACTGTTGCCTCTGTGTTAACTTTGGAAGTGTTGAATAGGAATATTAGAGAAGATAAAGAAAGAAAAGGAAGAGTATAAATTGCAAGCTTTTGCAGATGATCTGGCATTTATATTAGAGGATCCATCGGAAACAGCACCTAAATTAATAGAAAAGAAGAATATGGAAAAGTAGCAGGTTTGAAAATAAATAAAGATAAAACAAAGATATTAACAAAAAATATGTTAGTAAGACGAAAGAAAGAGTTGGAAGAAGTTTTAGAAATACAGGTCACAAATAAGGTTAAGTATTTAGGGATAAACATTACACCAAGATGTAGCACACTGAAGGAGGATAATTATATTAAACTCAAACAGCAGATTGCGACAGATTTGGCAAAATGGGAAAATTTACAAATATCATTGATTAGGAGAATATCTACAATTAAGATGAATGTATTGCCTAGAATTCTGTATTTATTCCAGACAATTCCAGTCCAACTAGGGAAAGAGTTTTTTGAAGACTTAAACAGAATTGTGTTGAAATATATTTGGCAGGGAAAGAAAGCAAGAATAAAACTTAAGCTGTTACAAGATGCGAGAATAAGAGGAGGGTTTGCCTTGCCCAATTGGGAGCTATATTACCAGGTGACAAGTTTGATGTGGGTAAAGGAATGGAAAACATTAAGAAATACTAGACTATTGACTTTAGAAGGACATGACTTGCTGCTAGGATGGCATGCTTTCCTTTGGTATAAGGGAACTAAAACACAGGGGTATTTCAGAAGACATTATATTCGAGAGGCACTGTTTTTGAACTGGGAGAAGACAAAAAGACAATATCACTTAAAAATTCCATTATGGATATCTACTATTGAAGCTTTTTCATATCCAGTAATATATAAAAAGGAACAAACAGTTAGAAATGGTGAGATATTGAATGAAAAGGGTGAACTTAAATCTATGCAAGCATTGGAAGAACAAGATGTAAAAATGAATTGGTTTCCATATTTGCAAGTACAATCTAGATTTGATAAAGATTTTAAAACAGAAGGTATTTATGATAAGTTGACTGATTTAGATAAAATTTTGATGAGTACTGATGAAAAGGTAATTAAAAAACTTTACGGACATTTATTAGAATTTAAATTAGAAGAAGAACAAGTTAAAGAAACGATGATTGCTTGGGGGAAAAATTTTGGATACATGATTGATTTAGAGAAGTGGCGCAAACTGTGGTCTCAAAACTATAAAATGACAATGTCAACTGCATATAAAGAAAATTTGTATAAGATGTTTTATAGGTGGCATCTACCCCCAATGAGAATTGCAAGAATGTTTAAGAACAAATCGGATAAATGTTGAAAATGTCATCAGATACCTGGTTCATATTACCATATGTGGTGGACATGTTCGGATGCAAAAAAATATTGGACTAAAATCCACACATGGTTGGAAAAAATGATAAAACAACATATAGACTTTAAACCAGAGATCTTTTTATTGGGAATTATACCAGAAATATACAATAAAGATATTGATTGTAAATGTTTTAACAGCAGCTAGAATTGTATTTGCTAAGAATTGGAAAAACAATAAAATACCTATGCAGGAGGAAGTTATTAAGAAAATTATGGACTCTGCTGAAATGAGTAAATTGACATTTGAAATTAAAGAACAAGAAGATAAACAATTTTATATGATATGGGATTTGTTTTATCAATGGTTGGACAAAAAGAATTGGTAATGTAATAGAGTAGATAATTTTGTAATAGAAGTTTAATGGATTGATATAAAATATAATGTAGACATATATAACAATTGGATGAAAGTATAATATAAATTTTAACATAAAATTTGGAATATCTTGTATAAAATGCTGGAATAAATAATCTAGTCATAGATGATTAATAACTGATAAATATATAAGCGTATGTTAGCTTGACAATGTGAAAGTTTATATAAATTGTGAGTGATGACGACAAAAAGGATAGCACAAAAGATTTGCAACCAACTGACACACTGTATGTATATAAAATGGAAGATGTTTTTATGTTTTTATGTTCTGTTTGTATGTTTGTCTTAAAAATAAAAACTTTTTTCAAAAAGAAAAAAGAAAATTGTGATCCAAGCCCTGCATGATGATATGAAGGAAAGAATAGGGAAAGTAGAGGATAAAATAGAGAATTTTCAACAAATGATGGTGAGTAATGAACAACGCATTCAGAAAGTAGAAGAGAAAGCTGAACAAACAGAAAAAAGAGTGGAAGAAGTTGATTATAGACTTACCTTGGCAGATAAATGGGATCATGCAGCTGGAAGGATCCTGCCTCAAGCCACGAGGAGGATCTTTGGAACTCCAGTCACATAGGTGACTGCCACAAGAAGAAAGGAAAAGACTTCAAGAAGGAACAAATAGACATTGAAATACCTTTTGACTATTTTATTGTTTTTGTACTTGTTTACAACAATAAATAACTTTGGATTGGATCCACTGGGCTCAGACTTTTTCCTGATAACTTCACAGTAGAGAAAGGTAACGAACCACTCACCTCTAACTTTAACAAAACCCCAACAACTGGTAGCAGAGGATGGTTTGTACCTTCTCTACGATGAGTTACCCTGGATGCCCAGTTTGAAACCAACGCTGGAGGACCAAGTGCTGACCAGAGCCAGAACCAGGCAGAT
>SOZL01001890.1:37140-56722 GCA_009733165.1 Naja naja | reverse complement strand
AAAAGGAGATCTAGATGGACTTTAAATAATCTGATACTGGAAAAAGATTTCAAACAGAAAATAGAGAAGAATTGGTTTTCTTTTAAAGAAAATAGAAAAGAGGATACCTTTACAGAATCTCTGGGACACGATGAAGGCCTACACAAAAGGTTTGATAATTGACTATACAAAGAAAAGAAATATAAAACAGAAAAGACTTTTAAAACTTTGGAGGATGACTATAAAAGACTGGAAAAAGAGTTACAGAAGTTCCCACAAAAAAAGACATTAAGAATAAAATGGATATAATTAAACATAAAATGGGAATAATGGAAAAAGAAACTAGCACAAAAAATTAAAATGCTAAACAGAATTACTTTGAAGATGCAAACAAACCAGGCAGATGGCTAGCCTATAAACTGAGAAAGGAAAGAGAATCAAGAAGGATTAATCAATTAATAAATGAAGAAGGACATGTTTGCTATGGAAATGAGGAGAAGAAAAAATTATACAAGATTACTATGGAAAACTGTATTTTCAAGAGAATATTCAAGAAGAAAAAGTTAAGCAATACTTACAGAAAGCGAATTTACCTCAGATACCTAAAGATATTGAAATAATGCTAGAAGGGAACATAATGATGATGGAACTAACAGAAGCCTTAAAAACAGAATGTTGGAAAAGCACCAGGTCCAGATGGATTGCCAGCAGAATTTTACAAGACTTTCCAGGAAATACTGAATCTCCATTTGTTAGAAGTTATGAATGAAGTTATGTTAAAGAAAAGAATACCCAAAACATGGTCAGAAGCATATATTACACTTATACAAAGGAGGATACAGACCTGCAACAAGTTAAAAATTATAGACCTATATCCCTATTAAATTCAGATTATAAAATCTTTGCTTCAATTTGGCAGAAAGACTGAAAAGATACTTAAATAACTTTATACATGTTGACCAAAATGGATTTCTGCCAAAGAGACAAATTAAAGATAATGTGAGAATAATTCTGGACACTTTGGAATATTATAGATCAGGAAAAGCAAATGGCTTTGATGTTTCTAGATGCACAAAAACCTTTGACAACATGAGTTGGCGATTTATGTTATTGCAATTGGAACAAATGGGCTTTGGTAAAAATTTATCAAGCCATTGAATGAATATATTATGAACAAACTGCAAAGATTATGGTAAATGGAGAATTAACAGAATCCATAGATATAAGAAAAGGGACAAGACAAGGTTGTCCACTGTTGCCTCTGTGTTAACTTTGGAAGTGTTGAATAGGAATATTAGAAGATAAAGAAAAAAGGAAGAGTATAAATTGCAAGCTTTTGCAGACGATCTGGCATTTATATTAGAGGATCCATTGGAAACAGCACCTAAATTAATAGAAAAGAGAAGAATATGGAAAAGTAGCAGGTTTGAAAATAAATAAAGATAAAACAAAGATATTAACAAAAATATGTTAGCAAGATGCGAAGAAAGAGTTGGAAGAAGTTTTAGAAATACAGGTCACAAATAAGGTTAAGTATTTAGGGATACATTACACCAAGATGTAGCACACTGAAGGAGGATAATTATATTAAACTCAAACAGCAGATTGCGACAGATTTGGCAAATGGGAAAATTTACAAATATCATTGATTGGGAGAATATCTACAATTAAGATGAATGTACTGCCTAGAATTCTGTATTTATTCCAGACAATTCCAGTCCGACTAGGGAAAGAGTTTTTGAAGACTTAAACAGAATTGTGTTGAAATATATTTGGCAGGGAAAGAAAGCAAGAATAAAACTTAAGCTGTTACAAGATGCAAGAATAAGAGGAGGGTTTGCCTTGCCCAATTGGGAGCTATATTACCAGGTGACAAGTTTGATGTGGGTAAAGGAATGGATAACATTAAAATACTAGACTATTGACTTTAGAAGGACATGACTTGCTGCTAGGATGGCATGCTTTCCTTTGGTATAAGGGAACTAAAACACAGGGGTATTTCAGAAGACATTATATTAGAGGCACTGTTTTGAACTGGGAGAAACAAAAAGACAATATTATTTAAAAATTCCATTATGGATATCTACTATTGAAGCTTTTCATATCCAGTAATATATAAGGAACAAACAGTTAGATATGGTGAGATATTGAATGAAAAGGGTGAACTTAAATCTATGCAAGCATTGGAAGAACAAGGTGTAAAAATGAATTGGTTTTCATATTTGCAAGTACAATCTAGATTTGATAAAGATTTTAAAACAGAAGGTATTTATGATAAGTTGACTGATTTAGATAAAATTTTGATGGGTACTGATGAAAAGGTAATTAAAAACTTTATGGACATTTATTAGAATTTAAATTGGAAGAAGAACAAGTTAAAGAAACGATGATTGCTTGGGGAAAAATTTTGGATATGGGATTGATTTAGAGAAGTGGCAAAAATTGTGGTCTCAAAATTATAAAATGACAATGTCAACTGCATATAAAGAAAATTTGTATAAGATGTTTTACAGGTGGCATCTACCCCCAATGAAATTGCAGAATGTTTAAGAACAAATGGATAAATGTTGGAAATGTCATCAGATACCTGGTTCATATTACCATATGTGGTGGACATGTTCGGATGCAAAAATATTGGACTAAAATCCACACATGGTTGGAAAAATGATAAAACAACATATAGACTTTAAACCAGAGATCTTTTTATTGGGAATTATACCAGAAATATACAATAAAGATATTTGATTGTAAATGTTTTAACAGCAGCTAGAATTGTATTTGCTAAGAATGGAAAAATGATAAAATACCTATGCAGGAGGAAGTTATTAAGAAAATTATGGACTGTGCTGAAATGAGTAAATTGACATTTGAAATTAGAGAACAAGAAGATAAACAATTTTATATGATATGGGATTTGTTTTATCAATGGTTGGACAAAAAGAATTGGTAATGTAATAGAGTAGATAATTTTGTAATAGAAGTTTAATAGATTGATATAAAATATAATGAACATATATAACCATTGGATGAAAGTATAATATAAATTTTAACATAAAATTTGGAATATCTTGTATAAAATGATGGAATAAATAGTCTAGTCATAGATGATTAATAACTGATAAATATATAAGCATATGTTAGCTTGACAATGTGAAAGTTTATATAAATTGTGAGTGATGACGACAAAAGGATAGCACAAAAGATTTGCAACCAACTGACACACTGTATGTATATAAAATGGAAGATGGTTTTATGTTTTTATGTTTTGTTTGTATGTTTGTCTTAAAATAAAACTTTTCAAAAGAAAAAAATTGTGATCAAGCCTGCATGATGATATGAAGGAAAGAATAGGGAAGTAGAGGATAAAATAGAAATTTTCAACTTAAATGATGGTGAGTAATGAACAACATACATTCAGAAGTAGGAAAGAAAAGCTGAACAAACAGAAAAATTGGAAGAAGTTGATTATGGGCTTACACTGGCCAATGCCTGGGATCATGCAGCTGGAAGGATCCTGCCTCAAGCCACGAGGAGGATCTTTGGACTCCAGTCACATAGGTGACTGCCACAAGAAAAGAAAGACTTCAGAAGGAACAAATAGACATTGAAATACCTTTTGACTATTTTATTGTTTTTGTACTTGTTTACAACAATAAATAACTTTGGATTGGATCCACTGGGCTCAGACTTTTTCCTGATAACTTCACAGTAGAAAGGTGTGAACCACTCCTCTAACTTTAAAAAAACCCCAACAACTGGTAGCAGAGGATGGTTTGTACCTTCTCCATGAGTGAACCTGGATGCCCAGTTTGAAACCAGCGGGAGGACCAAGTGCTGACCAGAGCCAGAACCAGGCAGATGGCTCTCCAGCGTCGATCCCAAGAAGCCAGAGCCGAGCAACATCGGCTGAAGCGTCTCAGGCTTGGGGAGCAAGAAGCAGGTGGCACAATGGACCCTGCATTCTCTACCCCCCACAGACTCCCTCCACTGCTGCGGTGGGCACCACCAGCCTTAAACACCGAGGAGCCAGAGGACAGAAGCAAGACACTTCACCTCATGCTCAACCCGGGAGGAGAAGGAAGAGATGAGATCAGCAATTCTCCAGATTTTGGCTTGGAAACCACAAGTGGAGAACCAGTCGATCATCCACCTCCTCAAAGAATGGCACGGTGGCAACGGCCAGGGACAGGGCGAGGACCAGGAAGGCACCAAAGCGGTAGAGCCATCCAGTCCTGCCCGGAACCCCTTCTGCCACCAGCAACATGCAGGCTGAAAGCCATCAGCCCCAACTGAATTTCCCATGAGAAAACATGGCACCGGTCAGCGGCAAACTGACCGAGGTTAAAATGGCAGCCATCCCCACGCTGTTTCCCTATGGCCTGCCAGAGCAAGCGAGCTAGCACTGAAGTCACCCACCTGGGCGGCTGGCGGCTGCGGTGACTGGGGATTGGCACCACCTATCTCCTATGGCTACCTACTGCCCGAGCCCATGGGGAAGAAGCAGGGATCACCAACCTGGCAGTGCCTACCACTGCGGTGATCCAAAGCGGCCAAACCTGGAGGTTGGCCCCACTGGCAGCCACTGAGCCAACCGGCGAGGGCATGCCCCAGTCCAGGCGGCGCAGGCCCTCGCCCAGGCGACCGATCCGGTCCGCGGCCCGACAAGCACCAAGCCGATCTCGCCCACCGGCGCCAGATCAAAAGTGCCATCAGGACGCTAACAGCAGTCCTGGAAGCAAGACACCAGCCTCCCCTAGCCTCCCGAGCAGAAGCCCTCCCAGGCGGCTCCCGACGATCATGGCCCCATACTCACCGTTCGGCGATTCCAGCGACGTTCGTCTTCTTCGGCCTTCCCAGGCCTTTACAGCAGCTCAGCGGCGGGCGAGGCTGCTGGGGCAGGCCGGGCCTACCTCGGAGACAGGCGGAGAGATCCTTCCCGGCAATGTTCAGCGAAATGAGCTTCGCATGCTCAGATCGGATCTTCAACTCCTCCCACCGGGGAGGGCGACTTCAAATAAGGGAACCTTCGGTTTACACCGACTATACCACTCCCGTACTGTCAGTTTCCTAACATTCAGCACCCTGGACAGCGGCCACATGCTTTCTCAATGCAGGCAAATACCAGCCTTCTACCGCTTGATTTTAAAAAGCTGTCAGCTACAGGAAGGAACCTTTTAGAGTGGTCCAAAGCGGTTCAAGTACTGTTCATGAAGGAGAACGCTTTGCATCTGTTGGTGGATCCCCCTACCAAGCCTTGGCAACTGGAAACTGACCTGCTACACCATAAGGTTTATTGTTTATTGTTATTAAGTATAGATCCTGTGCTATATCCAAATATTCCTCATAATCTGACTGTCTTTGAAATTTGGAAAAAGTTATTTAACCTATTTTATTCCAGGAATTCCAATACCACCGCCAGGATCTCCAGGGAGTTCCACTTTGCCAAATTGAAGGCAGGGATGGACATGAGTGAGCATCTCTGTGAACTCAGTAAAATGAGAGAAGAATTAATATTAAGGGGGGAGCAAGTGCCAGAGCACAGTTTAATTAGTATAATCATAAATTCATTGGACCCTAGCTGGAATAATTTTGTGTCCCAACTAGATAATTTCAGTTATGATGGGATGTCTCTGGAAGTCTTGTCAGGTAAACTGATTGCTGAGGACAATCTAAGAAAAGACAGAGCAAGCTTCCACAGGGAGAGAAGAGTCACCAGGAGGCCCAACAGCTCAGATGGTGTAAATGCTGTTGGGGAATGTTTCAGTTGTGGCTCAAGGGACACTACAAGAGAGACTGCCCATGCAGCAATGGTATGGGGGAAGGCAAAGAATGCCCTCTGGCAATAGGAGCAATAGGAGGTCACCCACACCTCATAGGGGCCTCAACACAGCTCCTCAAATCAGAAAAAGGGAAGGGGACCAGAAATGAGAACAGGTTTAAAAGGGACAGATTTAACCTGGAAGATAACTCCCCAACATGGTAGAAACCAATTACCCCAGGCTCACCAAAAGGCAACGTGAGCAGCTATGGCTATTAGATAGTGGGGCAAGCAAGCACATGGTGAAGGACAAGAGCTTGTTCACAGAGCTCCAGAGACATGATTGTTGTGTCAAGGTGGCCAATGGTATAAAACCAAGGTTGTGGGTATAGGTAATGTGTGTATCCCGGCTTGGGGAGATCAGTGGTATTTTTATGTCCCTGCCTTAGAACATAACCTTCTTAGTACCCTGAAACTCAGTGAGGACTCTGACATAGAGGTGTTATTTACCAAAGGGAAGCCATAGTGACCAATAATGGTCACACTGTTGGGAAGGTGTTGAAAATAAATAACCTGCCATATTATTCTCCTGTCACAAGGACTGAAGGTTCAGGGGCCAGCAACACAATTGATACAGATGACTCAGATGATGAGTCTCAACCAGAACCAGGAGTCAAGACCAGGGGTTACAGAGGAAAGAAGGGGACAATGGCAGCTACACAGGTAACCAAGAAAAGACAAAGAGCATCAGATTTAACTTGAAACACAGTGATGAGCAAACCAGGGACGCCAACACTGTTTCCATTGGGAAACCACTCCATGATGAGTCGCTCATCTCATGCACCGTAGACTTGGCCACATTAGTTTCCCTATTGTGCAGAAAATGTCAGAATATTCCAGGGGTTTAAACATCAAAGACTGTAATGTTTTTATGGACTGCTCCATCTGCAGGAGCGCAAAGTCAAAAGTTAAACCAGCACCCAGAAAATCAGAAAGGCAATCTGAGTACAAATTCCAGCTGGTACATATGGACTTAGTGGGCCCTATGAAACCTTCACTTGGCAAGAACCAATATTTTCTAACATCGTAGATGATTACAGCAGATATGGTTTTGTTTATCTACTCAAAACCAAGGACCAGGCCTTTTCCAAATTTAAAGAGTTCCACAGTCTGATAGAGAATCAGCACAAGGTCAGGATACAAAGAATATTAACTGACAGGGGAACTGAATTCAACTCTACTCAGTTCTCTAACTGGTTGAAAGAAAAGGGCATAATCCACATGAAAACAGCCCCTTTTCTGCCTTTCAGAACGGGGTGGCAGAACGGAGGAATGGTGTATTACAGGCCATGATGAGATGTGTCCTAGAGGACTAATCTCAAATTTGTTTACTGGGCAGAGGCTGTTCTCTATGCTAACTATACACTAAATAGGATATGGTCCAGCGTAGTACACAAAACCCCATATGAGATGGTGTATGGATATAAGCCAAGCTTAAAGCACCTCCACGTTTTGGGGTGATGGCAGGCGTACATGTACCTAAGGAACTCAGGAGAAAGGGGGAAAAGGTGTCAGTCAGACTAAGGTTTGTTGGGTACGAACCAGGCTCTAAAGCACACAGGTTCATTGACACCAACAACAGAGTTGTAATTTCCAGGTCAGCCGCTTTTCACGAAAGCACAGATTGGAGCAGAATTCACGCTAATGAAATTCTGACTCACACACCTCCTCAGGATCTGACCAGTCAAGAGACAGATGACTCAGAGGACAAGGGAGAGCAAGTGCCCTCCAAGCCCCTAAAGGGGATCCTCAAGGAAAGAAAGGGGGTACCCTGGAAGGAGGGACACTCCAAACTTAAAAGATATGATAATAGTAATGAGGAGGATAACACATCAGACAGTTCTGATACTCATGAGGAACCAACCAGTAGGCCAGTCAGATCCACCAGGAATACAAAACCAAAAGGTATGAGGATTTCATTACCTATGTAAATCAAGTATCAGTTACACCTCAAAGGTATGAGGACATATTAGTGCTACCACAGAGGGAGCAAGACAATTGGTATAAGGCAATGGATTCAGAGATGGATAGCCTCAGGAAGTTAGAAGTGTTTACACCCTCTAAGCTACCCAAGGACAAAAAGGTGATTGGCACAAGGTGGGTGTACAAAAAGAAACCGCTTGAGGACGGTAACTTCATATACAAGGCAAGGTTAGTTGCACAGGGATTCTCACAACGATTCCCTGATGACTATGTTGAAACTTTTTCACCAACTGTGCGCCCAGAGCTTAAAGCTTACCATAGCTACCATACATGGGGAAAGTGTACATCAATTTGACATAGAGACAGCATACCTACATGCCAAATTAGATAAAGAGTTATATGTTAGAGCTCCCCAGGGATTAGACCAAAAGGAAGGTGGAATTTGGTTACTGAATAAAAGCCTATATGGCTTGAAACAATCAGGAAGGAGATGGTGAGTGTCTCACAAAATGTCTAAGACAGATGGATTTTTTGGCCTCATCAGCTGATGAGTGTGTGTTCATTAGAGAACAGAAGGGGATCAAGGAAACTGTTTTGATTTATGTAGATGACATACTATACATCTGCAAGTCAGAGAGTAAATACAAAATCTTCTCTGAGCAATTGGGCAAGGAGTTTACACTAAAACCCTTAGGCCGAATTGATAAATTTTTAGGGGTGCAATTCACAAAAACTGAGAAGGGGTTTGCACTTTCTCAGCAGGATAAGATAGTAGATCTGCTCGAAAGATGTAGCATGGCAGAGGCTAAACCTTGTGAGACCCCCATGCAGACAGATTTCCTCAAGAATATGTATAATGAAAGCCCAGAATTCGAACAGAAGACACTTTACAAGTCTGTGCTAGGTTCACTATTATACATTGCCAGTTGGACAAGGCCAGACATTAGCTTGACTGTGAATGTCTTGTCCAGGCACTCAGAGAACCCCACTCAGTTTCACTGGAGTGGAATCAAAAGGTTCTCAGGTATCTAAAGGGCACTATTGATTATTCACTGTTATTGGAACCTTATACATCTGAGAAGCCAGACCTCTATTGCTACTCAGGCAGATTGGACAGGAGACAGTAAGTCCAGGAAGAGTACCTCAGGGTATATTGTATTCTTGAATGGTAGCCCTATTCATTGGTATTCGGGTAAACAAAACTAATAGCCACCTCTACAGCGAGGCGGAATATGTGTGCCTGTCTAAGACCTCAAACAATTTGATATGGTTTGATGAGTTATTAAAGAACCTGTGGGAAGAACCTGTATACCCTATTACTATCCATGAGGATAACAGGGCAGCCATTGACATATCAAAGGCTGAAGCTGTGGGACAAAGGTCACGCCACATTGACATTAAGTGTAAACATGTCAGGCAGTTATCAAAAATGGGGTTTATTGAAACTGTTTTCACTGAAACAAGGGAACAAGTCGCAGATGTTTTCACTAAACCTTTGCCCCGGGACCAGCACCAGTACCTGTTGGGAAAAATACCCATGGTTATATAATATGTACCTGTTGCTGTATTATGTATGCATATGTAAAGAATATGATGTTGTTGTATTAGATTTTGATATGTGCCATTAGAAAGGCACAGAGAAGGGGATTGTGGAAAAGGAATTTTCCATGAGGTGGCTGTGCTCTTTCTCCTGGCCCCCTCCTCAGCTTAACAGAAGAATTGAATGGACCAATCACAGCACAGCTGTGATTGAGGATTTTCCCGGGCTTTACCAAGCTCCACCTCTCCTGACTCTGGACTATTTAAGGAGCTAGCCTCGTGGCTTCTAGCCAGTTCCAGTTCCAGTTCCAGTTCCAGTTCCACCATTACACAGTTTCCAGCTGCCTGGGATCATGCAGCTGGAAGGATCCTGCCTCAAGCCACGAGGAGGATCTTTGGGACTCCAGTCACATAGGTGACTGCCACAAGAAGAAAGGAAAAGACTTCAAGAAGGAACAAATAGACATTGAAATACCTTTTGACTATTTTATTGTTTTTGTACTTGTTTACAACAATAAATAACTTTGGATTGGATCCACTGGGCTCAGACTTTTTCCTGATAACTTCACAGTAGAGAAAGGTAACGAACCACTCACCTCTAACTTTAACAAAACCCCAACAACGTACAACAGCAAGGGGGGGCATCAGCTGTGACGCGTGATTTAGATTAGCTAGAAAACAAGAAATCCAATGTTTTTCTGCTTCCTAGCTAATCTAAAGTGTGTGGCACAGCTGATCATCTCCCAGCTGATCGTCTGAAATATTGGTTCAGTCAAACTGGTAGCATTTTTTACTAGCGGTTCAGGTGAACCATACTAAACCGGCAGTATTTCACCTCTGCCTTGGACCACAAAAGGAAATGACAATAAGAGAAGAAAAAGAGGACAGGCAACAAGAGGAAGCTACAGGAGAGAGAAATATACAACAAAAAAGAAGATGAAAGAGATCTGGAGGAAATAGCAAAAGAGAAGGAGCGAAGCCAAAAGAATCGAGAGAGATAAGAGCGACTAGAACAACAAAACCCATCTATAAGTAAATTTATGAAAGAGGAAATAAAATTACTGTCAATTAACATAAATGGACTGAACTCTGCAATAAAAAAGAAAAGGACTTTTAGCAAGTTAGAAAAATTAAAGTTAGATGTAATTTCTTTGGAAGAAGTTCATATTTTTATTTTGTTTTATTTATTAGATCTGTATTGCTGCCTATTCGCCATGGCAGCACAACAAAATATTGGAATATTCAAAAACTGGAAAGTTATATACTTCTTTATCACAAGAAAAGAAGAGGGGAATGGCTCTTTATATAAAAGAAACAATAAATGTCAAGCAAATTTCTATGGATGAGGAAGGGAGGATTAGGATGGTGGAGATAACAACGAACCATAAACAAATACTCTTAGTAGCAATATACGCACCAAGTAGCAATCAAGAGGATTTTTATGGTAAACTTCATAAGAAAATAACAGAACTGGAATATGAAAGTGGATGCAGAATTAGACTATAAAACTAGAAAAGTAAATAAAAAAGCTAGGAAAACACTTCCAAAGGCTTTTTTTCAAAATGGCAGAAGAACTATGGCGAGAGATTCATTCTAAGGAAAATCAGTATTCATTTTATTCAAATAAAAATATGAATATAAGAATAGATATGATATGGATGCCAGCAGAGCTAAAATCTAATGTACAAGAAATAAATATAGAAATTAGCAATTGGGCAGATCACAATCTGATAAAAGTTATATGGAAGGGACAAAAAAGGAAGTTAAGATGGACATTGAGTCAATCAATGTTAAAAGAAAAGGAATGTATTCAATTTATGGAAAGAGAATTGGACTTTTTCTTTAAAGACAATAGAAAAGAAGAGACCTCATTACAAAATGTATGGGACACAGCTAAGGCATATATTAGAGGATTAACCATAACATACATGGGAAAGCAAAATAAAAAGAAGAGACAAAATCAAAAGATATTAGAAGAAGAAT
Source organism: Naja naja (assembly GCA_009733165.1). Classification (NCBI taxonomy): domain Eukaryota; kingdom Metazoa; phylum Chordata; class Lepidosauria; order Squamata; family Elapidae; genus Naja; species Naja naja. The sequence continues at coordinate 45,480 of SOZL01001890.1, read as the reverse complement.
ATAAGAGACTAGAGATAGAACTACAAAAAAGAATTTAAAAAATCAAGTGGAATTAAAAAAACAGAAGCTGAATTTAATAGCTAAAGAAGAATTAGCACAAAAAATTAAAAGCGCTAAACAAAATTTCTTTGAAAATGCAAATAAACCAGGAAGATGGTTGGCATATAAATTCACTGCGATGGTTCCGCCCCAGACGTCTGATGGACCCTGAAAGGTTCCAGACAGAACTGGGGTCTTCGCCCGCCTCCCTTATCCAAAGCTCGGCCGAGGTACTGGCAGCTACCTGGCAACAGGCTACTGCTGAGGCCCTCAACTGAGTTGTCCCCTTGCGTCCCCTCACTAGCTGCAGATCCCAGATGGCTCCTTGGTTCACTGAGGAGCTTAGGGAGATGAAGCGGCGTAGGAGGGGTTTAGAGAGCAGGTGGAGGTCGACCCACTCCGAATCCGACCAAGCCCAGCTAAGAGCCTATATTAGGACTTATCTGGTAGCTGTGGAGGTGGCGAAGAGGTCATACCTCTCCGCTCTCATAGCGTCCGCAGAGGACTGCCCAGCTGCCCTGTTTAGGGTCATCCGCTCCCTTTTACATCGGGGGCAGGGTTGGATCCTATGCAGGGTAGGGCTGAGGAATTTGGTCAGTATCTGTTGGATAAGATTGCTCGGATTCGGGAAGGGTTGGACTCTAATTTGCAGTTGTCTGAGGAGGGAGGTGCAAGAAGTCTGGCCAATATCATCTGGGCTGAGTTTGATCCTGTTTCTGAGGATGAAGTGGACAGGATTATGCGACGTCTGAGTTCCACCACGTGTTTGTTGGACCCGTGTCCTTCCTGGATGGTGTATGCCGCCAAGGAGATCACGTGCGGCTGGCTCTGGGCAGTAGTCAACGCTTCGTTAAGGGAGGGCTCTTTCCCTGCCGCCTTGAAAGAGGCAGTGGTGAAACCCCTCCTGAAGAAGCCTGCCCTGGACCCAGCCGTGTTGAACAACTTTTGTCCAGTCTCCAACCTTCGTTTTTTAGCAAAGGTTGTTGAGAGCGTGGTGGCTCAACAGTTTCCGCTTTTCCTGGAAGAAGCGGACTATCTAGATCCCTATCAATCGGGCTTCCGGCCCGGGTTCAGTACAGAGACGGCATTGGTCGCACTGGTGGATGATCTCTGGAGGGCGCGGGACAGAGGACTTTCCTCTGTCCTGGTGCTATTAGATCTCTCAGTGGCTTTCGATACCATCGACCATGGTATCCTATTGCAGAGCCTTGAGGGGTTGGGAGTGGGAGGCACTGTTTTGCAGTGGTTCTCCTCCTACCTCTCGGAGCGTTCGCAATCAGTGTTGGCAGGGGGACAGAGGTCGGTCCCAAGGGCTCTCACTTGTGGGGTCCCTCAGGGATCAGTCCTCTTGCCCCTCCTGTTCAACATCTATATGAAGCCGCTGGGTGAGATCATCCGGGGTTTTGGGGTGAGGTATCATCAGTATGCTGATGATACTCAGCTATATATCTCCACCCCAAACCAAATCAGTGATGCCCTCTCTGTGATGTCCCGTTGTCTGGATGTGGTATGAATCTGGATGGGCAGGACAGCTCAATCCGGCCAAGACTGAGTGGCTGTGCATACCGGCATCTCGTTCCAGTGAACAGATTCCACCTTTGGTCATGGGGAGAGGTGTTGCCCCTGTGGATAGGGCATGAAACCTGGGGGTTCTCCTGGATTCATGGCTCAGTTTGGAGGAGCAGGTGGGAGCTGTGGCCAGGAGGGCCTTTGCCCAGGTTCAGCTGGTTCGCCAGCTCCGCCCTTACCTGGATCATGATGCCCTTCGCACGGTCACTCATGCACTTGTTACATCCCGACTCGACTACTGCAACGCTCTCTATTTAGGACTGCCCTTGCATATCATCCGGAGGCTCCAGCTGGTGCAGAATGCGGCCGCGCGGGTTGTGATGGGAGTTTCCTGATACTCCCATGTTACGCTCCTCCTGCATGAGCTGCATTGGTTGCCGGTTGCCCTCCGGGTGTGATTCAAGGTTCTGGCTAACATTCAAAGTCCTTCATGGCATGGGTCCGGGTACTTGCGGGGCGTCTCCTGCTGATATCAAATACCGATTGCCCTGTGCGTGCACACAGGCTGGGACTCCTTGGGATGCCGTCCGCATGACAATGCGGCTGGCGGTGCCCTGGGAAGGGCCTATTCTGTAGCGGCTCCGCCTTATGGAACCAACTACCCGTTGAGCTCCGGTTGCTCCCGATCTCTCCTCTTTCCGGCGATCTAAAAACCTGGTTATTTTTACAGGCTGGGCTGGACTGACTCCTGGGGGAGGATTTTAATTGGGTTTTATTATTATTTGGCTTGTTAGGTTTAATCTCTTTTAAATTATTTATTGTTCTATGTTTTATCTGTGAGCCCCGAGTCCTTTAGAGTGGCATACAAGTCAAATAAAATAAATAAATAAATAAATAAATAAATAAATAAATAAAAAGGAGAAAGAAAAGAAATGGATACACCAATTAATGGATGATGAATGAACTCTTCACCATCAAAATGATGAATTAAAAGAAAGTGATTCAAAATTACTATGAAAAATTATATGATCAAGAGACAATTTCAGAAGATAAAATAAAGGAATATTTAGAAAAAGCAGAACTACCTAAAGTACCTGAAACAGTGAAAGTTATGTTAGATGAATGCATAACAATGATGGAACTAACAGAAGCAATTAAGAGACAAAAGAATGGCAAAACACCAATACCTTAAGTACACCAATGTTGGAAGTATTCAATGAACTATTGCTAGAAGCGAAAGTACCAAATTCATGGATGGAAGCATATATCACTCTCATAGTGAAAGAAGACTCAGACTTACAACAGATAAAAAACTATAGACCGATATCCAGCATTCCTGACATTCCTCGTGTCTATGTGAATTATTGCCATGCTTCTGTCTGCTTATCTTGCCTTGCTGGAATTATTGGACTCACTGTCTTGCCCTGCTGGAGTGCTTGGTTGCAGTCATTCTGCTTACAGCGTTTGGACTGCAGCCAGAGGCTGTTGCAGGTTTGTGGGACAGCTTTTCTCCAGGCCAGAGAGTAACCAGGACGTTGGGGGCCAAGTTGGAGCAAATAAAAGGACTCATACTTATTTTCTGGCTGTGTTGCCTTTGTGCCATGCCCCGGTTCATCACACTCCATCTCCAACTTTTGATCACGTCTGGAGATACCCCTAAAAATCAGGGTGATTTCACACTGCATCCTCCAACTCCCAGTCATCTCAGGAGTTCACCCTTCCATCACGGAGAGACCCTCTGAAGTCTGAGATGCGGCTGTGGACCCCTCCACTCAGGCCAATTGGAGCGACCAGAGGGATAACCAGGAGAGGATGATGGGGATCGAAAGGATGCTCATGATGGCAGCGAGTGTGATCAGTGGGATGAAGCGGCTGCCCTCACATTTTCCCAGCTCCCTCTCCCTTACACAAACACACACATGCACATACACACGTGCACACATGGACAGAGCACAGGGGACAAAACTAATTAATGCTCTAATTCATGAGCCTCAAGCCAAGTTTCAAAAGCAATCCAATTATTTATTAGGATCAACATGTTGGCACTTTTCTCAAGTGTGTTCTGGCTCTGCCCTATGTAATTTACTGCCCACCTATGACCCTGTTTCCCCCCTCTTCCCAGGGTGTATCATCACATTCTCCATAATATATATGCTTCTGACCATGTTTGGGGTATTTTCTTCTTTGACATAACTTCATTCAGAACTTCTAATGATTGAAGATTCAGTATTTCCTGAAAGGTCTTATAAAATTCCGCTGGCAATCCATCTGGACCTGGTGCTTTTCCAACATTTTGTTTCTTTAAGGCTTCTGTTAGTTCCATCATCGTTATATTCCCTTCTAACATTGTTTCAATGTCTTTAGGTATCTCTGGCAATTTCACTTTCTGTAAATATTGCTTATTTTTTCTTCTTGAATATTCTTTTGATAATACAGTTTTCCATAATAATCTTGTATAATTTTTTTCTTCTCCTCACTTCCATAGCAAACATGTCCTTCTTCATCTATTAATTGATTAATCCTTCTTTATTCTCTTTCCTTTCTCAGTTTATAAGCTAACCAGCTGCCTGGTTTGTTTGCATCTTCAAAGTAATTCTGTTTAGCATTTTTAATTTTTTGTGCTAATTCCTCTTTTTCCATTAATCCCATTTTATGTTTAGTTATGTCCATTTTAATTTTGATGTCTTTTTTTGTGGAAATTTCTGTAATTCTTTTTCCAGTCTCTTATAGTCATCTTCCAGTATTTTGAAAGTCTTTTTCTGTTTTATATTTCTTTTCTTTGTATATTCTATTATCAAACCTCTTGTGTAGGCTTTCATCGTGTCCCAGAGATTCTGTAAAGATGCATCCTCTTTTTTATTTTCTTTAAAAAAGAAAACCAATTCTCTCTCAATTTTCTGTTTAAAATCTTTTTCCTTTAATATTGTATTATTTAAAGTCCATCTAGATCTCCTCTTTTGTCCTTACCAGGTAACTGTCATTGGATTATGGTCTGCCCAAGTATTTATTTATTTATTATTATTTATTTATTAATTCGACTTATATGCCTCCCACTCTCCCAAAGGACTCGGGGCGGCTCACAGATTAAAAGAAAATACAACAATAAATTACCTAAAAACCGTATTAAACAAACTAAGCCGAATTAACATTAAAACCCCCAAAGATTAAAATCAAGAAAACCCAAGGAGTCAGCATAGCCCAGATTGTAAAAACAGCCAGGTTTTAACTCGTGGAAGGTACGGAGATCAGGAGCAAGCCGGAGCTCCAGTGGAAGGAGATTCCATAAAGTGGGGGCCACAGAATAGGCTCTCCCCGAGTCCCGCCAAGCGACATTGAGTCGTGGATGGCACCCTGAGGAGGCCCTGTCTATGCGCCCGTACCAGGCGGTTGGTACTTGAAACTGGGAGGAGTCGTTCTCGTAAGTATCCTGGACCCATGCCATGTAGGACTTTGAATGTTAACACTAAAACCTTGAATCTCACCCGGAGGGCAACCGGAAGCCAATGCAAGTCACGCAGGAGGGGTGTAACATGGGAGTATCGGGAGGCTCCCAACACTACCGCGCCCGCATTCTGCACCAGCTGAAGCCTCCGAGTGGTATGCAAGGGCAGTCCTAAGTAGAGAGCGTTACAGTAGTCCAGTCGGGAGACAACGAGGGCCTGAGTAATCGTGCACAGGGCATCCTGGTCCAGATATGGGCGCAGCTGGCGAACCAGCCGGACCTGGGCAAAGGCCCCCCTGGCCACGGCTCCCACCTGCTCCTCCAACTTGAGCCACGAGTCCAGGAGGACCCCCAGGTTCTGTGCCCTGTCCACGGGGTAACACCTCCCCCATGACCAAAGATGGAACCTCAGAACTGGACCGGGATGTCGGTATGCACAACCACTCTGTCTTGGCTGGATTGAGTCGGAGCATGTTCCTGTCCATCCAGATCCGCACCGCTTCCAAACAACGGGACATCACGGAGAGAGCATCACTGATGTGGTCCGGGGTGGAGATATATAACTGCGTATCATCAGCATACTGATGATAACTCACCCCGAAACCACGGATGATCTCCCCCAGCGGCTTCATATAAATGTTGAACAAGAGAGGCGAGAGAACCGACCCCTGAGGTACCCCACAAGTGAGAGACCTTGGAGTCGATCTCTGCCCCCCTGCCAACACTGTTTGCGAGCGTCCGGAGAAGTAGGAGGAGAACCACTGTAAAACAGTGCCGCCCACTCCCAACCCCCCAAGACGCCGCAACAAGATACCATGGTCGATGGTATTGAAAGCCGCTGAGAGATCTAACAGGACCAGGACAGAGGAAAAACCCCTGTCCCGAGCCCTAGAGAGATCATCAATCAGCGCGACCAATGCTGTCTCCGTGCTGTACCCAGGTCGGAAGCCCGATTGGTACGGATCCAGGTAGTCCGCTTCCTCCAGGAAAAGTGGCAATTGCTGGGCCACCACACTCTCAACAACCTTCGCTAAAAAGCGAAGGTTGGAGACGGACAAAGTTGTTCAACACGGCTGGGTCCAGGCAGGCTTCTTCAGAAGGGCCTCACCACGCCTCTTTCAAGGTGCAGGGAACAGCCCCTCCCTCAATGAAGCATTGACCACTGCCGGAGCCAGACGCACGTGACCTCCTGGAGGCATAAACCAACCAGGAAGGGCACGGGTCCAATAAACATGTGGTGGAGCTCAGCGCCGCATGATCCTGTCCACTTCATCCTCAGAAACAGGATCGAACTCAGTCCAGATGACATTAGCCAAACCACTCGCCTCCCCCTCTCCAGACCCCTGCAAGTCCGAGCGCAACCCTTCCCGGATCCGAGCAATTTTATCCTGCAGATAAAGACCAAATTCCTCAGCTCTGCCCCGCAAGGGGTCCACCACCTCCCCCAAGTGTAGGAGGGAGCGGGCAACCCCAAACAGGGCGGCCGGGCGGTTATCTGCGGATGCTATGAGGGCAGAGAAGTAAAGTCTCCTCGCTGCCCCTGCAGCCACCAGGTAAGTCCTAATATAGGCTCTCAACTGGGCTCGGTCGGATATGGAGCGGGTCGCCCTCCACCTACTCTCTAGTCCCCTTCTACGACGCTTCATCTCCCGGAGCCCCTCGGTGTACCAGGGGGCCAACCGAGATCTGCGTTGAGTAAGGGGACGCATGGGGACAACCCTGTCCAGGACCCCCGCAGCCGACTGTTGCCAGGTAGCCACAAGGACCTCGACAGGGCTGTGGGTAAGGGATGCAGGAAAAAACCCCAGTTCTGCCTGGAACCTCTCAGGGTCCATCAGGCACCTGGGGCGGAACCATCTAGACGGTTCCTCATCCCAGCGGTGTAGGGCGGGTTGTTGGAAGGCCAGCCATAGGAGATAGTGGTCTGACCATGGAACGGGATGGGTTACAATAACACTTCGCCACCTCTCCGAGACAAAAACCAGGTCGAGCATATTGCCCCCCTCGTGAGTTGGGCCAACTATTAACTGGGTCAGACCCATAGACTCCATGGAAGCCATGAATTCCTGGGCCAACCCCGACGCCGCACCCAAGGAGGGGAGGTTGAAGTCCCCAGAACTATAAGCTCCTGAACTCCACCGCCACCCCGAGACGCGGCATCAAGCAGCCCAGGCAGGGCGGCTGATACACAGCTGGGGGACAGGTATGTAAGCAGCACACCCATCTGACCATGAGGTCCAAACCTCACGAGGAGGGACTCACACCCGCCAATCTCAGGAGCAGGGGCCTCCCTTGGAAGCAGGGCCTCCCGATAACGACAGCCACCCCACCACCCCTTCCTTGGGGTCGAGACGGTGCATAACCTGAAAACCTGGGGGCAGATATCAACCAGAGGGACACCGCCCTCTGGCCCCAACCAGGTCTCGGTGATACAAGCCAGGTCCGCGGCCTCCTCCTCAAAACCTCCGGAGGAGGAGCTTTATTCACCACGGACCTGGCATTAAAATACACCAGCCGAGCCCAGGGGCCCTGGATCCCAAAACCCCCAGAAATTGAGAAGAGGTCAAGGGGTCGGAGCACGCCACAGCTTGAATGCAGCGGAGGGTGCTCCCCTAAACATGATACGGCCCCCCTCCTCCTAGAATCCTACCCATTCCAACCACCCTGGGAATCAAGGCCCCCACTATTCCGGCCGGGGACTCCGCCACCCCACCCGACCTCCAACCCCGAGCCTGACTGGGGCTGCAATGAACACCTGTAAACCCCCCTCCTAACCCACTTAAGAATCGATTCAAAAATTTAACTAAAGAAGGTCCGAACCCCTCCTTCTACCCTGCCCAGAACCCCACCCCAACCCCTACTAGCGCAATGCCAAGTCTCTGGGTTCCATGACCCGCCTTGAGATACAGTGTGGAGTCCAGGCGGCCAAACCCGGGAAGGAGGAGCCTCCCCGTAAGGCCCGCAAGTCCATTGGCAAGGTAAGCCCGCATGTTGTTGTGTTAAGCATATAAAGGAGGGAGTCGAAAAGATAGAACAAGTCCATATGTAGAGATCTTAAAACCCACCGTCCGGTCATAACGCCCATGCTACCGCCAGATGGTCCCAGAAAATAAACCGATTGCTCTCTCACCACAATCCAGCGGGCCGATGCAAAGGGCCCTCATCCGGCCAACCACTGCACTCTCACCGCAGGGATGTCAGGCAGGCATGTCCAAATGGCCAGATGGTACCAGAAGATTGATTACAGGGGGGGGCGCAATCCCAGTCCGGACCCCCACACAGTGGTGGATGGATGCACCCACACCCCTCTCACCAACCTCCAACGGGTGTAAGAGGGAGGAAAAGGGGGG
>SOZL01001890.1:6322-36140 GCA_009733165.1 Naja naja | reverse complement strand
CTCTAATTTGCAGTGGTCTGAGGAGGGAGGTGCAAGAAGTCTGGCCAATATCATCTGGGCTGAGTTTGATCCTGTTTCTGAGGATGAAGTGGACAGGATTATGCGACATCTGAGTTCCACCACGTGTTTGTTGGACCCGTCCTTCCTGGATGGTGTATGCCGCCAGGGAGGTCACGGCGGCTGGCTCTGGGCAGTAGTCAACGCTTGTTAAGGGAGGGCTCTTTCCTGCTGCCTTGAAAGAGGCAGTGGTGAAACCCTCCTGAAGAAGCCTGCCCTGGACCCAGCCGTGTTGAACAACTTTGTCCAGTCTCCAACCTTTTTAGCAAAGGTTGTTGAGAGCGCAGGGGCTCAACAGTTTCCTTTTCCTGGAAGAAGCGGACTATCTAGATCCCTATCAATCGGGCTTCCGCCCGGTTCAGTACAGAGAGACGCATTGGTCGCACTGGTGGATGATCTCTGAGGGCGGGACAGAGGATTTTCCTCTGTCCTGGTCCTATTAGATCTCAGTGGCTTTCGATACCATCGACCATGGTATCCTATTGCGCCTTGAGGGGTTGGGAGTGGGAGGCACTGTTTTGCAGTGGTTCTCCTCCTACCTCGGGCGTTGCAATCAGTGTTGGCAGGGGGACAGAGGTCGGTCCCAAGGCTCTCACTTGTGGGGTCCCTCAGGGTCGGTCCTCTTGCCCCTCCTGTTCAACATCTATATGAAGCCGCTGGGTGAGATCATCCGGGTTTTGGGGTGAGGTATCATCAGTATGCTGATGATATACCAGTTATATCTCCACCCCAAACCAAATCAGTGATGCCCTCTCTGTGATGTCCCGTTGTCTGGATGTGGTATGAATCTGGATGGGCAGGACAGCTCAATCCGGCCAAGACTGAGTGGCTGTGCATACAGGCATCTCGCTCCAGTGAACAGATTCCACCTTTGGTCATGGGGGGAGAGGTGTTGCCCCCTGTGGATAGGGCATGAAACCTGGGGGTTCTCCTGGATTCATGGCTCAGTTTGGAGGAGCAGGAGCTGTGCCAGGGGGCCTTTGCCCAGGTTCAGCTGGTTCTGCCAGTTCGCCTTACCTGGATCATGATGCCCTTCAGACGTCACTCATGCACTTGTTACATCCCGACTCACTACTGCAACGCTCTCTATTTAGGACTGCCCTTGCATATCATCCGAGGCTCCAGCTGGTGCAGAATGCGGCATGCTGGTTGTGATGGGAGTTTCCTGATACTCCCATGTTACGCCCTCCTGCATGAGCTGCATTGGTTGCCTTGCCCTCCGGGTGTGATTCAAGGTTCTGGCTAACATTCAAAGTCCTTCATGGCATGGGTCCGGGTACTTGCGGGAGCGCCTCCTGCCGATATCAATACCATTGCCTGTGCGTGCACACAGGCTGGGACTCTTGGGATGCCGTCCATGACAATGTCGGCTGCGCCCTGGGGAAGGGCCTATCTCTGTAGCTGCCCCGCCTTATGGAACCAACTACCTTGAGCTCCGGTTGGCTCCCGATCTCTCCTCTTCCCGGGCCATCTAAAAACCTGGTTATTTTTACAGGCTGGGCTGGACTGACCTCCTGGGGGGAGGGGATTTTAATTGGTTTTATTATTATTTGGCTTGTTAGGTTTAATCTCTTTTTAAATTATTTATTGTTCTATGTTTTATTGTGAGCAGCCCCAGTCCTTTCGAGAGTGGCGCATACAAGTCAAATAAAATAAATAAATAAATAAATAAATAAATAAATAAAATAAAAAGGAGAAAGAAAAGAAATGGATACACCATTAATGGATGATGAATGAACTCTTCACCATCAAAATGATGAATTAAAAGAAAGTGATTCAAAATTACTATGAAAAATTATATGATCAAGAGACAATTTCAGAAGATAAAATAAAGGAATATTTAGAAAAGCAGAACTACCTAAAGTACCTGAAACAGTGAAAGTTATGTTAGATGAATGCATAACAATGATGGAACTAACAGAAGCAATTAAGAGACAAAAGAATGGCAAAACACCAATACCTTAAGTACACCAATGTTGGAAGTATTCAATGAACTATTGCTAGAAGCGAAAGTACCAAATTCATGGATGGAAGCATATATCACTCATAGTGAAAGAAGACTCAGACTTACAACAGATAAAAAACTATAGACCGATATCCAGCATTCCTGACATTCCTCGTGTCTATGTGAATTATTGCCATGCTTCTGTCTGCTTATCTTGCCTTGCTGGAATTATTGGACTCACTGTCTTGCCCTGCTGGAGTGCTTGGTTGCAGTCATTCTGCTTACAGCGTTTGGACTGCAGCCAGAGGCTGTTGCAGGTTTGTGGGACAGCTTTTCCAGGCCAGAGAGTAACCAGGACGTTGGGGGCCAAGTTGGAGCAAATAAAAGGACTCATACTTATTTTCTGGCTGTGTTGCCTTTGTGCCATGCCCCGGTTCATCACACTCCATCTCCAACTTTTGATCACGTCTGGAGATACCCCTAAAAATCAGGGTGATTTCACACTGCATCCTCCAACTCCCAGTCATCTCAGGAGTTCACCCTTCCATCACGGAGAGACCCTCTGAAGTCTGAGATGCGGCTGTGGACCTCCACTCAGGCCAATTGAGCGACCAGAGGGATAACCAGGAGAGGATGATGGGGATCGAAAGGATGCTCATGATGGCAGCGAGTGTGATCAGTGGGATGAAGGCTGCCCTCACATTTTCCCAGCTCCCTCTCCCTTAACAAACACACACATGCACATACACACGTGCACACATGGACAGAGCACAGGGGACAAAACTAATTAATGCTCTAATTCATGAGCCTCAAGCCAAGTTTCAAAAAGCAATCCATTATTTATTAGGATCAACATGTTGGCACTTTCAAGTGTGTTCTGGCTCTGCCTATGTAATTTTACTGCCCACCTATGACCCTGTTTCCCTTCCCAGGGTGTATCATCACATTCTCCAATATATATGCTTCTGACCATGTTTGGGGTATTTTCTCTTTGACATAACTTCATTCAGAACTTCTAATGATTCAGTATTTCCTGAAAGGTCTTATAAAATTCACAGCAATCCATCTGACCTGGTGTTTTTCCAACATTTTGCTTTTATACTTTGTTAGTTCCATCATCAAATATATTCCCTTCTTAACATTGTTCAATGTCTTTTATATCTCTGGTATTTCACTTTCTGTAAATATTGTTTATTTTTTCTTCTTGAATATTCTTTTGATAATACAGTTTTCCATAATAATCTTGTATAATTTTTTTCTTTCTCCTCACTTCCATAGCAACATGTCCTTCTTCATCTATTAATTGATTAATCCTTCTTATTCTCTTTCCTTTCAGTTTATAAGCCAACTCAGCTGCCTGGTTTGTTTGCATCTTCAAAGTAATTCTGTTTTAGCATTTTAATTTTGTGCTAATTCTTTTCCATTAATCCCATTTTATGTTTAGTTATGTCCATTTTAATTTTGATGTCTTTTTGTGGAAATTTCTGTAATTCTTTTTCCAGTCTCTTAGTCATCTTCCAGTATTTTGAAAGTCTTTTTCTTGTTTATATTTCTTTTTCTTTGTATATTCTATTTATCAAACCTCTTGTGTAGGCTTTCATCGTGTCCCAGAGATTCTGTAAAGATGCATCCTCTTTTTTTATTTTCTTTAAAAAGAAAACTACCTCTTCTCAATTTTCTGTTTAAAAATCTTTTTCCTTTAATATTGTATTATTTTAAAAGTCCATCTAGATCTCCTTATTTATTTATTTATTTATTTATTTATTTATTTATTCGACTTATATGCCTCCCCTCTCCCAAAGGACTCAAGGCTCACAGATTAAAAGAAAATACAACAATAAATTACCTAAAACCATATTAAACAAACTAAGCCAATTAACATTAAAACCCCCAAAGATTAAAATCAAGAAAACCCAAGGAGTCAGCATAGCCCAGATTGTAAAACAGCCAGGTTTTTAACTCGTGGCGAAGGTACGGAGATCAGGAGCAAGCCGGAGCTCCAGTGGAAGGAGATTCCATAAAGTGGGGCCGCCACAGAATAGGCTCTCCCCGAGTCCCCGCCAAGCTTACATTGAGTCGCGGACGGCACCCTGAGGAGGCCCTGTCTATGCGCCTGCACGGGCGGTTGGTACTTGAAACTGGGAGGAGTCGCTCGTAAGTATCCTGGACCCATGCCATGTAGGACTTTGAATGTTAACACTAAAACCTTGAATCTCACCCGAGGGCAACCGAAGCCAATGCAAGTCACGCAGGAGGGGTGTAACATGGGAGTATCGAGGCTCCCAACACTACCCGGCCGCATTCTGCACCAGCTGAAGCCTCCGAGTGGTATGCAAGGGCAGTCCTAAGTAGAGAGCGTACAGTAGTCCAGTCGGGAGACAACGAGGGCCTGAGTAATCGCGCAGGGCATCCCGGTCCAGATATGGGCGCAGCTGGCGAACCAGCCGACCTGGGCAAAGGCCCCCTGGCCACGGCTCCCACCTGCTCCTCCAACTTGAGCCGCGAGTCCAGGAGGACCCCAGGTTCCGTGCCCTGTCCACGGGGTAACACCTCCCCCATGACCAAAGATGGAACCTCAGAACTGGACCGGGATGTCGGTATGCACAACCACTCTGTCTTGGCTGGATTGAGTCGGAGCATGTTCCTGTCCATCCAGATCCGCACCGCCCAAACAACGGACATCACGGAGAGAGCATCACTGATGTGGTCCGGGTGGAGATATATAACTGCGTATCATCAGCATACTGATGATAACTCACCCAAACCACGGATGATCTCCCCAGCGCTTCATATAAATGTTGAACAAGAGAGGCAGAGAACCACCCCTGAGGTACCCCACAAGTGAGAGACCTCGAGTCCATCTCTGCCCCCTGCCAACACTGTTTGCGAAGGCCCCGAGAGGTAGGAGGAGAACCACTGTAAAACAGTGCCCCACTCCCAACCCCCAAGACGCCGCAACAAGATACCATGGTCGATGGTATCGAAAGCCGCTGAGAGATCTAACAGGACCAGGACAGAGGAAAACCCCTGTCCCGAGCCCTAGAGAGATCATCAATCAGCGACCAATGCTGTCTCCCTGCTGTACCCGGTCGGAAGCCCGATTGGTACGGATCCAGGTAGTCCGCTTCCTCCAGGAAAAGTGGCAATTGCTGGGCCACCACATTTCAACAACCTTCGCTAAAAGCAAGGTTGGAGACCGGACGAAAGTTGTTCAACACGGCTGGGTCCAAGGCAGGCTTCTTCAGAAGGGGCCTCACCACCGCTCTTTCAAGGTGGCAGGGAACAGCCCCTCCCTCAATGAAGCATTGACCACTGCCCGAGCCAGCCAAGACGTGACCTCCCTGGAGGCATAAACCAACCAGGAAGGGCACGGGTCCAATAAACATGTGGTGGAGCTCAGCCGCGATGATCCTGTCCACTTCATCCTCAGAAACAGGATCGAACTCAGTCCAGATGACATTAGCCAAACCACTTGCCTCCCCCTCTCCAGACCCCTGCAAGTCCGAAGCAACCCTTCCCGATCCGAGCAATTTTATCCTGCAGATAAAGACCAAATTCCTCAGCTCTGCCCTCAGGGTCCACCACCTCCCCCAAGTGTAGGAGGGAGCGGGCAACCCCAAACAGGGCGGCCGGGCGGTTATCTGCGGATGCTATGAGGGCGGAGAAGTAAAGTCTCCTCGCTGCCCCACAGCCACCAGGTAAGTCCTAATATAGGCTCTCAACTGGGCTCGGTCGGATACGGAGCGGGTCGCCCTCCACCTACTCTCTAGTCCCCTTCTACGACGCTTCATCTCCCGGAGCCCCTCGTGTACCAGGGGCCAACCGGGATCTGCGCTGAGTAAGGGGACGATGGGGACAACCCTGTCCAGGGCCCCGCAGCCGACTGTTGCCAGGTAGCCACAAGGACCTCGACAGGGCTGTGGGTAAGGGATGGGAAAACCCCAGTTCTGCCTGGAACCTCTCAGGGTCCATCAGGCGCCTGGGGCGGAACCATCTAGACGGCTCCTCATCCCAGCGTGTAGGGCGGCTTGATGGAAGGCCAGCCATAGGAGATAGTGGTCTGACCATGGAACCGGATGGGTTACAATAACACCATCCCCACCCTCTCCGAGACAAAAACCAGGTCGAGCATATTGCCCCCTCGTGAGTCGGGCCAGCTATTAACTGGGTCAGACCCATAGACTCCATGGAAGCCATGAATTCCTGGGCCAACCCCGACGCCAGACCCAAGGAGGGGAGGTTGAAGTCCCCAGAACTATAAGCTCTGGAACTCCACCGCCACCCCCAGACGGCATCGAGCAGCCCAGGCAGGGCGGCTGATACACAGCTGGGGGACAGGTATGTAAGCAGCACGCCCATCTGACCATGAGGTCCAAACCTCACGAGGAGGGACTCACACCCGCCAATCTCAGGAGCAGGGCCTCCCTTGGAAGCAGGGCCTCCCGGATAACGACAGCCACCCCACCACCCCTTCCCTGGGGTCGAGACCGTGCATAACCCAAAACCTGGGGGCAGATATCAACCAGAGGGACACCGCCCTCTGGCCCCAACCAGGTCTCGGTGATACAAGCCAGGTCCGCGGCCTCCTCCTCAATAACCTCCCGGAGGAGGAGCGCCTTATTCACCACGGACCTGGCATTAAAATACACCAGCCGGAGCCCAGGGGCCCTGGATCCCAAAACCCCCAGAAATTGAGAAGAGGTCAAGGGGTCGGAGCACGCCACAGCTTGAATGCAGCGGAGGCGCCCTAACATGATACGCCCTCCTCCTCGACTCCTACCCATTCCAACCACCCTGGGAATCAAGGCCCCCACTATTCCATCCGGGACTCCGCCACCCCCACCCGACCCCCTCCAACCCCGAGCCTGACTGGGGCTGCAATGAACACCTGTAAACCCCCCCCTTCCCTAACCCACTTAAGAATCGATTCAAAAATTTAACTAAAGAAGGTCTGGAACCCCTCCTTCTACCCTGCCCAGAACCCCCACCCCAACCCCTACTAGCGCAATGCCAACTCTCTGGGTTCCATGACCCGTCCTTGAGATACAGTGTGGAAAGTCCAGCGGGCCAAACCCGGGAAGGAGGAGCCTCCCGTAAGGCCCGCAAGTCCATTGGCAAGTAAGCCCGCATGTTGTTGTGTTAAGCATATAAAGGGAGGAGTCGAAAAGATAGAACAAGTCCATACGTAGAGATCTTAAAACACCCGGTCCGGTCATAACGTCCATGCTACCGCCAGATGGTCCCAGAGAATAAACCGATTGCTCTCTCACCACAATCCAGCGGGCCGATGCAAAGGGCCCTCATCCAGGCCAACCACTGCACTCTCACTGCAGGGATGTCAGGCAGGCATGTCCAAATGGCCAGATGGTACCAGAAGATTGGATTATTAGGGGGGGCAATCCCAGTCCACACCCCACACAGTGGTGGACGGATGCACCCACACCCTCTCACCAACCTCCATCGGGTGTAAGAGGGAGGAAAAGGGGGGAAAATACCCCGTGGGCAGGGCAAAAGGAGACAGGGGAGGGAGGGAAGGGCATCGAACAAAGATGTAAAAGTTCAGCCGAACACGCTTCGCGCAACCGCCCCAGGTCACCGCCATCGCCGCCACTGCCACCAACGGCTCTGTTCGAGGACCCAGCTGGGCCGGGCGCCAGAGAGGAGACCAGCACCCTCCGTCCCCCTCCCTGCCTTGTCACCCCAACATGCCGCTTCCTAGTGCTACGAAGACCAGGGTGGGGCCGGTGGGGCCAGTCACTCCACTAGCCTCCACCCCCATGGTTCACCCCCACAGCTGGATAGTCCCTGCCACACGTTCTCCCGCAGGGCCGCCACAGCCGCCGCACCGCTTCTCCAGGGCGCAAGGCATTTCCCAGGCTGAGCCAAGCGCCGACAGCTGACCGCCCTCCACGCCCTTCCTCGGGCGCATCGCCACCGCCACCGCAGCGCCGTTTCGGGCGCAGCGGGCTCCAGGGCTGAATCCAAGACCAGCCCCCAGTCAGCACGCCG
The DNA here is from genome assembly GCA_009733165.1 of Naja naja. Lineage (NCBI taxonomy): Eukaryota > Metazoa > Chordata > Lepidosauria > Squamata > Elapidae > Naja > Naja naja. The sequence goes on along the minus strand of SOZL01001890.1, from coordinate 28,129 downwards.
ATCCTCGGCGCTGCCCTGCCACCGCATCACCTGGGCTGCCGCCGCCTTTTCGAGCCAGGCCTGGAATCAGCTGGCCAGGCCCAGGCTGACAGGGCAAAAAGCGCCGGAGACGCCGCCAGCAACCAAGGGAGCTGCAAGGGGAGCGCAACGGGCGCCGGCTCCAAAACCACAATCCAATGCCCGAGATCTTCCCCTGTCGAAACGACCACCAATGGGGGATTGCCAGCTGCTCCCAGCCTCCCCAACGAACTACAGCCGACTCTCTTCCCGCAGAGCTTAGATCAGAGCCGCCATCTTCCAGGGCATGCGCAGTAGGAATCAGTACTTGTTTCTATTTCAATTTCTCGTATATTAGAAAGTAATTCTGCTGACATCCATATCATATCTATTCTAGACCATGATGCATGTCTATTTGAATAAAAAGTATATTGCTTATTTTCCACATTCTCTCTCTCCATGCATCTTTTAAATTTGTTTCCTCTATCATTCGAAAAAAGGATTTTGATAATGTCTTTCTAGTTTTCTTTGTTGATTTCTGTGTTTTATAATCCAATTGCTCATTCATTATTCCATTGAAATCCCCCATCATACAAATATTGACATAGTCCAGTTCAATTATTTTCATATCAGCTGCCCCTGGGGCTCCGTCTGGCCCCTGTCCTTCGCACCTTCCGCCACGACTTGAAGACCTGGTTATTTGACCAATCTGGGCTGTGATTCCTTCCCGGGGGGGATGGGATGGTTTTTAATTCATTTTTTAAATTTTTAAATTTTAAATTTGGTATCACTGGGCTTGTGTTTGTTTAATTCTTTTTTAGCTATTTATTGCTGTTGTATGTTTTAGTTGTGAGCTGCCCCGAGTCTTCGGAGATGGGGCGGCATACAAGTCCAATAAATAAATAAATAAATATGTAATTTCCTGTAGAATTCTTCTTGATTATCATTTGGAGAATAAATTGCTGTTAAAAATGTTTTTACATTATTGTCCATTATTTCCACCATCCAAATACCTACCCTGCGTCCTACCCTGTGTCTCCCTGCGACCGGTAAGATCCCACAGAGTCGGTCTTCTCCGGGTTCTGTCAGCTAAACAATGCCGGCTGGCGGGCCCACGGGAGAGGGCCTTCTCTGTGGCTGCTCCAGCTCTCTGGAACCAGCTACCTCCCGAGATCTGATCTGCCTCCACCCTACTGACCTTCCGCAAAGCAGTTAAAACCTGGCTTTTCCGACAGGCATGGGGCTGTTGATCTCGCGACTGTGAGCTAGCGAGATCCCCCTTCTGTTGTTTACCATTTTTAAATTTTTAAATTTTTTATAAATGTCATTTTTGTGTTTTTTACTGTGAGCTGCCCGGAGTCCTTTGGGAGTTGGGTGGCATATAAGTCAAATAAATAAATAAATAAATAAAATCCTTCCATCATCAACTGTGTAGATTGGTTCTGCCAGGACTGTATCTCTAATATATAAAACCACACCTCTTTTTTTACATTGTGTCAATGACGTGAATAATTTCCCTATTTTTTTTGTTTCAATATATTCATGTTGTTTTTTGATATGTACTTCTTGTAGGCAGATTATATCAAACTTTAGTTTCTCTAATTTGTGAAATACTTTTCTTCTTTTAGTAACTAAGTTACATCCATTTATGTTAATCGTAATCAATTTTCTTTCATCCATATTAGACTTTGTAAGAGGGTTTTGTTGCTCTACTGGATCTTATTTCTCGTTGCTCTCTGGGTGCACCACCTACTGCACCTTCTTCTTTTTCTTTTTCAATTGCCGCTATACATTCCTTTTGGAATTGGATCAAAGACTCTTCTTTTCTTATATCTTCCTCTTTTCCTCTAATGTACTCATAGTAAAATAATTCCACCTTTTCAACCATATCAATTCTGTGTCTTTGTTCCCACCAAGTGAACAAAAGACCTTCTGGTATCAACCATCTGTAATTTACTCCTCTTTTAAGCAATTCTTTAGTCAGAAAAAGATATTCTCTTCTCATCTCTCTTACTCTTCTTGGTACCTGTTTCAGTACCACAATTTCTTTATCTTTATACTTTAACGTCTTTTCTCTTGCCACCTGTAGTATCTGTGTTTTAATAATTTTCTTAGTAAATCTAATATGAACTTCTCTCGGTGACTTGTTTCTCATTGCATATCTTGTATAGACATGGAACACTTCATCCATACCATCTAACATTTTCTCTTCAGTTGTCTCTAGTGCCTCTGCCAGTATTTTTGTCATTTTTTCAGCAAGGTTTTCACCCTTTTCTTCCTCCACATTTTGGAATCTCAGGTAAAATTTTGACCTGTCAATCTCCCACCCTAGTGGTTCACTCATGCCTTTTTCAACTTTGCTCAATCTGGTGTTGATATCTCCAATTTTCTTGTCTCTTCGTTCATCTTGTTCTTCAGTTTTCTTAAGTCTTTCCTCATATTTCATCATCATCTGTTGAATATTCTCAACTTTCTCATTTGTCTTTTCAGTTCTTTGCTCAATATTCTCTGTTCTCTTTTCAATTTTTTCGATTCCTTGCATAATCTGCAATGTCACTTCCTTCTCCTTCTTCTCTTGTTGCAACATCATCTGTATTGATCGTTGTCCTCCAGATGGTGAAGAGGATGCAGTTGGTATTGAAGAAACTGGAGCTGTCATCTTTCTACTCATTTTGTAGTACTTAGCAATAAAAGAGGAAAAAAACAAAAGCAAACAACTGCTACCCCACCAAAAAATATAAAAGGAAAAATAAAAAAGGGGAAATCTTCAGACACTTGTTTACCTTAATCCAATTGATTCCAATTATATGGAAAAAGAAAAAGGAGGAAAAAATATAAAAAGAAGAGAGGATGAAAAAATAAGAAAAAATTTGAAGGGAGGTAAAGGGAAAGAGAAAAAAAATAAAAAAAAAATAACAGTCTATGTATTTCCCTTAATATAAAAAAAAGCAAAAGGAACAGAGAGGGCAAAAATATAATCTAGTTCCTGGGTTAAAAGGCTAAACTCCAAACATAAAAATCCAGCTAGAGGGGAAGTAAAAAGACAAAAATAGCAAACAATTCTTCTAACAAAAAGCAATCCACTGCCACTAAATATCCAAGGCTCTTTAGTAAATCAAACCAAACTTTCCAGTTCCAGTATTTTCAAGGTCACTTCAATCTTCTTTCTTTCAACTTCAACTCCAGACTCCGGCTATCAATAGTTTCACAGAAGAGCACCTGTATAAACAATCTGCCATGCTCATCCCACTATCTTTTTCAGTAAAAAGCTCAGAGTCCTTGAATGTAACACCAATACACAAGTAAGAAAGAAAAGAAAACAACTATATTCAAGCCTCTAGATGGCAGTGTTACTTATTTCTCTTCACTTTCACTTCCCCTCATATATCCAAAGCCAGGAACAGAAAAAAAAGTAAAATCTTTTAAAAAGAAAGGGAAAGAAGTAAACCTCAAATAAAAAAGAAGAGCCTTAATCAAAACAGACTTTCAAAAACAATTGTTAAAAAAATAAAAAAATTAGAAAAAGACCAGTCCAGTCTAAAATTGAGAAGCTTTTGCCAAATTCCAAGTTCCAGTAAAAAGGAAAAAAAACCCTTCAATTTAAACTTAGCTTAATTTTGCCGCTTGACCTCTTCTGTCTTCACTTTTAATTTAACTTTAAATCTTTTAGGGTGTTCTCTCCAAAAAATAATAAGTAAAAAATCATCTCACCAAACTGACACACTTTCTTCCAATCTCTTCCATTCTGGAGCTGTCCCAGCTTCAGCAGCTTTAATGGCTGCCTCTCTGCCGCCAGCAAAAAGGGCTTCTCCTGGATCTACCAGGGACTTTGCGGTGTCCCTGGGATCAGCAGGACATGCCCTTGTCAATCACTGTCTCTACAGGATGGTTTAGGTCCGGTGGGACCGTCCAACAGCAGAGATATCGATGGCGATCTTGGAAGATCAAGATCGCGCCTTGTACCACCACGACGCCAGCTCTGCCCTCCTGGAGAAATCATGTTGAGGGTTCAGTTTTGAGAATCGACCATAAGTGAAATCAAGGAATAGATAACAGCTGGAAAGACCCATCTGTTCCTGCTTGCACCCAGGTTGAACCCTGGACAAGGTCTCAGGTGCATTTTATGGGCCTATTTGTCCCTGGAATCCATCATCATGTGCTCACCTGAAGGTTCAAAATCCCCATCCATCTTCCAGGGATTCTGGAGTTCCTCTAAGGCTGCTACCAGATCCATGCTTCCCTTTGGGCTCTGGATCCCTAACGGTTCACTCAGCCTTCCTAACTCTTGGTGGTTCACTTTGTCAAATGCTTTACGGCCATCCAAGGAAAGGAAAGTCCAGCACATTTTTGGCTCATGTGCCACTAATTGCACATCATAAACTCAGCTCAAAGGACCAAGAGATCAAGCAGAGAAGCAGCAAAGGAGAGCAGCAGATCCATCTGCCCCTCCAAGCATTCCTGATCCCTTGAACCAGGTGAGCCCCTCCCCCCAAAAGCACCAAACCCCCGAGTGGGCACTGTTGGGGCAGCAGGAGGGGGCTTGGGTAAGGGCTTCTCCTGGGCACCTGGTGGAAAGCTGCTCCTTTGACACAAGAGCAAGGAGCTCCTCATCACTGGGAGAGGCTAATGGGTGGGTGGGACAGTGGAGACCCTAATTTTAGGACCAGCAATCCAAGAGGAAGGAGATTAACAGGGGGAGATTTGGACATTAGTAACCAGCTCCTATCTTCCTTGTTGGGTGACCCAGAAGCACCTCTCTTGTTGGGGGTGGGTGGTGGGTGGGAGAGATTCCAGGTAATTTGGGGAGGGGGGGCTTGCTCCTTTTCTAAAGTCATTGCTGGCTTCTGTCCAGGCAGCCAAACAAGAGGAGAGGTGGAATTGAAGGCAAAGAGGGGAGACCTTCTTCCAACCCCCCCCCCAGACCCCCAATCCCATCTCTCTCCTCTCCCCTTCACCTAGGAACTTTTCCAGGGAGATTTCCAATTCTTGGAGTGATCAGGCTGTGCTGTCTTGGGGTGAGGAGAGAAGAGGGAGGGTTTTTTCCCTGCTTAGAGGCTCCAATTCTAGCTTCTCTGCTCTCCTTCCTCCTTCCCTGAAAAACCTCTCCAGAATGCAGAAAGGGGGCAGCCTTGGCTGAAGCCCCAACATGGAGGGCTTCCTTCCAGGAGGGGCAAAGGAGGAAGTGGTCAGGTGTGTGTGTGTGTGTGTGTATGGACAAACATTGTTGGGCAAAGGGAGGACATTCCCAGTGGGCTTTGATCCAACCCAAAAGCCAACTTGGAGATGCTCCCTGATCTTCCCCAGGGACTCTTAGAGAGAGAGAGAGAGATTCCCTGGATCACACTAGAAGCTAGCAGCACACTGCAGCCTGGTGGAGGGGGCCTCTTTTGCTACCCCATGATCTCATCCTGTATCTGTTGGGTTGGAAAGTCCCTGATTTTCCAGGTATATAGGTGATCTCATTTACTAACATCACCACTAATCTTAAGGATTGGTTGAGGGGTTATACCAATGTGGTTGAGGGGTTTCACCCATGTGGGATCTATTCTCCAATCCAAATGCTGTATCTATGCTACTCTTCCTTGCTTGTAAAAATGGTATAAAAAAAATAAACACTGCCCAGGCAGTCAGACATCTTGGACACTGAAATGACTGGTTATTGAATCCCCACAAGATGAGAGATGAGAGAGAGAGATGATATGAGAGAAAGAGAGAGAGAGATGAGAGAGAGAAAGAGTGAGATGAGAGATGAGAGAGAGATGAGAGAGATGAGAGATAAGAGAAAGAGAAAGACAGAGAGTGTCATGCCCCTGGTGGAGGCTGACTCTGAGTGAGAGGAGGAACAGCTGACAGGGAGTGGAAGTGTGGCCGAGGCTGTGGAGGAGGCTGGGGAAGGGCAGAGGCTGGCTGAGCAGTCAGAGGAGGACCCAGGCCCATCCTCACATCCTTGAGTGAGGGTGTTTTACCCGCCGCCTTGAAAGAGGCGGTGGTGAGACCCCTCCTCAAGAAGCCTGCCTTGGACCCAGCCGTTGGAACAACTATCGCCCAGTCTCCAAAGCTTTTAGCGAAGGTTGTTGAGAGCGGTGGTTCATCACTCCGCTGTTCCTGGAGGAAGCTGATTATCTAGATCTGTACCAATCGGGCTTCAGGCCCGGCACAGCACGGAGACAGCATTGGTCGCACTGATGGATGATCACTGAGGGCTCGGGACAGGGTTTTTCCTCTGTCCTGGTCCTTAGATCTCTCAGCTGCTTCGATACCATCGACCATGGTATCCTACTGAAGCGGCTCTGGGGGTTGGGAGTGGGGGGCACCATTTTACGGTGGTTCTCCTCCTACCTCTCAGGCCTCGGCCAGCAGTCAGTGTTGGCAGGGGAGCAGAGATCGCCCCTGCCCCTCACTTGTGGGGTGCCTAGGGGTTTGCCTCTCGCCTCTCCTGTTCAACATCTACATGAAACCGCTGGATGAGATCATCCATGGTTTTGGGGTGAGGTATCACCTTCCCGCCATTTGAAGACCTGCTATTTGACCAAGTCGGCTGTGATTACCTTACCAGGGCATGGGACAGTTTTAATTTTAATTGTTTTATTGGACCTTATAGTGATTTAATTTTTTTAATTATTTATTGTATTTGTATGTTTTAACTGTGAGCCTCCCCAGTCTTCTCGGAGATGGGGCTGGCATATAAGTCCAATAAATAAATAAATAAATAAATATGCAGATGATCCCCAGCTCTCACATCTCCACCCCAAACCATATCAGTGATGCTCTCCCAGATGTCCCGTGCCTGGATGCGCAGATCTGGATGGGAGTAACAGTTCCACTCAACCCAGCCAAGACTGCTGTGCTTACTCGGCATCTCGGCTTTTCAGGAGATATACCATCTTTGGTCATGGGGGGAGGTGTTGCCCCCGTGGATAGGGCTGCTGAACCTGGGCATCCTCCTGACTCACAGCTCAGTTTGAGGAGTAGGTGGGAACTGTGGCCAGGGGGCATTTGCCCAGGTTCGCTGATCACCAGCTCCACCCTTACCTGAGCCGAGATGCCCCATGAACAGTCACTCATGCGCCACCTCCCGAATCCACTACTGCAATGCTTCACATGGGACTGCTCCTATGCGGACCACCCAGAGGTTGCAGCTGGTGCAGAATGCAGCCTTTACGGGCTGTGATGGGGTGCCCGATACTCCCATGTTACACCCCTCCTGCACGACCTGCATTGGTTGCTGGTTGCCTTCCGGTTAGTTTCAAGGTGTTAGTAATAACTTATAAAGTCCTAAATGGCTTGGGGCCAGGGTACTTGTAGGGAACGCCTCCTGCCAGCATCACATTCGACGCCTCCAGCACCTCCCCATAGGTGGGCCTCCTTAGGGGTACCGCTTGTTAGGTGTCGACTGGCGGTGCCCAGGGTGGCCTTTTCTGTGGGAGCACCCCCTATGGAACCAACCCCCGTGGACCTCCATTTGCCCCTGATCTCCACTCCTTCCTCCCTGACCTGAAGACCTGGTTGTTTCAACAGGCTGGTCTGAACTGACTTCGGGGTGTGGGTTGTTTTTACTTGTTTTAATTTAAAATTTTAATGATTGATTAGGCTTGTACTGGTCTACTCGGGAGGAGAGGGCCTTGATCCTCTTCATGGGCTGCAAGTGTGAGAACTGCATAAGAGTTTGACTCATGTCTGGCAAATGCTGGAGACAAAGTATTTTTGGGGGTTTGAGGTTATCTTGGTTACGCCCTTCCAACAGACTGTGCCTTGTTATCTCCTTGAATTTGTAAATACTCCTTTTCTTCATCTGCAAGTGTGAGAAATAGTTTGACAGTGGCAATCTGGAGCAAAGACGTATTTTTTTGTTATTTGGTGTTCCAACAGACCTTGATCATCCTTGAGAGAAGAACAATTTGGAAATTTATTTGTGATGAGATGAGAGAGAGATGAGAGAGAGAGACGGCTTTGAATTCTGCTTTCTCCTTGCAGGGATTTGGATTGCTGGCAGTTCTGAACTGGCCTTGGGGGAGTGATGGATGCCAACAGAGGTAAAAATCCCAGAGTACTCCCTGATGTATCCTGGGAAACCCAGGGGAATGGCAGGGCAGAGGAGAGGAGAGGAGAGGAGAGGAGAGGAGAGGAGAGAGAGGAGAGGAGAGGAGAGGAGAGGAAGGAGGAGAAAGGGGATGGAAGGAGGGGGGAGGCAGGGAGGAGGAAGGAAGAAAAGGGAGGAAGGAGGGAGGGAGGAAGGAAGGAAGGAGGGAGAGGAGAAGGAAGGATCAATAGCACTCCAGGGCTACAGGGCATCAGCATTTCTGTAATCTTGTCTTCCAAACTCCCAGGGGACAATGCCGAACTCTGGCTGATCCTGGTGGGGAGAACCAGTGGTGGGAAGAGCGCAATGGGCAACACCATCCTCAGCCAGAGGGTGTTCGAGTCCATCTTGGCAGCAAAGACCACCCCGAGGTGCCAAAGGGGGCAGGGAAGCTGGCAGGGCATGAAGATCTTGGTGGTCGACACCCCTGACATGTTTGACACTGACGACTACATGGAGATGGTGCGACAGGACATCCTGGCTTGCATTCAGCTCTCCTGGCCCAGACCTCATGCCCTGATCTTGGTGACCCAGGTGGGATTATTCACCACCAAAGATGCAGCCACCGCAAAGTGCATCTGGGAGATCTTTGGGGCCGAGTCCACCAGCCACACAATCGTCCTCTTCACCTGTGTGGAGGATTTGGGCGGGAGCCCCCTGGACGAGCATGTCTGAAACTCCGACAACGGGAACCTGCGGGAGCTGATCTGGCAGTGCGGGAACTGCTTCTGCAGCTTCAACAACAAGGCCGCAGTAGCCAACTAGGAGAGACAGGTCTCGGATCTGATGGCGACGGTGCAGAGAACCATTTTGGAGAACGGCGGGTGATACTACGTCAACCAGCTGTTCTTGGAGCCCAACGTATGGGTCGAGCACGTCCGGATATTCATCGAGAAGAACCACAAGCCTCATGAAAGCATTGTCAACCAGCTCTTCCTTCTACACCAGTTGGACTTTTGGGTTGACGGGCAGGGGTTTGTCTTCCTGAGAAATACCTTAGTTGTAGTGATGCGCTGGTTTTTCCATCATTGCAATGATGGCTTCACGTTGCCACCAAATCCAGAAACGGTGTGATTTTTTAAATTCCCTTTTCTTTGCTTGAAAAATGAACAATTGCAGAGCTGCAGATCCGGTGTCCTCTCCACTTCTCTTTCTTTGACTGTGGAAATGTGGGGGGGGAGGGAGGGGCAGCCAGGACTCTTCCTTTCCCTTCCTGGGGGCCGGTGAGGAAAGAGGATACTATTTGAAGACCCTTTACCATCTCAACAACAGCAGAATCCTGCCCCACAGCTCCTCAAGGCCAGCCTGACCTGCAGATCTGGTGTCCTCTCCACTTCTCTTTCACCTTTGACTGTTGAAATGCCTGGGGGGAGGGAGGGGCAGCCAGGGATCTTCCTCGCCCTTCTTGGGGACCGGTGAAAGACTTGGCTCCTTATCTTTGAAAACCCTACTCCACCTTCTCAAAGGCAACAGGATCCTACCCCATAACCCTCATGTCCTTGCCTTTGACCCAGTCCAGCCCAAGAGCATCCCGCTCCCAGGGTGTGTCATAAATCACATTCCCCAACAGAGCACTTTCCCAGCCTGTAGAAACTGCACCCCTCCTCCCAGGGTGTGTCATAAATCACATTCTCCAATGGAGCACTTACACGGCCTGTAGAAACCGTGCCCCTCCTCCTCCCAGGGGGTGTCATAAATCACATTCTCCAACAGAGCACTTTCCCGGGCTGTAGAAACCACGCCACTCCTCCTCCCAAGGTGTGTCATAAATCACATTCTCCAATGTGCTTCTGTTCATAGCAACCGAACTGCTCCATCAGATCTCTTCCCCCCTCCTTCTTATGGCAACTCAAGAGCAGACCATGGATCCTTTTACGAGCGTTGACAGTGATGAGAATTCAAGCAGCCTTTGTGGTATTCTACTGGTTCGGCCCAGTATTGGTAGCGCCAAAGATTGGTGGAGACTGAACCGATTCTCTCTGAGGAGCTGCTGGAGCTGCTGTTGGGCCTACCCGTCTGCCCAGGCTCCCATACTGACCTTTATTTCCTGCTTTTGGAGTGCAGCTGCTTTGCACGGCACAGCAGATTGCTGCACATCAGTTGCTGAAGTGACAGGGAGAGTGCAGGATTGCAGGAGGTGAGTCAGAAAGCCTCTGCGCCTGTGCAAAGTGAGAATTTGGCACGCGTGCACGTGCAAAGCACACCCATCAAGCCACGCCCACTGAACTGGTGATCAACTTTTTTGAAACCCACCCCTGCACTTTTCTTTATCCTCTCAGCTGATTGGCACTGCAAGCCTCAGCTGGTGTGCAAAAAGCAGTGCACGCCCATTAGGTGCACGCATGTTAGGTGCGTGTTGCACGAGCATGTGATCACCAAACCGGTAGTGGAAGAGGTGGGATCCCATTGCTGCAGCACAGGATTGTTCAAAACAGGTCTAGGCCAAACCAACCTTATTTCATTCTTCGACATCGTGACTAAATTAGTACACCAGCAAAATACTGTGGACATAATATAGACTTCAGTAAGGCATTCGACAAAGTAGACCACAACTTACTTCTTGGGAAGCTAGAAAAACGTGGGATAGATAGCACCACCACCAGATGGATTTGTATCTGGCTAACAAACTGCACCCAATGTGTCGTCCTTAACTGGTACTACATCTACACAGAGGGAGCTAAGCAGTGGGATACCACAAGGCTTCGTCTTAGGCCCAGGATTCTTCAATATCTTCATAAACGACTTAAATGAGGGAATAGAAGAGGAACGTACCAAATTGGGGGATGATACTAAGCTGGCAGGAATAGCCAGCACCCAAGATGATAGTCTTAAGATCTAGATGGATCTCAACAGACTAGAACCCTGGGCCCTATCTAACAAAATGAAATTCAATGTAGAGAAAAGTCAAGTCCTACACTTAGGCAAGAAAAACCCAAAGGACACATATAGACTGGGTGAAACCAGGCTCAATAGCAGTAACTGTGAGAGGGATCTTGGAGTCTTAGTGGACAACTAGCTAAATATGAGCCAGCAGTGTGCAGCAGCAGCAGCCAAAAAAGCCAGTGCAATCCTAAATTGCATTAACAGAGAGATACAATCAAGATCAAGGGAGGTACTAATACCACTCTACAAAGCCTTAGTAAGGCCACACCTAGAGTCCTGCATCCAGTTTTGGTCACCACACTATAAAAAAAGATGTTGAGACTCTAGAAAAAGTACAAAGAGCAACCAGGATGATTAGGGGACTGGAGGCTAAAACACACGATGAATGGTTACAGGAACTGGGCCTGGCTAGTTTAGGGAAGAGAAGGACCAGGGGAGACAGGAGAGCAGTCGTCCAATATTTGAGGGGCTGCCACAGAGAGGAAGGGGTCAAGCTATTTTCTAAAGCACCTGTAGGCCAGACAAGGAATAATGGATGGAAAGTGAACAAGGAGAGATTTAACCTGGAAATAAGGAGGATTTTTTTCTGACAGTAAGAACAATCAACCCACGAAACAGAAGTTGCCTTTGGAAGGTTTTTTTTTTTTTTTTAATTACATTTATATGCCCTTCTCCAAGACTCAGGGCGGCTTACAATTTTTGGAGCACAACCCAATGTGCTCAGCAATAGCCTTCATTCCATTGTATATGCCTGCTTATTACTAAGCGGCATTTTTACAAGGTCAGCTAATTGCCCCCAACAATCTTGGGTCCTCAATTTACCTACCCCGAGAGGATGGAAGGCTGAGTCAACCTTGAGCCTGGTGGGATTCGAGCCTACAATAATTGTAGACAGCTGGATCTTAAGAGCAGGCATTTACAGCCTGAGCCACCAAAGCTCATGGTGCTTTGTGGGAGCTTTGTGGGAGCTTTGTTAGAATTAGAATTATTTTATTGGCCAAGTGTGATTGGACACACAAGGAATTTTGTCTTAGTGCAAATGCTCTCAGTGTACATAAAAGAAAAGATACATTCATCAAGAGTCAAGAATCCCTGGAAGCTTTCAAGTAGAGACCGGACAGTCCTCTGTCAGAAATAGTATCGAATCTCCTGCTTGGGAGCGGGAGTTGGACTAGATGACCTTACAAGGTCACTTCCAGCTCAGTTCATCTGTTCAATTCACCACAGCCAAACCCAAGGCAGCCTTTGGGCTATGGGGGAAGACAGATTCCTAAGCCTGCCTCGACCTCTGGTGGTGAAGAGAGGAACTGCGCCCATTGCAACTCGCCCCCTACAAGACCCGAAGGACAAAGATACTATTCATAATAGCAAATGGAAAGCCCCAATTTGAGAACCCAAGAAAGCTTTAGCAGGGCCCACTTTGTGGCTGCTGCCCCTCCCCCCTCCAATATCTCCCCTCCCTCGCTTCCTCTGCTCTTTGCAGCTGGCTTTGGGGAGTAGCATTCAAAAAGTCCGCCACCAGGATGCCAGAAATCAATCCAAACCGGCTGAATACCACCTCTATTCCCAGGCTTGCTGTGAGTGTATGGGACAAGTCTAGATCCATGATGGTGAACCTATGCCACTTGTGCCGGCATGCGAGCTGCAGGCAAACTTACCTCACTGCGCATGTGCGCACCTCACAACTGATTTTCAGCTGGTTTGAGGCCTTTTTCGGCCTCCCAAAGACTTGAGCAAGGCTGCTGCAGGCTGCTGCAGGCTTTGCAGGCCGAAAACTAGCCCTGTTTTGTCACTTCCTGTTTTTCCAAAAATACCAGAAGTGACAAAACGGGGCTAGTTTTCAGCCTGCCAAGCCTGCAGAAGCCTTCCTCAAGCCTTTGGGAGGCCAAAAAAGGCCTCAAACTGGCTGAAAATCAGCTGTGAGGCACAGTGCAGGTATGGGGGCAGAGGGGGGTGGGGGTGGGATTGCGCGTGCATGCATAGGGGCGTGGGGGGGCACACATTGCCTTCTGGGTGCTGGCACGCAAGCATGAGAATGCAAGCGCGTGCACTATTTTTGGCACAAGAGCCCAAAAAGGTTAGCCACCACTGGTCTAGATGATCTCAAGATCTCCCCTCTGACTTGCCCATCCTATTCTGAAATTTTTTTTTTTATAAGAGGTTTTATTTTTCCAAAAACACAAACATAACAAACAAACATACAACACATAGATCCATATCAATTTCAAGTATGTCGGTCGGTCAAAAATCACAGTGCCTTCCCCTCATTATTCATACTCAGTATTACAAAAAGGAAAAACTATAATCATTATTATTAATCCTTCATCATATTATAATCTCTATATTGTTTCAACAGTTCTATCTATCTTTATATTCCCAAAAATATATTACCAAACTTTTTTGTCTAACCATTGATAGAACATATTCCATATCTTATAAAACTGCTTTTCTTCTTGGTCCCTAATTTCAAATGTTAATCTACTCATTTCGGCACAATCCAAGATCTTCTTAATCACTTCCTCTTGCATAGGTGTCTTATCATTTCTCCAGTTTTTAGCAAATACAATTCTAGCGGCTGTCAGTACATTAACAATCAAATATTTCAGTTCTTTGTTAAATGTCTCTGGTACAATTCCCAACAGGAATATCTCAGGTTTCAGGTCTATATGTTGTTGTGTCATTTTTTCCAACCACATGTGGATTTTAGTCCAGTATCTTTTAGCTTCAACGCAGGTCCACCACATGTGGTAGTAGGAGCCAGGTATCTGATGACATTTCCAACACTTATCCGATTTATCCTTGAACATTCTTGCAATCCTTCTCGGGGATAGGTGCCACCTGTAAAACATCTTATACAAATTTTCTTTATATGCAGTTGACATTGTCATTTTATAATTCTGATCCCACAGTGTTTGCCATCTCTCTAGATCTATCCCATAACCAAAATTTTTCCCCAAGCAATCATTGTTTCCTTAACCTGCTCCTCTTCCATTCTAACTTCTAATAGATAACCATAAAGTTTTTAATCATTTTTCGTTCGTGCCCATCAAGATTTTATCTAATTCAGTTGGTTTTTATAAATCCCTTCAGTCCTAACATCCTCATCATATCTAGATTGTATTTGCAAATATGAAAACCAGTTCATTTTTATACCTTGTTCTTGTAGTGTTTGCATCGATTTGAGTTCACCCTTTTCATTTAAAATCTCTCCATATCTAACTGTTTGTTCCTTCTTGTATATTATTGCATATGAAAAAGCTTCAATAGTAGATACCCATAATGGAATTTGTATATAATGTTGTTTTCTAGTTTTTCCCAATTTAAAAATAAAGCTTCTCGAACATAGTGTCTTCTAAAATATCCTTGTTTTTTTGTTCCCTTATACCATAAGAAAGCATGCAATCCTAATAATAAATCATGACCCTCTAAAGTTAACAATCTATTATTTCTCAATGTTATCCATTCTTTCACCCACATCAGACTTGCAGCTTGATAATACAATTCCCAGTTTGGTAGTGTGAATCCCCCTCTTGACCTTGCATCTTGTAATAGCTTAAATTTGATTCTTGGCTTTTTGCCCTGCCATATACATTTGGATGTGATTTTATTTAGATCTTCAAAGTACCCTTTCCCAAGTCTAATTGGGATTGTCTGAAGTAGATATAAGATTCTAGGTAGAATATTCATCTTAATTGTCGATATTCTGCCAATGAGAGATAGTTGCATATTTTCCCATCTTTCAAGATCTGTCGCTATCTGCTGTTTAAGTTTTATATAATTATCTTCTTTCAAAGTACTGCATCTCGGCGTTATATATATTCCCAAATATTTAACTTTATTTGTGATCTGAATCTCTAATAAATCTTCTAAATCTTTCTTGCGTTTTGCTAACATATTCTTTGTTAGGATCTTTGTTTTGTCTTTATTAATTTTAAACCTGCCACCATTCCATATTCTTCTATTTGTTCTATCAACTTAGGTGCTGATTTGAATGGATCCTCTAGTATGAATACCAAATCATCTGCAAACGCCTGTAGTTTATATTCTTCTTTTTAATTTTCATTCCTTTTATTTCTTCATCTTCTCTGATAGCTCTATTCAGTACTTCTAGTGTTAAAACAAACAGCAGGGGCGACAGAGGGCAACCTTGTCTAGTTCCTTTTCTTATCCCTATAGATTCTGTCAACTCTCCATTTACCAATATCTTTGCTGTTTGATTATTATATATTGTCTCAATAGCTTGTATAAAGTTTTTTCCAAAGCCCATTTGCATCATTTGCAATATCATAAACCGCCAGTTCACATTGTCAAATGCTTTTTGAGCATCTAAAAACATCAGTGCCATCTGTTTTTTTTCATCCTATTCTGAAATTGAAAGAAGCGGGGAAGGGAGGTGTTTCCCTCCAAGCTGGATTTCGGGGTGGGGGTGTGTGAAATGCGAGCCAGCAGAGAGGGCTGCCTCACGAATGGTGCAGAAGGCGCCCCCACCCCCCCGGTTTGGCATGCCCCCCCAAGGTATTTCATGCCCTCTTCCCTGTGCCCCATTGGAGCTGCCAAGCAAGCCCTACCCCCCAAGAGGAGCCCACCCATCATCCACAAAGCCAATCCACATTTGATCCTTCCTCCCCGTTGACCACTCCTGGCAAATCCCTTGTTTTGGGCAGGCTGAGGAGCAATCATTTGTTGTCTTCGAGTTACAATGGTTCACGGAGCGACCGTTCAAAATGACAAAAACCCCTCCAAAAAAGTTCTTCCAACCTGGTCTGAAGTTACGTGTTGCAGCAGCACTGCGATCATTTGCCTTTACAGACGACCGCCGAGATGCTGCAACGTGACCCCCTCCCTATTTGCCCCCTCCCATCCCGCCCCGTCGGGTCTTCGCTGGCCTTCCAGATTCCACTTGCTCCTCTCCACCCCGTTTCCGATCACTCGCTTTCCTTTTCAAAGATCCCCAAAAGAGTCTGATCCACGTGGCGAGAAAGCGCCGTTCTTTAACTCAAGACGCTGGTGCCACTGTTTTCCTTCGCTCTCCCGTTCTTCCCACTTCACTGGCGTCCGAGTACCCTGTTTCCCTGAAAATAAGCCCTACCCTCCAAAATAAGCCCTAGCATGTTTTTGTGCAAGCCTAATATAAACCCTATAAGGGACATTGAGACTCAGTGGCTAAGACGCTGAGCTTGTTGATCAGAAAGGTTGGCAGTTTGGTGGTTTGAATCCCTAGTGTTGTGTCACAGAGGGAGCTCCTGTTACTTGTCCCAGCTTCTGCCAACCTAGCAGTTCGAAAGCACATAAAAATGCAAGTAGAAGTCCTGCTGGCCTACCAGCCACATGACCATGGAGACGTTTTCAGACAGCGCTGGCTGTTCGGTTTTGTAACGGAGATGAGCACCGCCCCTAGAGCTGGAAACTAGTAGCACGTATGTGCAAGGGGAACCTTTACCATTTACCTTTAATATAAGCCCTAACCCCCCCTCAAAATAAGCCCTACTTAAAAGCCTGCACAGCCGGCCAGCCACCCATTCCATCTGGTTGCTTGCAATGCCATAGCCACGAGGTGGTGGTGGAGCTGCCCCACGCACCAGCTTACCTCAGGGTCCCTGCAGCCAGGCTATCCATGTCAACACCTGCCTCACGGCGGCAGCACCAACAGCCATATGCAGCAGGAGTCCATGTGGCCACCAGCTCACTTCTGCTTGCTTGTGGCTTCCCCTTCCCGACTCACCTCATGGCTGCAGCATCGGCACATCGCATGACCTCCTGCTCTGTTGTGGCCTGCGGGTGACCAGAAGAAGTGGGATGGTGGCTGTGGGGTCCTGCTAGATGGGGCCGCCACCGCAAGGTGAGGCAGGTGTTGGGGCATGTGTGTCCTCCTGGCTGCAGGGGTCCTGAAGTAAGCCAATGTGGGCTGCGTGGGACAGCTGCACCCTCCCTGCCTTGCGGTGACAGCAGGGTGCCACGTGGCCTCCTGCCCCACTGTGAACAAGAAGTGGGCTTTCTTTTTTTACATGGGGGGAAAAAATAAGACACCCCCTGAAAATAAGCCCTAGGGCTTCTTTTGGGGTCCCAAAGAAAATAAGATCTGGTCTTAATTTTCTGGAAATGGGTGAAAAGGTTGCCGTGTTTGGCCACAAGCCCAGCAGGCTTCCTTGGGACCTGGCTCGCAACGACCTCCTGCTGGCTGTTGGTTGGAACAAGCAACTTCTGGGGTGGGGGGGGACAGCCTGTCTGGGAGCTCTGGAAATGTTCGAAAAGGTAAGTGTCATGCTGCTGTCAGAGTCTGAATCCGAGGAGGAAGACGGAACAGCTGACAGGGAGCAAGAATGTGGCTCAGTTGGCTGTGGAGGAAACTGGGGAAGGGCAAAGTCTGGCTGGGCAGAGCAGGGAAGAGGAAGAACAAGGGAGAGGGAGTTCAGAGGAAGACCCAGGCCCACCCCTTCTTCATCCTAGGGCACGCAGGGAGGAACGGAGAAGGGAGCAACGTGGGTTGAGTGGCTTATGGGGGAGGAAAGGGCCCTGATTCCCTTCATTAGCTGCAGCTGGGAAGGAGAGTTTAAAAGAGATGCAAGCTGAGTGCGGCGTCTGCTGGGAACAAACGTGAGTTTATCTTGTGTTGACTTTGCTTATCTGCGTTACTGGCGTCTTCCCAACCTTGTTGAATTACCGCCATTCCTTCACGTCTGGAATTTCCTTCTCCTGCACTGTTGGACTAATTACCTCCTTTTGCCTCGATTGGACTTATGGTGACAGTTTTTGTTGACCACGTTTTGGACTTGATTCTCTGCAGCCCAAAGGCTTGTTCCTGGGAGTTTTTTCTCCAGCCAGAAGGTAACTGTGATGACCCAGAGTATCTCAGAAATATAACAAAATCCAAAACGTAACTAAAAGTCCTTTAACACCTTCAACTTGGCTTCATTGTTTAATTGTTCAGTGTAGGAGTCAAAATAACATTTCAAAGGCAAGAAACACAGTTCACATTCAAAGAGCCGATAACGAAGCAAAAGCCAAAAACAAACCGCATTGAATGAAATTTCTCGACAGACCAGGATAGATAATTGCCAGCTTCAGGAAGATAACCAGGGACAATCCGTTGGAAGAACGCCAACCAAGATAAACCTTCTTTAGAACTAAAACACTAATTTGACTCCAGCATCTGTTAGCAGGCAGGCCCAAACTCTTATGCAAATCTTACACCTGCAACCCATGAAGAGGATCATGGCCCTCTCCTCCCAAGTAGAGCACGTTTTACCCTGATCCTCTCCTCCCTGTGTGCCCTAGGATGGATAGGGGATGGGCCTGGGTCCTCCTCTGACTGCTCAGCCAGCCTCTGCCCTTCCCCAGCCTCCTCCACCACCTGTGGAGCCACACTTCCACTCCGTTAGCTGTTCCTCCTCTTCCTCAGAGTCAGTCTCCACCAGGGGCATGACAGTAACCTGGACATTGGGGGCAAAGTTGGAGCTAATAAAGGGACTCCTACTGATTATCTGACTGGGTTGCCTTTGTGCCACGCCCCTTTGTGCCATCACAGTAAGCGATTGAGTAAAAAGGTAAGATCAGAAACGAGGTGGGAGGAGCCAAGTGGAACCTGGGAGGAATGGGACAACTTTCTGTGGCCAACTCGCCGTAGCCCGCTTGCCAGACAACTCGCTACAGGACAATTTCACAATTCTATTTCATGATTGAAAATAAATCCATGTTATGTTCATTTTTGCCATTCCGAGTTCATCCTGTCCCTCCTTTTGCACCCTTTCTTTAAATCAGGGGTGTCAAACTCAACGGGGCCGTGCTGGAAATTGTAAGGGGCTGGGCCGTGTCACTTCAGCATGGTCTACCCAATGCGAAGAGAAAACATTAGGCCAGTGTATGTCAATTTGTAAATAATTCCTATGCCTGTTTTCAAGTTGCCATAAGCGGGGGTGGGGGTGTGAACCCAGAAGTACATTCCACGCATATCTTACGAAGATTGTAGCTAGGCTACTGGATCTTCTGCCCGTGAAAATCCTTCATTGGAGAATGTGATTGATGACGCCCAGCCCGTGAACCGTGCTTCATTGGAGAATCTGATAGATAACACACCCAGGGGGAGGGGGAAAACAGGGGCACAGGTGACCATAAATCATGTGTGTCAGAGTTGGCTTCATTTAGGTTAATGCTGACATGTTGCTCCTAATAAATCTTTTGGGATTCTTTTGAAGCTTGGCTCAAGGCTTATGATTTAATTAGGGAAATCGCTGGAACCCTGACAGTAGCTTCAGCCTGGACTCCCCACTCGCCCTGTGAGTGGCGTCAAGCTGGCCACACTCCCCAGGTCAACCACAGCCGTGATGCAGCCCTCAATCAAATTGAGTTTGACACCCTTGCTTTAAATGATTCTCTCCCACCGTTTCTTCGATATTAGGGTTAACTCTTGTCCCACTTTGAGTTGGCCGCAGCGAACTGTCATGGCCTCAATCTGGGAAGTTAGCCAAGCAGGCCCAGTGCCTGTGGGCAGCCAGCAGGGCAGGATGGGATGTGTCAACTCCTAAAAGATTTCTATGGTCTTTTTAGAGTTGCCAACAGAAAGGGAGGGGGGAGCAGTGCAGCAGTTTGGAAACCGAAAGTGCATTCCATAAATAGTTTTTAAAGATAGTAACTAGGGGACTGAAGTTTCTGCTGGGCAAAGATCTAATTGGAGAATGTGATTGAGGACTCTTGGCTATTGATGTCTCATTGGAGAATATGATTTATGACACACCCAGAGGGGTGGGGGTGGGGAAACCAGGGTCAAGGCTGACAATGATGTGTCTCAAGAGTCGGCTACACCCAGGCAATGCCAGACATGTTCACTCCCAATAAATCCTTTGGAAGTTTGGCTTGAGACTTTTGATTTAATTGGGGATAACTGCCAGAATCCTGACACTATGGGGACCCCAATGAATTGTAAACAAGCATGAGATATCTTGCCTTGGGTGGGGGGACTCGGGTGTTGTGTTCTAGCACTAGCCAACCCCCCCCCATGGTCTTCCCCACCCTGAGATTTCTGATGTGGTGGCACAGTGACCTATTTTTTTTACACAACTGTCGAGCAACATTCGCCAGCTTTGAACCCAAGTGGCAAAATGCTCCGTCGGCCTGATCCACCAAAAAACAACGAATGGAAGGCAAAACATTTTATTCAATTAAGAAAGAGGCTCCAGCCACTGGGAGGAGGAGGAAGAATTAAGGTGCATCGTCACCCAAGCACAACCATTTGCAACCGGTGCCCTGTGGGGGGGGGGCGGAGACCCCCTGATATCCCCAAAGCAGGCCAAACCTCCACCCTGGTACTTTGCCACCTCCGTGGAAAGGTGGGGGAAGGGGAATGCGTGGCCGAAATTGTCCAGGAGACTGTCATCGCTGCGGTAAGAGGCTGCGCGAAGATTTTCAAGGAGGGACCGTCCTGGGAGGAGTGGGAGAGCGGGGCAAGACCTCAAGGAAGTTGAACAGGAAATGAAACACTCCTCCCCCACACAAAAATTATCTTTTCACTTGCCATTGCAATTAAATTTTCCTTTCTGACGGAACACTCCGTTCCCGCAGAATGAAAACGGACACAATTCAGGATTGAGCCGCGGGCCCCACTTGCTCTCAGAGCACGGACCAAGTTGGGGGCCATGACAGTCCCCCAACTGCTTGTTGAACTGGTCCCGGTAGCCCCCAGTGGCATCCTTTGGGGGGACTGTCTTTGGGTGGGGGCGCAGGAGGGGACTACTCCCCAGATGAGACTCCTCTCTCCATCCGCAGATGTGAGGACTCTTGAGAGGCGGCCCGGAGGTGCGTTGCATGTACGCATGTACTGGTCATCACCATCGGAAGATTTCCTGGGATGCTGGGGGTGGGTGGGAATAATTTCCTCCTGATAAAAGCTGCAGATTTTGCCTTATCTTCTCCTCACCCCAAATTTGGCAGGGCGAGGACGGGGTTTCCCCCTGTCCCAAAGGAACCCCTGGCGACAGCTGCCCCCAAACTCAGAAGAACCCGTTCTTGGCCCCTGCCCTGGTAATCCAGAGGCTGTCCGCCTCCTCTCAGAAAGTGAGGTCACTGAAGGCATGGGAAGGGGCTTTGCTTTCTCTTGCTGCCCCCACCAGGAAGGAGGGGAGAGAAAGATACACTCCCAGCTTGGTCCTCACAAATACGGCGAGAACAGCTGCACTAAATATAACGAGGCTGATCTGTAGTGGTTTGGCTCCTATACTGACTGCCTTAATGGGGTGTGCCCCCCCCCCCCGAGTGGGAAGGGGGAGCATTCCATGAGTGGGGAGTGTGATTTATTTTATTTTATTCCTTTTCTACGGCAGCGTAACCATAGGGGGGCTTTGGGTGGTCACCGAGAGGGAGGGCGCTGCTCTCCTGGTGCAGAAATTGAGGGGATTCCTGGATGAGCCAGGGATGAGGGCGAAGGGGAGACCATGGCGTGGGGACCCCAACATCTGGGGCCTCGGGTGGGAGAAAGGGGCCCTGGATTCTGGGGTGCCACAATTTCTAGCAGGGGTGGTAATTTTACCGCAATCACTATGGTCCCGTGGCTAGGACTGAGGACAAACTGGCCAAAATTCAGGTTTTGGGGGGAGGGTGACCGAGCAAGGGGGACCCCAGTATCGCTTGACTCCCCTCTCCAACTCTACCCTGAAGCTGCCACTGGAACAACTCCGAAGAGCCAAAAAAAATTTCGGGCGCATGACCTCACGTCCTGGGCCCAGACACATACATGGTGCTCAAATGTTCCCTCCAGAGAAAAAACCAGTGGGGAAATCCATATTCCTTGGCAGTGTGTGGGGCAGAAATTCTGCAGGGCGATTTGCTCTGGGGGGCTACAGGAATGGTGGGGTGGC
>SOZL01001889.1:0-25575 GCA_009733165.1 Naja naja | reverse complement strand
TCAGAGTCCTCATTGAGGGCTCACCATGTACTATGAAAGTGGACACTGGGTCATCAATGTCAATCATGTCCTGGGCGACAATCAAGAAAGTAGTGCCAGGGGTCATGAAAAAACAGCTGAAGTACCAATGAATTCAGCTGAAGGATTATCAAGGGAACAGTATCCCTGTCATAGGGAGTGGGACCTTTCAAGTACAATTCAAAAAGTTTAGGGGACCTCTGCAGCTGACTGTAGTGAACGGCGCCCTGCCAAGTCTGCTTGGCTTAGACTGGTTCACATTCCTGGGCCTGGGGGTGACTGGCATCCACACCATCTGAGATGACAGCACTGATGAGCTGATCAAGGAATTTGTGGACATTTTCAATGGGAGTTTGGGCAAGTATACGGGGACGCACATCTCGTTCAGCCTCGACTCTAAAATCACCCCCGCCACAACCCCATCCCATAAGGATGAAGCCACACAGGGTCTCTTTTGCATTGTGGCCCAAAATAGACAGTCAGCTAGATAAACTAATTGCCCAGGGGGGTTTTGAGCTGGTAGACCACATCAAATGGGAGACTCCCATAGTAACGCCGGTCAAACCAGACTGCTGAATCCGCATCTGTGGGGACTGCAAATGTATGATCAACAAGGCTTTACAGCAGAGTACCTATTGTTACCCACTGGGGGTGCTTTAAATACTGCCGATTGCAATTTGGCATGAGTGTGGTACCAGGACTATTTCAAAGCCTCATGGAATATCTACAGGACATTCAAGGGGTTGTACCATATTTCGATTATGTCCTGATATCTGCCTCCAACCACAAGGAACTCCTTGGCTGACTAAGAATAGTCCTTAGTAGGTTTCAGGAAGTTGGACTAAAGGTTAAACAGGAGAAGTGTCCAATAGTGGTGCCCTGGGTCAAGTTTTTGGGTTATTTGATTGATGGCTCAGGAATACACCCCACTGAAGATAAGGTCAGAGCCATTAAAGAAGCTCCCACCCCCAGAAAGCAGACAGAACTCCAGGCCTTTCTGGGACTGTTAAATTTATAGTATGTTTTTGCCACAGAAGGCAACAGTGGCCAAATCATAAAGGGGCAAGATGGACCTGGGGCCAAAGGGAAACCGCTGCATTTGCCGGTTAAAAGAGCTTTAAAGAGAGCATCCTGATGCAATATAATGAGCCTATGCCTGTAATCCTAACATGTGACACCTCCCGCTTGGCATCAGGGCTATCCTAAGCCATCAATGCCTAATAGGTTCGAGGCCCCAATCACATTCTATTCCAGGACACTATCAGCGCCGATTGGAACTACAGCCAGCTGGACAAGAAGGCACTGGCGGCAGTGGCGGGGGTCAAATGATTTCACGAGTTTCTGTATGACTGGAAATTCAAACTGGTGACTGACCATAAACCACTACTGGGCCTGCTTGCCAGGGACCGCAACATCCAACATTTTATCACTGCGCATCATGCGATGGACAATATTCCTGGTGGCCTACCATTATCAGCTAATTCACCGACCTGGCAAGACTCTGGGCTATGCCAATGCTCTCATCCAATGCCCTCTTCCAGCAATCGTGGAAGACCCCACCCCTGTCTCACCCGTACTCATTGAGGAGATATTTTCCAGGCCATCACAGCAGCTGAAGTAGCGAGACACTCAGCCAAGGATAAAACCTTGGCCCAAATACTAAGCTGGGTGTGGAGGGGATGGCCAAAGGGGCCAGTTGGTGCGAACTTCAGCCATTTCACGCTCAGCAACATGAGCTACCTGCCCAAAGAGGTTGTCTGCTGTGGGGGGGATCGGATAATTGTACCCCCAAAATTAAGGAGACCAATATAAGAGGTCCTACATGTGGGGCATCCTGGCATAGTCAGGATGAAAGCACTGACCAGAAGTTACGTGTGGTGGCCAAATATGGACAAGGAAATTGCAGAATGGGTTGCCACATGTACACCAGGAATCCAGACCAGCACCCGCCCTCTGCCCCAGCACACGAATGAGAGATACCAAAAGCACCCTGTCAAGAGTGCACGTAGATTTTGCTGGCCCGTTTCAGGGCCTTACATTTATGATCATAGTGGATGCATACTCAAAATGGCTAGAAATAATACTCATGTCCTCAATAACAGCCGAGGCAGTCATTAGGGTATTGAGAGGGCTATTTTCAACACACGGCCTACCAGATGTACTAGTCTTGGTCAATGGGCCCCAATTCACAGCAACACAGTTCAAACTCTTCTTAGCAGAGCAGGGAATTTGCCATGCCCTGGTTGCACCATTCCATTCATCCAGCAATGGTGAGGCAGAAAGAATGGTGCAATCAGCGAAAAAGCACTATCACAAATGGGCCCAGGGACTGGCAAACAAGGGTTGACAAATTCCTACTAGTCCAGCACATATCCCCTAGTGCCACCACAAACTGAAGCCCATCTGAGCTATTAATGGGTCGCCAGCTCAGAACGGAGCTTGACTGGCTTGACACCCAACTACACAGCAGAAGCACCCACCGATTCGACCAGCCAGCTCCGGTCATTCAGTGTAGGGGATTTGGTGTATGCCCACAACTACACCAGGGATGCTCTCTGGTTCCCTGCCAAGGTGGTAACCATTACAGGTCCTTGTTCATATAGGATAAAGCTAGAGGATGGGAGACTGTGGAGAAGGCACATTGATCAACTCTGTGGCCAGTTGGAAACTTCAATTCACCAGCAACTAGAAATAACACAAACTAAAAACACCCCTTTAGAAATGAACAAAAGTCCCACCAGCAGCAGGTGAAAACCCGAACAAACAATGGATGCACATACCTGGAGAACCAGGCATCCAGTGGAAAGCGCCAGGGAACCAGTTCCAAGTGAGCCGGCCATGCCCAGGGCGAGTTCCAGGCAATTCTATTGGCTGACTCAGGAGTGGCAGCAGACCCAACTGACCAGGCCACCACCGCTGCTCCAACTGAATTGCGAGGTTGGAGTCATCGCCACCCCGCCTACCTGCAACTATGTCAGCTAAGCGCTCACTGATTGGTCTATGTCCTATCTAGATGGGGAGGAGTGTTACATATCTAAATGAAGGAGTAAAGCCATGGAATGAAGGCTTCACTCTGGTTCACCATTACGGCAGGAAAAATAGTTTATCCTGATTGGTTGAGCCTGTCTGACAGCTCCCTATAAAAGGGCGAACTGTCAGACAGACAAGCCACTGGGTTGTTCTTGTTGTTGCTTAATAAAGAGTTTGAAGTCGAAGATCAGTGTCTGCCTCTTCACTCAGTCCACAATCTAACAACTTCTGCAAATGGGAAGAGGTTGGACCACCAGGTACTTTTGTCTTTCATAGGTTTCATTTGTTTGGGAGTGATCTGGCGGCCTAGTCAATTGGGTCTGCTGCTGCTCCTGATTCATCCAGTGGCACCTGTGAGTGTCCCCAACAGCTTAAGAAACTCTTAACAGAATTGTGAGGTGAATTGGACACCTCTGTCTGAGATGATCTGGTCGGGGGTGTCATGAAGCCTGGAGATGTACTGCATAAAGTGTTTTGCTAGAATACATGCAGAGGGTATTTTGGAGCAAGCCACAAAGTGTACTTGCTTAGACAAGAGGTTGATAATAAGCTTTCTGGCAGCTCAACGATAAAATCCATGGAGATTTCCTTCCAGGGTGCCATGGGCTTGCCAGGGTGATCTTTTGCTGCTGCACACACCAGGCACCCAGAAACATATGTCCTTCTTCATTTAGGGTCACCAGAACTGAAGTTTTATTAAATGGAGAGTTTTGACAAAGTCATGGCTTCACTGTAGGATGTGTAGCTTTTGGCTTTTGGGCATGTAGAGTCAATTTCACATGCAAACAAGACCATCACATAGAGTGCAATCCTATTGGTGGTGGATAAACTAATCATCCTTGGTTAAGGATGTTTTCAGTGCTTGTATAAAATCATCATCCACTTGGGGCACTGTTTTGGTCTGTCCTCTTGTGGCCAGGGCTGCCAGCTGGCTGGAGGGAATGACTGAGTTAACAGCATTCTGTTTAGTGCTGTTGTACTATGGCAGCCTGGAGAGGGCATCCGCAAAAAATTCTTTCTCCTGGTTAAATAACATAGGGTGAAATTGAAATGGTTAAAATACTTCATCGTACTTGTTTTGGAGGTAGCTTGCAGGATATTTTAACACCTCTAGGTTCTTTTGGTCTGTGCACACTTCGAAAGGGGTCTTGCTACTTTCCAAAAGTGCCTCCAGGTGAAGAGTGCCTCCTGCACTACATAGACTTCCTTTTCCCAGACTGCCTACCTGTGTTCTGCATCCGAGAGCTTTTGGGAGGTGTAGGCAGAGGGTTGCAGGATTCCTTCTTTATTTTTCTGAAGGAGAACAGCTCCCACTGTTACATTACTGGTGTCAGTCTGGATGACAAAAGACATACTAGAATTCGGGTGCTTAAGGATGGGTTTGGCAGCAAACAAGCATTTAAGCTTCTCGAAGGCTGCTTGGAATTCCATAGCCCTTTTAAGTGGTTTCACTCAGTTTAGATTTCCCCTCCCTGCTTGTTTTCAGGAGACTTATTATTTATTTATTTATTTATTTATTTATTTATTTATTTATTTATTTATTTATTATTGGGACTTGTATGCCCCATCTCAAGACTCGAGGCTCACAACTAAGAAACAACAGCAATAAATAATTAAAAAGAGATTAAATCCAATTACAAGCCCAAACAAATTTAAAATACATTAAAAATATAAAACCACCCCCAGGAAAGAAAGGTCACAGCCGGATTGATTAAACAACCAGGTCTTCAAATCATGGCAGAAGGTGCGGAGGTCAGGGGCAGGCGGAGCCCCAGGGGAGCTGGTTCAAGAGGTCAGGGGCAGCGACAGAATAGGCTCATCGTCGAGGACCGCCAGCCGGCATTGGCCGCCAATGGGACCCCAAGGAGTTCTTGCCTGTGTGTTCGCACAGGGCGGTTGGCATTCGATGTCGGCAGGAGTTGCTCCCTTAAATATTGAGGACCCATTGGTGATCGGAAGGGCTATCTGGGTGAAGGATAGGATAAACTGCCAGTAAAGTTAGCAAAGCCGAGAAGACTCTGCATTTGCTTCTGGGTGCATGGGGTTTCCCATTCAAGTACAGCTTTCACTTTCTCAGAGTCCATTTCTACTCCTTTGTGTGAAATCCAGTAGCCTAGTCTATTTTAGTTTTATGGAATTCCCAAACAATTAGTCACATGGTCCAATCAAGGAGCCGTCTGGTTGCTTGGAAACTTCATTCCTTCTCTTTCAGCCATCTGTGAGAATGTCCTTGGTTCTCAGGGGAAACTATTTTGTTTTGACTACAAAACCCCAGCTATCTCTATTTTCCCCTCCCTATCCCTCAGCATCATTGTGGCAACACTGAAACCTCCAAGATGGCCTCAGTCAGGCCAGCTTCAGAGTTGACACCCTTCTCTGAACCATACCCGGTAATAGGCTTTTCTCAAATCTAGCGTGGTAAAAAAAATACACTTTGCTAGATGGGCTAACATGTCCTTCATTAGCAATAGGGGATATACATTTTCCACACAGATCACACTAAGCCCATGATAGTCCATGCATAGATGAACGGAGCCATCTTTCTTTTCCCAGAATAGCACGGAGCCTCCATGCAACTTTATAGATTGAATAAAACCTCTGGCTAAGTTCTTATCTATGATTGCCCTCAGTTCCTTAGCTCTCTCGGTGTCTCAGAATAGAGCTTGGGTTTGGGTAATTTGGCCCCAGGTAGAATTTCAATGATGCAGTTTGTGGGCCAGTGGGGTGGAAGCACATCCAAATGCTGCTCACTGAAGATTTCTTTCAAGTCCCAATACTCTCTTGGGATTAGCAAAGTGAGATTTGTCTGCTTGCATGCTACTGCTGTGCTTTGCCCTTTCACTTTCCTAATTGGCAGTGCATGATTGACTCCTTGCCCATTTTTTTAGCTCCTGTGTGTGCCGCAGGTCAGCAATCAGCCCCCAATGATGTTCTTTACCACACGAAAAGCATCTGGCCTTGCAGCAGTGAGAACTGGGGTTTTGTTTTCTTGGTTTTGAAGGCTCTCATTTTTCTGGCCCAAATAAACTTTGCTGTTCTTGGATGGTACGTGCATAGTATTTGGCCAGGTTGATTTCCACCTTATCTGCCAGGACATACCAGTCTTGGGGGTCCTTGGCATTCCCCTGGACAGACAGGAGTAGAATACTTAGTTAGCCAACCTCTCTTGGAAACACACTATCAGCATGCCTAATCTGCCAGTTTGCTGGCCAAGCTTCAGAACTCTTGAATGTAGGCTGTGATGCATTTTCTTTCTTGCTTGAGGATTTTGGTCTGGTTCATACCTTCTGGTCAGCAAGTGGGTCTTCGAACCACTTCCTCTAGGCAGCCATAAATCTGTTGAACTGGCACAGCTTCACGGTGTCATCATCAGGGAGGGCCACTAGCCTCTGTGTGGCTTCTTCCTCAAAGGCCATGGTGATGCACTACACTTTGGCCAGGTTGTTTAGTAGGTCTGCCCCATACTCTTCCATGTAATTCCACATTTGGGTTAGGAGGAAGGCCAGTTATTTCACATCTTCATTGAATTTCACTCCTAGCACCACTGGACTGCGGTCCCCTCCTCCAGGGAGAGTGGCTCAAGTCAGTGGTGGAGCTGGTCAGGCAACTGCTGGCTGGGCTGCTGCCCCCTGGGTCTGCTGCACTGGTGGTGGATCTGGCCACTCCAGAAGGTCTTGAGCTCTCAGCTTATCAAAGGCATCCCTCAGAAAATCAGTTGCCTGCTCAAGCATCATCGTGTGAAGATCTGGTTCGTCTGGTATGGGCTCACGTGCCTCTATGGAGTGCCAGGCTTGGGATCGGCTCCCACAGCTAGGAGTTACTCATGACTCTGATTGACTACCAAGCTTTCAGTCAGGTGCTTGGTTCTGGGAGAGTCTCCACTTCTTCTAGCCTGGGGATACTTCCACCTGTCCCTCAGTTTCGAAGTGGCTGACCCCCAGGTCTCCATCTCCTCCTCCTCTCCTTCATGGCCTGACATCTCTTGCACAATCTCCATGGTAGAGGTGATTCTCTGGGTGGATTGTTACTGCCATTCTGGCTTAACATTGGACATTCCATTCCCATGCTTGTGGGCTTAGGGCCAGCCAGCCTATGTCTCTGGCAGGCACTTGGAGTAGTTTTGGTTTCTGGTCTTCCCCTCCTATCTGTTGGCCCTCTCCCCCACCCAGGGTACATGGCAGTCTTGTGTCAGCCAAGATGGGGTAAAGCCGGAAGGCAACACTGAGATTTTATGAAATTAGTATAGCTTAACACCCTATTTGTAAGATCAAACTTATTTTACTTTTCAGCAGAACAACGCTCTGATGCTTGCAATGTGCTGATTGTATATGGAAAAGATGCGGATGAATGGTGTCAGTATCTTCAGAGTCTCTTGTACTCATGCCAAACAATTCAGAGCTATAAAGTGGAGAATGGAGCTTCTATTTCCATGGCAGAAAAGGTTCTCTTCAAGAACAGCAAGTGTATAATTATTCTACTGTCATCTGAATTGGTACAGAGCTTCTGTATTCCTGTTGTACTTCAGAGTCTGCAAAATATTCTACAACCTCCATCAAAAGTGGTGAAATTTTTCTGTGGTGTTTCAGCATGTGAGAATTATGATGAGTTTTTCAAAGACTGGTCTCAGTGGAAAGAGCTTACCTATGATGATGAACCAGAGACTTATGTTGATGCAGTCAAAAAAGTTATTTCAGAAGCAGGTAAGGTGCTATGTTTTTTAAAAAAAATGTCTTTATTCCCCATTCTGGGTATGGCTTTACTCTGCATTGTACAGTATCATTTATTTTTCTTCTGTGAGCTGCTCAAAATCTAATAGAGTTAGGTGATATCTAAATCAAATGAAATAAAAATTAAATAAAGTTAGTTAATTAGTTAATTGTTTAATTGAAGACTTTCTCCAGACTTTCATCATGCATTGTTTTCTAAACCTTCCTTGAAAAAAAGGCTTGTGCTTTTTTATATTCAAAATATTTAACTTTGCATACAACTGTAAAATCAAATACTGATGCTTTTTTCCTTGTTTCATGTTATAAATCTGAGAGATACAGGTAGTCCTCAAATTATGACCACAATTGAGCCCAACATTTCTGTTGCTAAGTGAAACATTTGTTAAGTGAGTTTGACCCATTTTATGGTTTTTCTTTTCAGTTATTAAGAGCATTTGTTAAGTGAATTTGCATTCCCCATTGACTTTGCTTATCAGAAGGTCACAAAAGGGGTCACATGACTTTGGAACACTGCAACCATCATAAATATGAATCAGTTGATAAGCATCAGAATTTTGATCATGTGACTATGGAGATGCTGCAATGGTGATAAGTCCCTTTTTTCAGACTTTGAACAATCACTAAATGAACTGTTGTAAGTTGAGGACTACCTGTAGTTTGGTGTAGTGGTAAAGAGACCAGGCTAGAAACCAGGAATCCTGAGTTCAAGTCCCACCTTAAGCACAAAGCCAAGGTGATCTTGGGCCAGTCACTGTCTCTCAGCTCTAAGAAAACCAGTTCTGAAAATAATTGCCAGGAAATCTGAAGGGATGTGACCAGGCATTCTGCAAGAATTGAATGTAAGAAAAAATATTATAAATATATTTGACTGCAGAGGACAAAAATTACAAGTGACTGGGGCCAATGTCAGTGGATAATTTAATACAGGGGTGTCAAACTGTCAGCCTGTGGGCTGGTTGCATCATGTGCAGGCCATGTTCACCCTAGCTCAAAAGGCAAAAATGTTGTGATACATCGCATGATGCGATCGAGTTTGACACCTATGATTTAATAGCATGCAACTTTGTTAAATTTGATGCTTCAACAGGGATATCAATACTACATATTACAAAATTACATAAGTACTGAATTGCAGAAATTACTTTCACATCTGTAATTTTCTGTTTTATTATTTGCATAGGATCAATGAGATTCAGGATTATCCTCTGAAAGAAGCTCAACTGCTTACAGTGCATTCAGAAAGTATTCAGACCCCCTCCACTTTTGTCAAATTTGTTATGCTGCAGCCTGATTCTACAGTTGTTGAAATTTTTTTCTCATTAATCTACACTCAATACCCCATAATGACAAAGTGAAAATAGAATTTTAAAAATGTCTGTAAATTAATTAAAAAAACCCTGAAATATATTGACATAAGCATTCAGACCCTTTGCAACAACACTTGAAATTTAATTCTGGTGCTCCTATTTTTCTTGATAGTTGCTGACATATTTCTACACCTTGATTGGAATTCATCTATGGTAAATTAAATTGACCTGATTTGGAAAGGCACACATAGAAGGCCTCACAGCTGACAATGCATACTGTAGCAGAGTAAAAGCCATGAGGTCAAAGGAACTGCCTGCAGAGTTCAGAGACAGGATTATTGCAAAGCACAGAGCTGGGGAAGGCTACAGTAAAATTTCTGCTGCACTGAAAGTTCCTAAGGGCACAGTGGTCTCCATGATTCTCAAATGGAAGAGGTTTGGGACAACTAGAACTCCTCCAAGAGCTGGTCGCCTGGTCAAACTGAGCAATGGAGGAGAAGGGCCTTAGTAAAAGAGGTGACCAAGAAACCTGATGGTAACTGAGCTCCAGAGATCCTGTGTGGAGATGGGACAGTTCCAGAAGGACAACCATCACTGCAGCCCTCCACCAATCTGGACTTACTTACTTTCTTTCTTTCTTTCTTTCTTTCTTTCTTTCTTTCTTTCTTTCTTTCTTTTATTTTATTTTATTTTATTTTATTTTATTTTATTTTATTTTATTTATTATTTTATTTATTATTTTATTTTATTTTATTTTATTTTATTTATGAGATTTCAATGCCGCCCTATCTCCCGAAGGACTCATGGCGGCTTACATTAAAAAAGAGAACAATACAAAAGTTAAAACAGAATTAAATGGGAAATCTCACTAAACTAATAGGTATAAAACTAACTACTAAAATCCCCACCCCTCCATCAGTCTGGGTCGGCAAGTTGGAAAAGCCATGTTTTTAGGCCACGGCGGAAAGATTGGAGGTCAGGGGCCACCTGAAGCTCCAGGGGAAGTTGATTCCAGAGGGTGGGTGCTCCCACAGAGAAGGCCCTACCCCCAGAGGTTGCCAGCCGACATTGTCTGGCCAACGGCACCCCAAGGAGGCCCTGCCTATGGGAGTGCACGGACACTGGGAAGCCGTTTCTGGCAGCAGGGTTCCTCAAATACCCTGGTCCTAAGCCATGAAGGGCTTTATAGGTCAGCACCAGCACCTTGAATCTCACCCGAGAGCAACCGGTAACCAGTGCAGCTCATGTAAAGGGGTGTGATATGGGAGTATTGGGACCCTCCCACCACAACCTGTGCCACTGCATTCTGGACAAGTTGAAGCCTCCACTTTATTTATTTATGTTTGGACTTATATGCCCTATCTCCCAAGGAGTCAGGCTGCTCACATCATAAAAACACACATTACAAAATTTAAGTTATTTAAAAAATTATTAAACCCAAGCCAAACAATATCTAAAACCCACAAAAACACTAAAACCTAAAACATCTAAACCCCCCCTCAGTTCAGGCCAGCTTGTTGGAACAGCCATGTCTTCAGGCCGCGGCGGAAGGAACGGAGGTCAGGGGCCAACTGCAGCTCCAAGGGCAACTGATTCTACAGGACAGGCACTCCCACAGAGAAGCCCCTACCCCTGGGGGCCGTCAGCCGACACTGTCTAGCCAACAGTACCCCAAGGAGGCCCTGTCTGGGAGCACACTGGGCGATTGGTGTCGATGCTGGCAAGAGACATTCCCAAGTACCCGCCCCAAGCCATGTAGAGCTTTGTAGGTAATTATCATCACCTTGAATCTCACTCGGAGGGCCACTGGCAACCAATGCAGCTCGCGTAGGAGGGGTGTAATATGGGAGTATTGGGATACTCCCATCACAACCCACAGCCAGCATTCTGCACCAGTTGAAGTCTCTGTGTGGTCTGCAAGGGCAGCCCCATGTAAAGAGCATTGCAGTAGTCAACTCGGGAGGTAATGAGCGCATGAGTAGCCATACGCAAGGCATCTTGGTCCAGATAGGGGTGCAACTGGCGCACCAGGTGAACCTGGGCAAACTCCCCCCTGGTCACGGCTCCCACCTGCTCCTCCAAACTGAGCTGTGCATCCAGGAGGACACCCAAGTTGCACACCCTATCCACAGGGGGCAACACCTCTCCCCCCATGGCTAACGATGGAACATCCTGGATCATCTGAGATGCCGTGCACGCCACTCGGTCTTGGCCGAGTTGAGCTGGAGCCTATTCCTTCCCATCCAGATCCATACCGCCTCCAACGGGACATCACTGAGAGGGCATCACTGGTTTGGTTTGGGGTGGAGATATAAAGCTGGGTATCATCAGCATACTGATGATACCTCATCCCAAAACCATGGATGATCTCACCCAGCAGCTTCATATAGATGTTGAACAGGAGGAGAGAGGACCAACCCTGGGGAACTCTGCAAGCAAGGGGCCTGGGGTGACCTCTGCCCTCCTGCCAACCGAGCGACCGAGAGGTAGGAGAACCACCGCAAAATGGTGCCTCCCACCCCAGCCCTCTGAGGCCACAATAAGATACCATGGTTGATGGTATCAAAAGCCGCTGAGAGGTCTAATAGGACTAGGACTGAGGAATGCCTCCTGTCCCGAGCCCTCCAGAGATCATCCACCAGCACGACCAATGCCGTCTCCGTACTGTACCCGGGCCTGAAGCCCGATTGATACGGATCTAGGTAGTCCGCTTCCTCCAGGAACCCCAGAAGCTGACGAGTCAACTTTATGACTTAGTGCAAAACACATGAAAGCCCTCTTGGAATTTGCAAAAAGTTACTTGAAGCAGAGGTGGTATTCAGCAGGTTCTGACCAGTTCTGGAGACTCGGTAGTGGAAAATTTGAGTAATTCAGAGAACCGGCGGTAACCTTTCCCCAGGACTGGGGTGGGAATGGAGATTTTTATAGTATCCTTCCCCTGCCATGCCCACCAAGCCATGCCCATAGAACTGGTAGTAAAAAAATTTGAATCCCACCACTGACTTGAAGGACTGTGAGGAATAAGATTCTCTGGTCTGATGAAACCAAGATTGAACTGTTTGGCCTCAATTCTAAACGTTATGTCTGTAGGAAACCAGGCACCACTCACCACCTGCCCAATATGATCCCAACAAGGTGGTGGCTATTTTTCAGCAGCAGAGACTAGGAGATTTTTAAAATAAATTTACAGATAAATTAATATCTAAACTTCTGTTTTCACTTTGTCATTATGGGATACTGAGTATAGATTAATGACAAAAATGAATTTCAACTGTAGAAATATGCTGCAGCATAAGAAAATGAAGAGGGTCTGAATACTTCCTGAATGCACAGTAATTGCTAAATAATTATTGTGCTCTACAGGATTTTCTTGTAGTTGCTTTTGGGCTTCAAAGAGCTCTTTCTCAATATATTT
Organism: Naja naja; assembly: GCA_009733165.1. Lineage (NCBI taxonomy): Eukaryota > Metazoa > Chordata > Lepidosauria > Squamata > Elapidae > Naja > Naja naja. The sequence continues at coordinate 13,078 of SOZL01001889.1, read as the reverse complement.
TCACCCCTTTCTATGCAGGACCAGAAAAGATATATCAGTTTATAAGCTAATGTTTTAATGTAGAGGTCTCCAACCCACAGGTCACAATCCACTACTGGGTTGCAGTTCATTTGGAACTGGGCTGTGCAAGTGGTGGGCAAGCGTGTGTACATGCGTAGCTCCACTTGCGTGAGTGGTGGGTGAATACGCAAATGTGCAAAGCTTCAGCAGTTGGAGCTGTACATGCTCACACATGCACCTGCCACTCACACTGAGCTATCCCCCGTCCTCCCCACTGTGCCGCCAAGCTGGAAAGGTTGGAGAATGCTGTTTTAACAAATTTATAGGACTGGTCACTACATTACAGAAAAGATATTGAGGCTTTGGAAAAAGTGCAGAGAGGAGCAACTAAGATAATTAAAGGCCTGGAGACTAAAACATATGAAGAATGGTTGCAGGAACTGGGTATGGCTAGTCTAGAAAAAGGAAGGACTAGGTGTAAGATGATGACAGTATTCCAGTATTTGAGGGGCTACCAGAAAGAAGTGAGAGTCAACTTATTTTCCAACGCACCAGAAGGCAAGACAAGAAATAATGGATGGAAACTCATCAAGGAGAGAAGCAACCTGGAATTAAGGAGAAACTTCCTAATAATGAGGACAATTAGCCAATGGAACAGCTTGTCTTTAGAAGTTGTAGGTGCTTCATCACTGGAGGTTTTTAAGAAGAGACTGGACAGCCACTTGTCTCAAATTGTATAGGGTCTCCTGCTTGAACAGAGGGTTGGACTAGACCTCCAAGGTACACTCCAGCTCTATTCTGATTGATTGATGTCACTTAACTAAAAATTAGGTTGTCAAGCACCATGGCCATTTCCTGAATGTTTACTGCCTTTGCCACTCATTTTGTAAAATCAGAGTATGATAGGATGCACATGTTGGAAGAGAATGTGTAGAATATTTAGTCCAACCCCTTCCTTAGTGTAGGAATTCACTAATATAGCATCCCCAGAAGATGTCCATCCAGCCTTTATTTAAATACATTCATAGAAGGAGAATTCCTTTTTCTGAGGATTTGTATCTATAGACTCTACCTAGTACTAGATGAACCTTGTCGGAACTGGCTCTTCTTGTACCTATCAATCAATCCTAGAGTTGAAAGGAACTACAGTAGAACCTTTGGTCACAACCGTAATTTGTTCCATAACTTTGGTTGCAAACCGATTTGGTCGTGACTGGAGGCGAGACTGACTGAGCATATGCTTACAAATAAAACGGCGCAGAAGGGAAATTGGCCACAACGGTGTTTGATCACCACCTGGGTATGTGTTTGTCACCTGATTCAAAAATGATGTGAATTTTTCGGAACCTGGTTTGTTCGTGGCCAGAAGTGTCCATGACCAGAGGTTCTACTGTACAAGGATCCAACTCTCTGCAATATGCAGGAAAACCACTTAATCCTTGAAAGATAAGAAAAGGCAAAGAAAACAACTTTTCTCTGTTTAGTTAGGGTTAGAAAATATTTCTCAGTCCTCTAACCTAAATTCTTTGGGTTTCAAAATCATGGAAAAAGGTGGCTTATGAGGAACAAAACTTTCTGGCTTGTTTAAAAGAGCATCTGCTTGCCTGTTTTATGAGGAGCAAACTTGTGGATACTGACTTGATATTATATAACTTTCTGCAGTCTGAAAGTAGACTTGTAATTAGTGTTAATATAGAAGGGATAGGGATTTTTCCCCTTTTATCACATCTTACTTGCTGTTTTTCTTAGTTTATTAAAAGTAGCCTTACTGAATCCCATGATTTGAGTCTTTATAGCAATATTTTTGTTAAAATCAATGATTCTTTATAATGTGAATCACTTGTTCCCAAAGTTCCCTCCACTTTAATATTTTTAATTCCTGTATCTAAAATATATCTCCTAGTTATGTGCTGTATTATTGCCCTACGCCCTTCTCAGAGATGAACTATTTCCTAAGCATTCCATTTATTCATCCAGAAACTTTATTTGCCTCATATATTACTAACTGCTCATGTTGCAATTAGTCATCTTCATATTTGCACAATACAGTCCATAATCCAATTGTATATCTTTTATCATAATCTTTCTATAAATCAACAAACTTACAAGAAACATTTGTTAAATGACTTGCTGAAGAGCAAAATTTTGGTCTGCGGGTATAATTACTTTTCTGTATTCTGTGGGGACCCTGAGGTAAGTCAGTGTGGGGTGTGTGGGGTGGCTCCACCCCCTGCTTTGCCACATGGCCATGGCACCATAATCAACCAGACGGAATGGTTGGACACCAGCTGCTCAGACTCTTATGTAGGGCTTAGTTTGGGGTAGGACTTATATTAGGTGCATGCTTAAAACATGTCAGGACTTATTTTCAGGATAGAACTTATTTTGGGGGAGGGTATCAACTGGGAGACAAACTCTGCAGCAAGTAGGAGATTGAACAGATTCCTAACCAACTTAGCTGACAACTTTGTCATCCAAAACATAGAGGAGGGAACTAGAGGAAATACTATACTGGACCTAATTCTTGCTAATAGAGAACAAATGATAGAGGGAGTTGAAGTTGCCAGAACTTTGGGTGACAGGGACCCTGTCATACTGGAATTCAATATAATGCAAACAGAAGCAATAGAATATAACCCAACCAGTGTCTTAGATTTTAAAAGAGCTGATTTTAACAAACTCAGAGAGAGCCTAAGCAAAAATTCATGGATAAAAACCCTAAAGGGGAAAACAACTCAAGAAGTGAAAAATATGATCAACAACTCAAGAAGTGAAAAATATCAAGAAGTGAAAAAAAGCCCAGTCCAACACAATACCACTAAAAAAGAAAAACAAGAAATTCAAGAAGAAACCAGCATGGTTGCACAAAGATCTGTCTGATAAATTGGAAGACAAAAAAAGATAAGTGCAAAAAATGGGAAGAGGGACAGTCAATAACTAAGGCAGAATATCAGCAGATAGCCCAAATCTACAAAGATGAAGTCAGGAAAGCAAAGGCTCAGAATGAACAAAGAACAAAAGTCAATGGATTTGTAATTGGCTGACAAACCATACTCAACAAGTAGTCCTTGATGGTACTACATCTACATGGAGGGTAGAAAGCAGTGGGGTATCCACTACTATCCAACACCTAGAAGCAAAAGTGCAACAAAAGTCAAAGATAATTTTTAAAAAGTTTCTTTCAACATACAATTAACAAGAAAAAAGTCAAGGAAACAGTTGGCCCACTAAAAAGAGAAGATGGCAAGGAAGTAAAAGGCAGCAGACAGAATGTCGAACTGCTCAACTCATTCTTTGCATCAGTCTTCACACAAAAAGAAACTATAGCCCAACCTACCAAAAACAGATGCGTAAAAGACAGACTAGAAATAAAAGTTAAAATAAGCCCCCCAAAATGGTAAAAGAAACCCGTCTGATCTTGATGAATACAAATCACCAGGACCGGATGAATTACATTCCAGAGTTCTGAAGGAACTGGTACATGTTATCTCAGAACCATTGTATCATATCTTTTTAAAAAAATCTTGGAGCACTGGGGAACTGCCAGAGGCCTGGACAAGCTGACGTGGTTCCCATCTTCAAAAAAGGTTAAAAACAGACCAGAAAACTACAGACAATCAGTCTGACATCAATACCTTAGAAGATACTGGGGGGAAAAAACAGAAATCTGTAAACATCTAGAAACAAATAGTTATTACTAGTAGCTAACACAGGTTTATTAATAGCAGATCATGCCAAACTAATCTTATTTCATTCTTTGACAAAGTGACCAGACTAGTAAACCAGAAAATGCTATGGAGATAGTATATTTAGACTTCAGCAAAGCATTAAACAAAGTAGACCACAGCCTACTTCTTGGTAAGCTAGAAAAATGTGGAATAGACAGTATCACTACCAGATGGATTTGTAATTGGCTGACAAACCATACTCAACAAGTAGTCCTTGATGGTACTACATCTACATGGAGGGAAGTAAGCAGTGGGGTATCCACTACTATCCAACACCTAGAAGCAAACTAAGTAATAACCAAAAGTCAACATGGGTTTGTTAAAAACAGATCATGCCAGACTAATCTTATTGCATTCTTTGACAAAGTGACAAAATTATTTGACCAGAAGAATGCTGTTGATACAATTTATTTGGACTTCAGTATGGCATTTGATAAAGTAGACCATAACCTACTACTAAATAAAGTAGAAAAATGTGGGTTAGACAGCATCACCACCAGATGGATTCATAACTGGCTGGCCAACATGTAGATGGATTCATAACTGGCTGATCTACATTCAACATGTAGTCCTCAATGGAACTGCATCTACATGGAGGGAAGTATGCAGTGGAGTACCCTAAGGCTCTGTTTTAGGCCCAGTACTCTTCAACATCTCCATCAATGACTTGGACAAGGGGATCGATGGGGAACTCATCAAATTTGCAGATGACACCAAGCTGGCAGGAATAGCCAGTATCCCAGAAAACAAGTGCAGGATCCCAAAAAATCTGGACAGGCTTGAACGATGGGCCCTATCCAACAAAATGAAATTTAATGTGGAAAAAAGCAAGATTTACACCTGGGCAGGAAAAACCAAACTACAAGTACAGATTAGGTGAAACCTAGCTCAAAACAGTAACTGTGAGAGGGACCTTGGAGTCCTAGTGGATGATCACTTAAACATGAATCAGCAGTGTACGGCAGCAGTCAAAAACTAATATAATCCTTGGTTGTATAAACAGGCATAGAATCAAAATCACATGAAGTATTAACTTTATAAAGCCTCAGTAAGGCCACACCTGGAATACTGCATCCAGTTTTGGTTACCACATTACAAAAAAGAGGTTGAGACTTGGAAAAAGTGCAAAGAAGAGTAACTAAGATGATTAAAGGCATGGAGACAAAACATAAAGAACAGTTTTTGTATCTTCATAAACAACTTAGATGAGGAAATAGAAGAACTTACCAAATTTGCAGATATACTAAGCTGGCAGGAATAGCCAACACCCTAGAAGATACGCTCAAGATCCAGATGGATCTTGACAGACTTGAACACTGGGCCCTATGTAATAAAATGAAATTCAGTGTAGAGAAAAGTAAAGTCTTACACTTAGGCAAGAAAAACCAAAAGTACACATATAGACTGGATGAAACCAGACTTAATAGTAGTAAGAGGGATCTTGGAGTCTTTGTGGACAATCAATTAAATATGAGCCAATAGTGTGCAGCGGCAGCCAAAAAAGCCAATGCAATCGTAAGTTGCATTAACAGAGGGATACAATCAAGATACTAATAATAAGATAATGTACTAATACTACTCTATAAAGCCTTAGTAAGACCACACCTAGAATGCTGCATCCAGTTTTGGTTGCCACACTATTAAAAAGATGTTGAGACTCTAGAAATAGTGCAGAGAAGAGCAACCAGGGTGATTAGGGGACAGGAAACTAAATCATATGAAGATCATACAGAAACTGGGCATGGCTAATCTAGTGAAGAGAAAGCCAGGGAGACATGATAGCAGTGTTCCAATATTTGAGGGGCTGCCACAGAGAGGAAGGGGTCAAGCTACTGTATTTTCCAAAGCACCTGTAGGCCAGACAAGGAATAATGGATGGGAACTGATCAAGGAGAGATTCAATCTAGAATTATGGAGAAATTTTCTGACAATGAACAATCAATCAATGGGATAGCTCGCCTTCAGAAGTTGTGGGAGCTTCATCATTGGAGGCTTTCAAGAAGAGATTGGACTGCCATTTGTCAGAAATGGTGTAGGGCATGGTTGCCAAACCCCCAGGTTCCTAGTCATGAGTTATGGTTATGTCATTTTTCAGATTTTCTCCATAAAAATGGAGAAAGCATCTATAGAATCCTTCCTACTTTTTTCTTTATCTTATTGACATCAATTCTCTTGTAATCTAGATCACTAATCTGTCTATCTGTGATGGAATGTGCACCTGCAGCAGCAGAGAGGGAGGGTTTTGCCAACTCAGAGCTTTTCTGGAAAGAGACCCAGATTAAGAGATTGTGCATAATAATAGCAATATGATCATTTTGTGTGTTGTGTGTTTGTATATGCTTTCAAGTCATTCTTGACTCTTGGTGATTGCCTGGACAAGTCCCTTACCAAGACTTTGGAAATGGCTTCCCATTATCTCCTTCCTAGGGCAGACAGAGTGTGCCCACCACAATGTTCAGGAATATCACACAGTTGACTTTGTGTCTAAGGTAAGACTAGAACTCATGGTCTCCTGTTTCTACTCTGATACCTTAACCTCTATACCAAACTGGCTCTCCATATGATCATTACTGAGTTCAAATAATATTTCTTACATAGAATGCATTTAATTTTTAATTTATGTTCTTTTTATGGATTTTCTTAATAGCCAAATAACTTTCAGAAATCACATTCATGTTTATTCTCTTCTTAGATTCTGGTTGTGATTCAGTGGCTGATGCAAAGATGGAGGATGCTGGGCATCTACAAATGTCATACACTTTTCCAGCCTGCCAGGCATATGAAACTTTAGTGACCAGATTAGAAAACCTTGTTGCAGTGCAGCCTGATCGTATACGCTGTGGGGTACAGTATATTTCAACTCTTTCAAAGTTGATCTGATAGAACTGGAAGAGAAATCATGCTCTGCAGTAGATACAGCTTAATTATAATAACACAGCTATTCACAAGCAGATTTGTCCTTAACACTGCTAGCCAAATTTTTGAGTTGACTATGTAGATAAGAAAATGTGTGATATATGTAACTGAGTTCTGTAACACATTTTCCTTTTCTTGGGTAAAGGATGGTGAATCTGCAACCAAATACAGTACTCTTCAACCAAAACTTAAGCAACCTTAGCCAGCATAGACACTGATTAAGGATGCTTAAGTAAATCACAGCTCACATCTGGTTTACCAAAAGTACTCTATCCCTGAAGTATTCTTTTTTATTATGCATTTCCTTTTTCTAGTGTTATCTGAGGTCTTACATGAGTTTGGGTTGAATGTGAGTTTTGTTTTCTGTAATTCACCTTATGGGGAAGGGAAACAAAATATGTTGCTGGGGTTTTATTGATGTTGTAGTTCTGCTCAGACATAGATATAATGATTTTTATATCTTTGTGGCTGCATAGTTTGCCTGAATCTATCAAAAAGATAGTGCTTGTACCAAGAAGGTTGGTTTCCAGATTTCTGGCTTGTTTCCTTCCCTTTTTTAAGAATTTAACTGCATCATATATTTTGGAAGGCTGAACACGACTCTTAAGGATAAATAACTATTTAGGATAATTGAAATAAAATGCAGTGTTAATTGAATGTGGAGGAGTGCATTCAAATGTTTTGTGAAAAACTGTTGAAAAATTATAATTGACTGAAAATAACATGGATAGGAAATACAACATAAGAGTCAATAGCAGCAGGCAAAATGAGTATAGTTTTTTAATCATAGCTTTGTAAAAATTTTCATCTCCCCCCAGCCCAAAAATACATATTTTAGAAAAAACTGTGGCTGACATTTGCTGAGTGATAGAGCTTATGTTTGTTATTGGCTTAAGTGCTTAAATACATTTTAATGCTTTTAATATTGCATGCCACTTATGAATTGGCTAAATGAAGACCAGCAATGTCTCCTCTCATTGTCACTGTCACCACAATCAAGTTGTGATGAGAATAAATTTTGTTTCATTCCCTCTGCACCAATCTTATCAGGCTCAACAGCCATCTATATAGGGTTGAAAAAGAAGATCCATCCTCATCCCAAGCACAAATAAGGAGAACTTGTGCCTTTAGATCCTCATGCCCGAAAAGATAGCAATGCATTGTGAAACGGAATATTCCAAAGGCCCTAGATCTTACAATGTTTTTTTTAATGTAGGTACAGACAACCATTTTATAATCCTAAAGTGTAAATTGGATAGACAAATAAAAATGGAAGTGGAATTTTCTTCTAAGAGCTGCCAGCCACTGCGACTATCAGCAAGTATCGAGAATGAGTATACAGTCTCCGTTTACACACCAGGTAAGTACTAAAGCTGGTCTTTTTCTCCTGAATTTGTGTATGTGATAAAATATTTTAGTAGAGTTTATCTTTCTATTAGTGGCAGACTTTACTAGGCTAACAAACAAATCACAAATATTTTTCCTGTCACCGAGGATGCAAAAAGCTACAATTAAAAAATAAATGTATTTACACAAACTCATAAGTGGATGACTGGTAGAATGCACAGAACTAAAAGAGTTTAAGATCATAAATGAGACCTGCCTTTTTCATGGGTTAATACAAGAAGTCAAGTTGTGAGGAGAAAGCTGACACAGGAAGCAGAAGCTCAGCTGCATTTCCTGTTTCCTGTACTTTCTGTTCATGCTGCTAATTTTAACAAAATTATATTTTTAAAAGCATTAGGAAACTTCCCTTTATATGAAGTATTATATATTGTCAGAGGACATATTTCCTTTTTAAAAAATAAATTTTTATTAAATTTTACACAATTAAAAACAACACAAATACAAAACAACCCAACAACACAAATACCATTTTTGCAATGTTGTGACATCTACTTTCCCAGTTTTGTTATCTACCTATATATTTATATATACATTTATTTGTTTATATTATTTTTTATTCTTGCTGTCCTATCATCCAACCAACTATACCATTTTTTCCAGACTGTATAATATTCCTTCTCTTCCCTCTCTTGTAATTCCAACGTGAGTTTTGCCATTTCTGCACAATCCATAATTGTCTTTATAATCATACTGTCTAAGATGTTAGCTAAGAACCTTACAGATTGCCAGAAAAAAGAATTAGAAAGGAAAACGGAACTGCAAATTACGAATAAAATTAAATATTTAGGAATTTGACTAACAACCAGGTGCTCATCGATAAAAGAAGACATAATATATTAATGAGTCAGACAGATTTGGAAACAGGGAAAATTACAACTATCATTAGTAGGAAAAATTGCTGCAATAAAAATAATTAATTACAAAGATGGTTGTATTTATTCCAAATGATTCCTATAAAACTTAACAAAAAATTCTTTGGGGAATTAAATAGGATAACAACTAAATTTATATGGGCTGGAAAAACTGAGAATAAGGCTAAATTTATTGCAGGATAACAGAAATAGATGTGGCTTCGGACTACCTGACTGGGAATCCTACTACCATGCAGCAGCACTGCTATGGATTAAAGAATGGATATCCCTGAATAACAAAAGAATATTAACACTGGAAGGGCCTGATCTGCACATAGGGTGGCACAATGTCCTGTGGGGAAAAAGAATAAATCATACTTTCAAAACCACCAAATTAGAGATGTGTTATTACAAATTTTGGAGAAAATAAAAAGAAAACATTATATCAAAATCCCAGGGTGGTTATCAACAATGGAAGCTATGATATATCCAAATACATTAGATAAAACCAAAATGATAAGATATAGCCAATTACTAGATAACCAAGGTAAATTAAAAATGAACCAAGAACTAAGAGAAGAGGGAATAATGACAGATTGGTAGCCTTACTTGCAGTTGCAAACAAGATATAAAAAGGACATGGAAGAATTCAGTACAGATAGAACACCACAATAAATTGACAAAATTTTATTAGGGTCAAAAGAAAAATTTATAACTAAAATGTACAATTATCTACTCAGATTTGATAGGGAGGAGGAAACTGTTAAAGGAACAATGATAGCCTGGGTGAAAAATTTTGGATACAATATACAATTAGAAGATTGGGGAAAATTATGGACCAAAAATTATAAATTGACTATGGCTGCTGCATATAAGGAGAACCTTTACAAAATGTTTTATCATTGGCATCTAACACCAGCAAGATGGGCAACATTTACCCAAATAAGAACCCTGAATGCTGGAAGTGCAAAAATAAACAAGGTACCTTCTTTCACATAGTGTCATGCCCCTGATGGAGACTGACTCTGAGGGAGAGGATGAACAGCGGACAGGGAGTGAAAGTGTGGCTCCAGAGGTTGTGGAGGAGGCTGGGGAAGGGCAGAGGCCAGCTGAGCAGTCAGACAAGGACCCAGGCCCATCCCCATCCATCCTAGGGCATGCAGGGAGGAGAGGATAAGGGAGAGATGTGGTCTACTCAGAAGAAGAGGGCCTTGATCCTCTTCATGGGCTGTGTTAAGTTTGTATGAAGAGTCAGACGAAGAGCTTCAGTGAAGAGTTTATTTAGTGACTACAGCTCGAATGGACCCCACTTGGCTGGGCTACGGCTGCTACTTATAGCCAGCAGCTGTAGTTGCCAGCCAATCAGAGTGCAGGGTTTTCCGACTTTTAAACCAATCATATTTGACATTTTACAAGAACAATTCAAACTAAACCAATAACATTCAAACCTACATACATAACACCCCTCCCCACTAGGTTCAGTCCATACCAAACCCCAACCTATCTAATGTATTCTTTTAAATAGGTGGGGCTCTTTGTACGTTGAGACCTCCGTGGTTCAGAAGTTTTAACATTCTCACCCAGTGAGAGAGAAATGTGTCTGCTGACATTTCCCTTCTGGGACTCCCTGTGAAAGAAGACCCTGTTTTGATTGTTAGAATCTGGTCTCTCCTCCCAACCCATCTCCAGCCCAATGTCAGCACCCAAGTCAGGTAGTGATGTACAATCTTCCACTTCTAAGGATGGAATCTGGCATTGTGACAGGTTTTGGGATGATTCCTGTCGTAATGGCTCGTAACACATGGGGTGGATTCTTGCTTGCTGATTTTCCTCCTGTTCCTCCCTTCCCCTAGAATTGACATCAGGTGAGGGAACTAGAGAGGAACAAGTGCGATGTTCCTGAGAGAACCTGTATCTAAGTTGATCAATGTGCCTGCTCCAGAGGAGTCCATCCTGTAAGAACGAGGGCCTGTGATTTGAGTTATCTCAGCAGGAATCCATAAAGGTTCACCCATAAGGTTCTTAGCATAAACAGAATCACCCACACTGAATGTGCGAACTTTGGAAGTGGAATCTAGTGGTGCATTGGGTGCGTAAGTGGGATGAAGGCGGTCAAGGGAAGACCTAAGTTTCCTACCCATCAACAACTCTGCTGGGGATAAGTTATTAGATGGGTTAGGAGTGATGTGCTGAACACTAAGAAGTTTTCAACTTTCTCAGTGATGTCCCAGGACCCAGTTGCTGAAGCTTCTCCTTGGTAAAAGCGTACCATGCGTTCAGCCCGGCGTTAGCGAAGGGTGCCCAGGGGCAGTGAGGGCATGTCTGATACCCTGTTGTGCTAAATAGATTCAAAAGGTTGGATGTAAATTGAGGGCCATTGTCAGAGACAAGAACATCAGGTAACCCGTGGGTTACAAAAGTTTTGAGCTGCTTGATGACAGCATCAGTTGTGGTGGATGCCATAGGGATTACCTCTAGCCATTTGGAATATGCATCTACTATAATAAGAAAGGTGTGCCCTCTGGTAGGGCCTGAAAATCAATGTGAATCCTAGACCATGGGCCCCTAGGACATTCCCATTCCTGTGGGGGGCAGAGGTGGGGCAGGCCTGACTACCTGACAGTTGGGACAAGATGCAACCCAGTTTTCAACCATTTTGTCAATACCTGGCCACCATACATAACTCCTGGCCAATCCCTTCATTCTGACAATACCTGGATGACCCTCATGTAACATTTCCAAAACCTCTTTTGCAGTTTTGCAGGAATAACCACCCTGTTACCCCACAAAATACATCCTCTTAATACAGATAATTCAGTTTGCCTGGACTTAAAAGGTTGAGCCAGGTGAGGTAGATCTTGAAGAGGCCAACCTTTCTTAATCCAGCCTATAACAGGAGCCAATAAAGTGTCTTTGGCAGTCTCTCTGGCAATTTCAGCAGCATGCACTGGAAGCTTGGCAACAGTTTCTAGGAAAAAGGTGTGTGTTTCAGGTTCAAAGTCCTCCTTGTGGCAAGGAAGTGGGCAACGACTCAGTGCATCAGCATGTCCAATGTCCTTGCCAGGCTTGTGGATAAGTTTGTAGAATAAGCAGCAAGAAATTCAGTCCACCTCAGCATTCTTGGTGACAGGATAGTAGGTGTAGGTTTATCTCCTGCCACAATGCCTAACAAAGGTTTGTGATCTGTAACAATGGTAAATGTTCTCCCATACAAATATTCATGAAATTTCTTGACAGCTGCAACAATTGCCAATGCTTCCTTGTCCAATTGGCTGTAATTCCTCTCTGCTTTGGTCAAAGTGCAGTAAAATGCAATAGGGCTTCTCTCCTGGGAAGCCTGTGGCTCAACCCCCCCCCCACTCCAAAGGGAGATGCATTACAAGTCAGTACAACAGGCAAATTCTCAGAGAACTGTATCAGTACAGCATCAGACGTGATTAGTCTTTTAATACTGTTAAATGCTGATTGTTCCTTCCTCCCCCGTATCCAAACAGACTTTTTATCAAGTAATCTGTGCAATGGTTCAGCAATGGTTTCCTTCTGAGGTAGGAACATGTGATAAAGTTAATGAGTCCAAGGAAGGCTTGCAAATCTGTTTTGCATTTAGGTCTAGGGGCTTCTTTGATTGCTTTAACCTTGGCATCTGTAGGGTGGATGCCATGCTTGTCAATCATGTAGCCCAGGAACTCAACCTTGTCAGTTTTAAGAGTGCATTTTTCTTCCTTGACTTTTAATCCCGTTTCCCTGAATCTGGTAAGGACTTCTCTGAGTCTTTCTTGTAACTGAGTGTCATTTTCAGAGATTAACACATCATCAAAGTAAGGCACTACCCCTGGCAGTCCTTGGAGCATCCTTTCCATAAGGCTTTGAAAGATGCCTGGTGCCAGCTTACTCCAAACTGTAACCTTTTACATTTGAAGGTACCTCTATGAGTCACAATGGTTTGGGCCTCTGCAGTGGCATCATCAACTGTTAGTTGTTGATATGCCTGGGCCAGATCCAATTTGGCAAAGACTGTCCCTGCCAAGTGAATGTAACAGATGATGCACCACTGGAACTGGGTATGCGCTCTGCTGCAGCGCATGGTTCAGTGTCCCTTATAGTCTCCACAGATTCTTACTGACCCATCAGTCTTGACTGGTGTGACTATGGGTGTCTCCCACCTGGAGTGGTGTT
>SOZL01001888.1:0-19123 GCA_009733165.1 Naja naja | reverse complement strand
TTGGAAGTGGTGATCATGAAATCCACAACAACTGAGGTAATGATCAGAGCCCTGGGAAAATATTCACCATCCATGGGCTACCTAATGTGCTGGTTTTGGACAATGGGCCACAATTCCCAGCACAGCAATTGAAAGTTTTCTCGCCCATCTGGGAATCAACATGCCCTTTTGGCACCAGCTCATCTGGCAGCAAATGGGCAAGTAGAGAGGATGGTCAGAATGACCAAAAAACTTCTAAAAAAATTAGGCCCCGGCAATTGGCAAGAAAAAATTGACAAATGGTTGCTAACCCAACACATAACACCAAGTGCAGCAACAAACAGAAGCCCAGCAGAAATGCTCATGAACAGAAAGTTAAGGTCCACCCTGGACAGAATTCATCCAAACTATACAAACAATACCCCTCTAGACTCCACAGGAAGTGCAGAACATTCACACCAGGAGACACAGTGTATGCACACAACTACACGGGAGGAGAAACCTGGGTTCTGGCAAAAATAATAGAAAGTACCGGACCCAGATCATACAGGCTGGAGGTAGAAGGGGGAAGAACATGGAACAGGCACATAGATCAACTGCAGGGCTGCATAGTTCAATCCCCACTTGAAGCCGAGCATCACAACACACCTCTGGCAACAACGACACCCTGGAAATTAGAAACCCCAAGACACAGATTAGCAAGGGAAACCCCCAACGAAAACAGTGGAGGACTTAGCTGTGGGGAAGGAGTCCAGCGTAGTACTTCTGAGGCCTCGAGCTCCACAGAAACTGCCACACCCCTGGAAATTTTTGAGGAATTTCCAAGGGAGTCTGGAGCAGTGGCAGACCTGTCCATTCAGGTCACTGCTTTAGGAACAACTGAACCACACAGGCCCAGTCCTACCCACAGAAGGCCCGCCTACCTGAAGGGCTACATCTGCTGCATATGCGGTGATTGGTCAGCCTGAACTAAGAAGGGAGGGTGTTAAATATGCATGACGCCACATTTACATGAGCCTACATTATATGCAAAGTGGAGTCTGATGTAAGACTCCACTTATTGGTTCAGCCGCTGGTGGGAAGATTGAGTTCCCATCAGTGGCTGAAGTGTTGGACAGTGCTGACTCTAAAAAGCCGGTGCTGGCCACGTTTGTTTGCTTTAGAATCCGGTTTGTAAATAAAGAGTTTCTGCATTCCTGAGTCCTGCTCCTTCCTCATCTGCACCCATTTAACACTACCCACTTCCTTCTGTTATATCAGAATCAAAAAGATTGTGTCTTAGCAATTTTGGTCATATAATGGAAGGTTTAGAAGACAGCCCAATCTAAAGTAACTAAGTTAAACAAGAAATGTGTTTTCTCTATTAACTAAAAACAGAGTACTAACAGGAAATGCCATCCAAATACAATTAAGTCCAATGCCACCTAGTGACTAAACTAAATAATTACACTCTGCACATGGTTTGGTCCTTGTCTCCATCCCATCTTGCTTTACTCACCAATGCTGTTATTCCTGGTGCCCTTCAAAATGGAGTCTTCAGTTAGTTCCTGAATCAAGGATATTAGGAAAAATGTGATGTACTGGATTCAATGGAGTATTGATCCTCGATCAATGTGAGCTGGGTTTATTCACATGCTTAGTCATTACATTCACTAGGCTATTGGTTGCCTACCATTCTTCCAATTACTGTGTTTTAAATGGGCTAATTCTTCAAGTTTTGCAATGCTGTGATAAATAAATCTGGGCAGCCCCTCTCCACCCATCAATAGAGCTGAAAATCCATTGAGGCAAGTGATGGGCTTATTTTTATAAACAGAAATTTGATTGTCTTTAGCTTTTCTCTTATCACCTAACAAGAAGTCTTGATTTTTGAAATGTAAAGCTACAAATGTAAATTTAAAATAATAGACCAAAACATTCAACTTCCAAATGTATACAGACACTCCAAAGATTGAAGACATAGTACTGAATGTCATGTTGGAATTCAGCATTAGGCATGATTTGTTATTTATCAGGTTGCTATGATCAATGAATGGTGCACATTTTGTAAGAGCACTGGGATTCTTTATGCTGCATCCTGATTGTATTTTGCAGGTGGCTAGACTCATTGGTTTAGCCATTCTTAAAATCTGCTGTGAAATTTGGTCCCTGATTTACTTATGAACTTGCTGCTGGCTTGTTATGACAAAGCATGAGTGAGTTTTGTTGATGATGATGGTTAGCCTGCACAAATTAGATTGTGTTTAAGAAAAAGTAACACCCCACCTCCCAAATTGATTATAATTCCAAAGGAGCCATGAGTCATGCCTTCGGCACTCCTGAGCAAATTAAGGTTTGCAATTCCAGATTTCTTGAAGAGATTGGGTAAAAAAAACATTCAAGAAAATAAATGTTATCATTCCTTCCAGTGTTTTCTACATAATGTTTATGTTAAATTACTTGATTTGGCCAGTCTTGGCTTTTTCTAGGTTTCACTCTTGGTATTGTTCAATTGCTTGTTTTGAATTTCTACTCAGGTGTACATTTTGTAAGAGCACTGGGATTCTTTATGCTGCATCATGATTGTGTATACACTGCATGTACCTGCTAGTTGTTGGGATATGGGCAACAGTATACTGGCTTGCAAGGTAGTTTATAGATTAAAGTTTCACTTTGCTTAAAATAATGTGAGCTTGCTTGGGGGTAAACCTGAGTTTTATTTTTGCTTGTGGAAGGGTTGCTAAGAAGAGTTCTGGTAATATCAGATTGAAAGAAGAATTGGAACCCAGTTGGACAATACCAATGGTAATGACAATGAGGAAAGTGGGAAACCCTGGGAAACCAAAAGGACACTCTGTAATGTTAGTTCTACTTCCTAATTGCTACTTTCTAATTCCAATCTTATCAGGAGCTGCTGATACAGTTCTACAGAGGAATTATTGAGTCTGTCATCTGCACTTCTATCTGGTTTGGTTCTGGTTCTGCAAGCCAACAAGACAGACACAGACTTCAGTGAATAATTAGGACTGCAGAAAAACAATTGCTACCAACCTGGCTTCCATTGAGGACCTGTATACTGCACGAAACAAAAAGAGGGCTGTGAACAAATTTACAGACTCTTCACATCCTGGACATAAACTGTTTCAACTCCTACCCTCAAAACTACGCTTATAGAGCACTGCACACCAGAACAACTAGACACAAGGACAGTTTTTCCCCAAACGCCATCACTCTGCTAAACAAATAATTCCCTCAAAACTGTCAAACTATTTACTAAGTCTGCATTGTTATTATTATTACTGTTAATCCTCCCATCCTTCCTTTTACCCATCTCCTCCCACTTATGACTGTATGACTGTAATTTTGTTGCTTGTACCCTAACAACTTTTATTGACTGTTTCCTAGTATGATTTGATTGCTTATTGTACCCTATGACTATTATTAAGTGTGGACCTTATGATTCTTGACAGATGTATCTTTTCTTTTATGTACACTGAGACCATATGCACCAAGACAAATTCCTTGTGTGTCCAATCACACTTGGTCAATAAAGAATTTTAGTCTATTCTATTCCAGTATTTGAGGGACTGCCACAAAGAAAAGGAGGTGGCAACTTATTTTCCAAAGCACCAGAAGGCAAGACAAGAAACAGTGGATGGAAACTAATCAAGGAGAGAAGCAAGCTGGAATTAAGGAGAAACTTCCTAACAGTGAGAATAATAAACCAATGGAACAGTTTGCCTTCAGAAGTTGTGGGCGTTTCATCACTGGAGATTTTAAAGAAAAGACTGGGCAACAACCTACTGTATCTGAAATGGTATAGGATCTCCTGCTTGAGCAGGGGGTTGGACTAGAAGACCTCCAAGGTCTCTTCCAGTTCTATTCTGATTGGTTGATTAATCTTTTGTTTGTCATAAAAGTAATCTGAATAGAAATAAGAAATAAGGATATCTATGAAGTATGGCTAGTACACAGGAAATTATGATGGCAAGAATGAGTGCATATGGATTGTATTCAACAATAGTGACCTGAAGGGAACAAATACATTGAGGTGGTTTAGTCATATCAAGAGAATGAACAATCAGCAAATCACAAAACAAATATAAAAATGAAGAGTGAATGAAAGGCAAAAGGGAAGGAGGAAACAAAAAAAAATCATAGGCAATTGAAATTGGGGATCATTTTGATGTAGTGGTTAAGACATGAGGTTAGAAACCAGGAGACTGAGTTCTAGTCCCACCTTAGGCACAAAGCCAGCTGGGTACTCTTGAGCCAGTAACTCTCTCTCAACACTCAGAAGGAGGAAATGTGCATAACACACCCACACAGACAGAGCATTCTTCAAAGTTGTTGTACCTTTTTTTTCAGAGCTCTTCATCTCTACAATACAATATTCTCTTCTTGTTTTCACAATGCTTAAATTCTGTCTGAAACAATTGTTTTAATGAAAGTCTAATTAAATGTCTGCATTTTAAATCAATGGTTACTCAATTATGGAACTAATCAAACCCATCAATTGATTAAAGCTTTTATGTTTATTGACTAGAGTCCCTGTGTCCAAGCACTTTATTAAGGCAGGCTGTTCTGCTTGAGCAAGATTCATTCTTCTTTTTGAGAAGATCATGGGTTAGTTCAGAAGATGGTAGATAAGATAATCTATATACAATGAAACAGTACTGATCTGTGAATTTTTAAGTACTAACTATATATTATCTAGTGTAAACATCTAACTCTATAGGCATGCACAATGTACAGCATTGCTATCTTAGGACACTTTGACTCTCACCAATTTATAACTCTGAAGAAGTGAAACAAAACTCATTGAGAATCTCTTAACTGTGTGAGTATAAACTGCCATGGAAAAATTCAAATATAACATTGCTTACAACTGCCAGATATAATAAACTTTTCCATCTTCTCTTTCTCCTTCTTCTCTTTCTCCCCTTTCCCCTCCTTCTCCTTCTTTCTATTGAGCTTGTAGAATGTAAAGAAATAGATAGGGTTCCCTGTAGTATGAGCTTTGTAACTTCTTAACTAGATCTGTATCTTCCTCTTTCTCTTTGGATAGCCACATGAGGCATGAATGGCTAGATCCAGGAGCTAATCAAACAGTCATTTTTATTAATTTCATCCATCCCCCAAACCTTTTCCTTTCCAGAAAGGCTGTTGTGAAACTAATGATGGAGAATCGACTACAGAAGTCCTCATGCTTCCACTAGTACTTGAATTGATGGTTTCAGTTGGTCATGATGGAGGACACTGCTTAAGTTTACAGTTACTTCAATGTAGGCCCCATAAGGCTCACTGGTCTTCCCCAGTTTGCTATCAGCCTTTCAAAGTAGATCAGACTAATAATATGATGTCATGTAGGTTAGTACTACTTTTATTGTAAAGCTATAGTAACTAAATCTTGCAAATCTGAATATGCTTCTCTCTCCCTCCTTTTATCTTTGTGAGAACTAGGGAAGGTCTTGCCTGAAATATTTACTCAGATACCATTCCTGGCCCTGACTGAGTCTTCCTTTATCTGACCATTTTCTGGTCTGTAGCTTTTTCTCCTATCCATCAAGATCATTCTTTGCAGCTATTTAATAAATACATGGAATCTCTGGAAGAGATGTCAGTTGAGTTGTGATCAATAAGCTGATGACATACAGTTATATCAGTACCCTAGCCCAAATTGGAAATTCCATGGAAAACCTTAACCTGTGTTGAAGGCTGTCAGAAGTACAACAGCTCTTATTAAAAATGGAGTTACTGGTCATCAATAAACAGCTAGGCAAAATAATAACATCAGTCCCAGTAATTATTCCAAATGACTTGGATTGGAACTTGGAGGTTCTTCTGAGCTCACATCTCCTGCTCAAATAGCAAGTGGAAGCTGTAGCTGGGGAGGGAGGGGACTTCTGTACAGCCTCAGCTGGTGTGGCAGCTGTTTTGTCTCCACTTTCACCAAATTGATGAGAAAAAATCTATTTATCATTGTGGTTAACATGAGGTGGGGCTGTGGCAAGGGGAAGATGATGAATCTTGACAGTTTGCTAGACCAGCGGGTTTAGCCATTAGTTAAAATCTGTTTTAGTTTTGTGAAAGTATTTTGCGGGGGTACAAAGACATAATTGCTCTCAGGAAACAAATGGAAAATGGCCATTAGTACCTAACAAAATTAGATATGGTGGCTCATACTAATCTAAAGCCAAAGAAAGATAAAATCATTAAATAATACCTATATTATTACACTGTTGTAGGTATAAATTTCTCCTACTAATTCTCAGAGAGCAGAGAAATGACTTTCAGGGACTCCTCAGATATTAATGATAATTCTAGAAGATCCCTACATATATATAAGAATTTCCTTTTAAAAATAAGTCATTTTAGTAATAATCACAATAACTTTTTATATCTTTGGCTAAGGCTAATTAATGGACTACAGGACACCAGCAGAAATGCCACCCATTAAGCCACCATTATCACAGGTATGTTTCTTTGTTGTCAAATGTGTACATTAGCAATACATACTCATAGCTGTTGCAGTCTTTAAGCTTATTGAATTTACAAGACACACTTTGAATAGATTTTTGTGTATACGCTGTCACATATATTGAAGTATGTGCTACTTAGTTTTGACAGATCACTGGACAAGTTGACACTGTGTCTATGCAGTAAGACATATGTTACATAAGTAAGCAGCAAGTTCATTAACTTACTGTCAGCCAAATAACACATTTTAGACTCATGCATGAATTGCCACATAAACCCTGGGAAAAAAATACTTGGATGGTTAGAAGTGCTGCACAACTTTTCCAAGCCAGAGTGTGCAATATGAAGCCAGATTTCAACTAATCTTCTTTGGATACAATGTGTTGTAGATCCATTTAGGATTGTAGATTATCTGAATAGACAGTAGTATTTCACCTAAGAAAATTGATATCATAACCTGAACCTTTAGTGCAAAGGGAAAATATCAGGATGTACAAATCCAGGGAAAGAATTATTCAAATTATCCATTTTCCCAGTTCAGTAATGTTATATCCAAGAGACTTTGCAAACATTCAAGATTTCATGTACTGGCTCCCCATTATCAAACAGTTAGGTACCTTGTTTTTCTCTTGGTGATTAGAGGCCTTGTTCAAAGTTTCATTTTTTTCCTAGAAAAGACAGCCAACTAGGATATTGTGGAACTTTTGTCATATACTTTCACCATTGATTGAATTAAGAGACGTGTTCCTTCTTCTAACTAGATTGAACAGAATTTCTCACAATGACTTCCCAGTAAAGCTGTGCTTATCTACTTAAAACTACTGTCCTGCCAGTAAATCTATGAGGGACACTTTTTACATTTCTCAGTCCAGAAGCAAGTGGAGAAAAAAGTCTAGTCCAGTTGCATTACTAACAATATCATATACCAGGATCCAATATTCTTATCACTAGCACTGAGTCTTTTACTGTGGAAAAGGAATTTTCCATGAGGTTGCTGTGCTCTTTCTCCTGGCCCCCTCCTCAGATAACAATAGAACCAGATGGACCAATCACAGCTCAGCTGTGATTTAGGATTTTCCCGGCTTTGCCAAGCCCCACCTCACCGCTCTGGACTATTTAAAGGGCTAGCCTCGTGGCATCTAGCCAGTTCCACCATTACTGATGTTCCAGCTGCTTGGGACCATGCAGCTGGAAGGATCCTACCTCATGCCATGAGGAGGATCTTTGGGACTCCAGTCACATAGGTGACTGCCACAAGAAGAAAAGAAAAGACTCTAAGAAGAAACAAATGGACACTGACTACTGAAATAACCCTTTAACTTATTTTATTGCTTTTTGTGTTTTGTTTACAACAATAAATAACTTGCATTGGATCCACTGGGCTCAGACTCTTTCCTGATAACTTCACAGTAGAGAAAGGTAACGAACCATCCATATTTAACCCTAAAATCCCTGAAGAGCTGGCAGCAGAGGATGGTTTGTACCTTCTCTACGTAGTGGGTTATCTGGATGCCCAGTTTGAAATCAACGCAGGAGGACCAAGTGCTGACCCAAGCCAGAACCAGGCAGATGGCACTCCAGGGTCAATCCCAAGAAGCCAGGGCCAAAGCAGCATCGGCTGAAGCATCTCAGGCTTGGGGGGGGGCAAGAAGCAGATGGCACAATGGACCCTGCATTCTCTACCCCCACAGACCCTCTCGCTGCGAGTGGGCACCACCATCCTTCAACACCAAGGAGCCAGAGGACAGAAGCAAGACACTTCACACCTCACCGCCAACCGGAGGAGAAGGAAGAGATGAGATCAGCTATTCTCCAGATGTTCAGTTTGGAAACCGCAAGTGGAGAACCAGTCACCGATCTCATCCACCTCCTGCACAGACTGGCACGGTGGCAATGGCCAGGGACAGGACGATGACCCAGGAAGGCACCAAAGCGGTAAGAGCCATCCAGTCCTGTCCCGGAACCCTTCTGCCACCAGCAACGCGGGCTGAAAGCTATCAGCCCCCAATTGAATTTCCCGGAAAACATGGCGCCTGGTCAGCGGCAAATTCGAACTGACCGAGTTGAAATGGGCCGCCCATCCCCACGCCGGTTCCCTATAGCTTGCCAGGGCAAGCGGGCCCAGCACTGAGGTCACCCACCTGGCAGCAGCTGGCGCTGCAGTGACCGGGGATTGGCACCACCTATCCCCAATGGCTACCCACTGCCCGAGAAGCCCATTGGGTGAAGAAACAGGGATCACCAACCTGGCAGTGCCTACCACTGTGGTGATCCAAAGGCCTGCCAACCTGGGGTTGGCTCCACTGGCAGCAGCGCCCTGGACCCAGCCATGCCAAGCATGCCCCCAGTTCAGGCCATGCAGGCCCTCGCCCAGGCGACCAATCCGGTCATGCTGGCCCCACCAGCACCAAGCCCGACCTCGCCCACCGACGCCGAGATCAAAAATGCCATCAGGACGCTAACTGCAGTCCTAGAGGCAAGGTTCCAGCCTTCCCCTAGCCTCCCGGTGAGAGTGGCCCTCCCAGACGGCTCCCCGACGATTGCGGCCTGATACTCACCTGTTCCAGCGATTCCCGTGACGTCTTCGGCTTCTTCAGCCTTCCTGGGCCTTCACGGCAGCTCAACGGCCGGAGCCGGAGCTGCTGGGGCAGGCCCGAGGCCTACCTTCAGAGCCAGGCCGGAGAGCTCCTTCCCTGGCAAAGTCCAGCGTGGAATGAGCTCCGCGCATGCCCAGATCGGATCTTCAACCCCTCCCACCGGGGAGGAGCGACTTCCAAATAAGGAAACCTTCGGTTTCGCACCGACTATACCTCTTCTGTTCTGTCAATTTCCTAATATTCAGCACCATGGACAGCAGCCGCAAGCCTTTTCAATGCAGGCAAGTACAAGCCTTTACTTCGACTTTAAAAAGCTGTCAGCTACAGGAAGGAACCTTTAGAGTGGTCCAAAGCAATTCAGGTACTATTTATGAAGGAGAATGCTTTACATTTGTTGGTGGAACCCTCCTAAGCCTTGGCCACTGGAAACTGACCTGCTACACCACAAGGTTTATTGTTTATTATTATTAAGTATTGATCCTGTGCTGTACCCAAATATTCCTCATAATCTGACTGTTTTTGAAATATGGAAAAATTATTTAATTTGTTTTATTCTAGGAATTCCAATACTACTGCCAGGATCTCCAGGGAGTTCCACTCTGCTAAATTGAGGGCAGAGGTGGACATGAGTGAGCATCTTTGTGAGCTCAGTAAAATGAGGGAAGAATTAATATTAAGGGGAGCAAGTACCAGAACACAGTTTAATTAGTATAATTATAAATTCATTGGACCCTAGCTGGAATAATTTTGTGTCCCAACTAGACAATTCCAATTATGATGGAATGTCTCTGGAAGTTCTGTCAGGTAAACTGATTGCTGAGGACAATCTAAGAAAAGACAGAGCAAGCTTCCACAGGAGAGAAGAGTCACTAGGAGGCCCAACAACTCAGATGGTGTAAATGCTGTTGGAGAATGTTTCAGTTGTGGCTCAAGGGGTGCTAAAAGAGACTGCCACACAGCACTGGTATGGGGGGAAGGCAAAGAATGCCCTCTGGCAATAGAAGCAATAGGAGGTCACTCACACCTCAGAGGGGCCTCAATGCAGCTCCTCAAATCAGAAAAAGGGAGGGGACCCAGAAATGAAAACAGGTTTAGAGAGGACAGATTTAACCTTGAAAATAACTTTGCAAATATGGTTGAAACCAATTATCCTAGGCTTACCAAAAGGCAACGTGAACAGCTATGGCTATTAGACAGTGGGGCAAGCAAGCACATGGTGAAGGACAAGAGCTTATTCACAGAACTCCATGAACATGATTGTTGTGTCAAGGTAGCAAATGGTATAAAACAAAGGTTGTAGGTATAGGCAATGTGTATCCCCGGCTTGGGGAGATCAGTGGCATATTGTATGTCCCTGCCTTAGAACATAACCTACTTAGTACCCTGAAACTCAGTGAGGACTCTGACATAGAGGTGTTATTTACCAAGGAGAAGCCATAGTGACCAATAATGGTCACACAGTTGGGAAGGTATTGAAAATAAATAACCTACCATATTATTCCCTGTCACAAGGACTGAAGGTTCAGGGGCTAGCAACACGATTGATACAGATGGCTCAGGTGATGAATCTCAACCAGAACCAGAAGTCAAGACCAAGGGTTACAGAGGAAAGAAGGGGGCAATGGCAGTTACACAGGTAACGAGGAAGGTACTAAGGGCATCAGATTTAACCTGAAGCACAGTGATGAACAGACCAGGGACGCCAACACTGTTTCTATT
Source organism: Naja naja (assembly GCA_009733165.1). Classification (NCBI taxonomy): domain Eukaryota; kingdom Metazoa; phylum Chordata; class Lepidosauria; order Squamata; family Elapidae; genus Naja; species Naja naja. The sequence goes on along the minus strand of SOZL01001888.1, from coordinate 8,369 downwards.
AGAAAACCACTCCATGATGAGTGCGCTCATCTCATGCACCGTAGGCTTGGTCACATCAGTTTCCCTATTGTACAGAAAATGTCTGAATACTCCAGGGGTTTAAACATTAAGGACTGTAATGTTTTTATGGATTGCTCCATCTGCAGAAGCACAAAGTCAAAGGTCAAACCAGCACCCAGAAAGTCAGAGAGGCAATCTGAATACAAATTCCAACTAGTGCATATGGACTTGGTGGGCCCTATGAAGCCTTCACTTGGTAAGAACCAATACTTCCTGACCATCGTTGACGACTACAGTAGATATGGTTTTGTTTATCTGCTCAAAACCAAGGATCAGGCCTTTTCCAAATTTAAAGAGTTCCACAGTTTGATAGAGAATCAACACAAGGTCAGGATACAAAGGATCCTGACTGACAGGGGAACTGAATTTAACTCTACTCAGTTCTCTAACTGGTTGAAAGAAAAGGGCATAATCCATATGAGAACAGCACCTTTTTCCGCCTTTCAGAACGGGGTTGCATAACGGAGAAATGGTGTATTGCAGGCCATGATGAGATGTGTCCTAGAGGATGCTAATCTCAAATTTGTATACTGGGCAGAGGCTGTTCTATATGCTAACTATACCCTAAATAGAATATGGTCCAGCGTAGTACAGAAAACCCCATATGAGATGATGTACGGATGTAAGCCAAGCTTAAAACACCTCCACGTTTTTGGGGTGATGGCAGACGTACATGTACCCAAGGAACTCAGGAGAAAGGGGGAAAAAGTGTCAGTAAGACTAAGGTTTGTTGGCTATGAACCAGACTCTAAGGCACACAGGTTCATTGACACTAACAACAGAGTTTTTCTTGCCTAAGTGTAAGTCTTTATTTTTCTCTACATGGAATTTCATTTTGTTAGATAGGACCCAGTGTTCCAGTCTGTCAAGATCCATATGGATCTTAAGCCTATCTTCTTGGGTGTTTGCTATTCCTGCCAGTTTAGTATCATCTGCAAATTTAGTAAGTTCTCCTTCTATTCCCTCATCTAAATTATTTATGAAGATATTGAAGAGTACTGGGACTAAGATGGAATCTTGTGGTACCCCACTGCTTACTTCTCTCCATGTAGATATAGGATTACTCATTCAGTATGGTGTGTCAGTCAGTTACAAATCCATCTGGTGGTAGTGCTAGCTATCTGGTTTTTTAATGTTCGCTGTCCTGAGTCCTTAGGGAGAATGACGGCATACAAGTCTAATATTATTATTATTATTATTATTATTATTATTATTATTATTATTATCCCACTTTTTTCTAGCTTACCAAGAAGGAGCTTGTGGTTTACTTTATTGAATGCCTTGCTAAAGTATAAGTACTGTATATTATGTCCACATTATTTCACTGGTCTATTAATTTAGTCACTATGTTGAAGAATGAAATAAGATTGGTTTGGCATGATCTGTTTTTAACAAACCCATGCTGACTTCTAGTTATTACTTTACTTGTTTCTAGATGTTGGCAGATCTGTTTTTTTATTATCTTTTCCAGTATCTTCCCAGGTATTGATGTTAGGCTGATTGGCCTGTAGTTTCCTGGGTCTGTTTTTTTTTTCCTTTTTTGAAGATGGGAACTATATCAGCTCTTTTCCAGTCTTCCTCTCCCTTAAGAAGTAGATAAACAACTTACAAACCACTTGGCCAGCGGTCAGACTAGCCTTACAAGAAGCTAGAGCAGCTTTTAAAGCTCAAGCTGACAAAAGATGTACTGAACCCAAACCGTTCAAGATTGGAGACTGTGTATACTTATCTATAACGTTCCTACAATCATTACAACCTTCTAAGAAACTGGGACCAAAATTCATTGGTCCGTCTCCCATCACCAGAATCATCAACCCTGTCACTTTTCATTTGTCATTGTAGTTTACAGAATTGATAACTTTCCCATTTAAATCAAAGCTCCTTGCTAATCTTCCCCTTTCTGTGCAACCAGAGGCTTGCCCAGCAGCTGCAGGGATGACCTTCCACTGATGCTTTAGGGACATCATAAAATCTTCCGGCAGCTCAAACAGAAATCAAAACCTTGGTCTCCTGTCCTTTCTGACCTTCTTCTGGCCAGTTGGATAATTTCTGACCTGTCTCCAATCTTCCCTTTTTGGGGAAGGTTGTTGAGAAGGTGGTTGCACAGCAGCTTCAGAGGTTTCTGGATGAAACAGATCATCTCAACCCCTACCAGTTAGGATTCAGGTCTGGATGTGGGACAGAAACGGCATTGGTCGCACTTTTGGATGACCTCTAGCAGGAGGGGAGGGGGTAGTGCATCCATCCTTGCTCTACTTGACCTCTCAGCGGCTTTTGATACCATTGACCATGGGATTCTCCTGGGGCAACTTTGGGGGATGGGAGTGGGAGGCCTTGTGATATCTTGGTTCACTTCCTTCTTCTGCAGCTGCTCTCAGTCAATGTTGAGAGGAGGGGAGAGATCCAGCCCTCGCCCACTGCTTTACAGGGTTCCACGGGGCTCGGTACTCTCTCAGCTCCTGTTCAACATTTATATGAAGCCGCTGGGTGAGATCATCCACCACCATGGACTGAGGTATCACCAATATGCTGATGATACTCAGCTGTATGTCTACGGCCCGTGGTGAGTTAAGTGTTTCTGTGTCCCCCCTCTCGCAGTGCCTGGAGGCTGTTAGGGGCTGGATGGGGAGCAACGGGTTGAAACTAAACCATTGTAAGACCAAGTGGCTCTGGGTATGGGGTTCACTGGCTCAGGGAGAATTGCCACCTTTGGTCTTAGATGGGGGGGCACTACCCCAAACAGAACCTGTGCATAATCTAGGGGCTCTCCTGGACTTACGACTTCTGCTTGAAGAGCAGGTGGCAGTTGTGGCCAGGAGGGCCTTTGCGCAACTGTGAGTTGTGCACCAGTTATGCCCTTTCTTGGACCAACGGTCCCTACTCACAGTCACTCATGCCCTAATCACTTCCCATCTTGATTATTGCAACATGCTCTACATGGGGCTGCCCTTGAAGAACATCCAGAAGCTCTAGTTGGTGCAATATGCAGTGGCCTGCATGGTTTTGTGCAGACCCCAGTGTGCACATGTTTCATCTCTCCTGTGGGAGCTGCACTGGATGCTGATTGCTTCTGGGTGCAATTCAAAGTGCTGGTTGTCACCTTTAAAGCCCTTCATGGCTTGGGACCAGGTGATCTGAGGGACCGTCTCTTGCTGGTCACATCTACCTGACCTATTAGTGCGGGGAGGTAGGGAATGCTGCAGGTCCCATACCTGAGGGAGATACATCTGGTGGGACCCAGAAGAAGGGCCTTCTCCGTGTTGGCTCCCTCTCCCTGGAACATTATCCCCCCAGAGATCAGAATGGCCCCCTCTCTAATACTCTTCCAGAAGGCACTGAAGAAGACCTGGTTCTGTCAGCGGGCCTGTGGAACCCAGAGCGGGATGGAGCCCATCAAATGGCTCGTGTGATCTGCTGTCATCGGGGTGGGGGTGGGGGCATTTTTTTCCAGATTTTGTTCTATTGAACTTTATTAATTTATTTGATTCTTTTTGTTAGTTTTTATTGCTTTTTTTGTTTTAAATATGGTTTTACATTCTGTAAGCCGCCTCGAGTCCCCATGGGCAAATAGGCGGCAATATAAATTCGATAGATAGATAGATAGATAGATAGATAGATAGATAGATAGATAGATGGATGAGAGATAGATAGATAGATGAGAGAGAAAGGGAGGGAGGGAGGGAGGGAGGGAGGAGGGAGAGAGAGACTAGATTGTCCTTCTTTGATTTTGAGGTTGGTAAGCAATCCCTGTTATTAAAAATGAGGCAACCTATTTCTCTGTCAGGCTTTGACACCCATAACCTTTCATTTCAAAGTGAACCATCTGCATCTGACAGATCCACAGCGACAGCTGGAGGCCAATTCATTTTGCATGCACTTCCTTTTTTCATGCTCTCTTTTTATGGAGAGGGAAGTACAAAAATACAGTGCCACATCTCTCATTATCTGCATCAGCCTCAAACCATTAGCTGATGGCGCTCCCCAAAGTCCCACTTTTCTCTTGACGTGCTTTAACAAGAGACCAGCACTCTTTACTCTTAATGTCAGGATATATCACAGGCTTTGTGAATAGTTCCCTCCTTAAGTAAAGGAAATTTAGGACTTGGTACATATGGGGGTCAAAAAGGCTGGCGGGGGGTGGGACTGTCAGCTGACTCTACCCCTGGGAAGGCACCTGTAAGGAGAGAGATTCAACCCTGGCCTTAGCCTGGGGACTTCAACTCCCAGAATTCTGGGAGTTGAAGTCCCCCAGGTTTAAAGTGGCCAGGGTTGGAGAGCCCTGGCCTAGAAGATTCCCACTGGAAGAGAGGCCAAGCAGGAATTGTTTCCCTCCAGAAGGAAGGCTACCAAGAGAGACAATTTAAAGCAATATTCTTTCCTGCAACAACAGCTATAAAATGGGGGGTGGAGAATCCCAAGAGAAATTTTGGCCTTTTTTTAATTACATTTATATGCCCTTCTCCAAGACTCAGGGGCACAATGTTTGGAGCACAACCCAATGCGCTCAGCAATAGCCTTCATTCCATTGTATATGCCTGCTTATTACTAAGTGGCATTTTTACAAGGTCAGCTAATTGCCCCCAACAATCTTGGGTCCTCAATTTACCTACCCCGAGAGGATGGAAGGCTGAGTCAACCTTGACTCTTGTGGAACATTTCTGAGCATCTGTAGAAAAGGGAAAAGGAGAGGTTTCCCCTGTCCAGTTGTGTCCAATTCTAGGGGGCTGGTGCTCATCTCTTTCTCTTAGCCAAGGGAGCCAGACACTTTTGACGGTCATGACATGTGACCAGCATGACTATATGCCAAGGTGCACGGAATGCTGTTAGCTTGCCAAAGTAGAAGGGCTGATCAAATTTTCTGCTATGCATCTTTCTTTGTGAATTGCATTGGTGAGAACCGTTCCATTAAACTAGATGAACCACATCGGCATGGATGGGGAAACCTCAATTTCTTGTTGAAATCCAGTGGTCCTTTGTTGTTTAAGCAGACTGTGCTTCTGTTCTAGTGCCAGAGGAATGCTGTCCATTGTTTTGGTTTGAAAATTAGAGCCATAGGATTGGAAAAACAACTTGGATATCTTCTAGTCTATCTTCTGCTCAGGAATGAGAGTCTTCAAACAAATAGAATAGAATAGAATAGAATAGAATAGAGTAGGGTAGGGTAGGGTAGGGTAGGGTAGGGTAGGGTAGGGTAGGGTAGAGTAGAGTAGAATAGAATAGAATAGAATAGAATAGAATAGAATAGAATAGAATAGAATAGAATAGAATAGAATTCTTTATTGGCCAAGGGTGATTGGACACACAAGGAATTTGTCTTGGTGCATATGCTGTCAATGAAAAGTGTCCAACCCTTGTTTGGGAGGTATGATGTGATGGAATATCCATGATTCCAAGATATAGGTAATTTGTCTGCTTCGTAGCCCTCATGGTTAGTAAATCCCTCCTTAATTAGAGTTTGATTCTCCATCTATAAAACTTTCTCTCATTGGTTCTTGTCCTAACCTTCAGACACTTCAGAAAACAAATCCCCATGAGAAGACTGTTATCACGTCTCAGCTTTTTCTTCTTTAAGAAAAATACATACCCAGTTTGTGTAACTGTTCCTCATAGGATTTAGCCTCCAAGCCACTCATCATCACTTTCTCTGCATCTTTCGGTGCCCTCAGCAACTTTCTTGAGTTGTAGCAACCAGATCAGGACAAAGCATCCCAAGTACAATCTGGCCGATCCAGTACAGAGCAGAAATGGTTGATTCAAATGGTTGTTTACCAAACTGTGACTTCATTTAGGATTGAAATTATTTATCCCAATCATTCCAATTTGTCAAGAAGGAAGGAAGCTCCACCTTATCAAATATGTTATTCAAGTACCGGTATATGTTCATTACATCCATAGCATTTTATTCATCTAGTAAGCTAGTCACTTTGTCTAAAAAAAGAGCAATAAAATGTGCCTGGCATCACCCATTTTTAGCAAAGTCATGCATGCTGGCTTCTTCTAATCATCTTTCTTTTTAAATATTTTTTCTAGGATTTTCTCCAGATATTTTTGTCTTTCTGAGGTGCAGTCCATCTCCCGCCAAAAGCCCTTCTTATCTTGACTTGCAACAGTTCATTTAGTGACTGTCAAAGTTACAACAACGCAGAAAAAAAGTGACTTATGACCATTTTTCACAGTTACAACTTTTGCAGCATTCCTATGGTCATGTGATCAAAATTCAAATGCTTTGCAACTGGTTCATATTTATTACCATTGCTGTGTCCCAAGGACATATGATCCCGTTTTGCACAAGCAAAGTCAATGGGGAAGCCAGATTCACTTAACAACTAGGATACTAACAACTGGGGTACTAACTTGTCAACTACAGTGATTCACTTAACAACTGTAGCCAGAAAAGTCATAAAATGTCTCACTTAACAACAGAAATTTTGGGCTCCATTGTGGTCATTAAGTTGAGGACTACCTGTATAAACCGTGATCCAGGAATCCAGAATTACCTGTACAACCACCCACTGAGCCACATCTCACCTCCAGAATCTCTGTTCCTTCCTTCGTCCGTGACCTTCACATCATTCATGCTCCAAGCTGTTTTGCCCTACTGCCTATCTCCTTGCAGCCCTTTAATGTTTTTCCAGAGTCTTTCTGCCAGTGTCATTTGTTCCAACAAAAGAAAGGGACAGTGGTCATATTGTTCTCTGTCACCTCTCTGTCCTCCCCCAGATCTTTGAACCTGGAAGACAACATACTTCCTTTGTTATTACTTCATTTCATTCCTCTCACTAGTGGCTCATTGCCATATGCTTTCCCCTCTTTGGGACAGTCATTGGATTCCTCACTTCCAAGGAAGACTGGGTTTCTCTCCCTCCCATCCTTGGAATGTTGGGCAAGGACCATTCTCCAGATATCGGCGAGGGGAGAACCTGCAATTGATTGCACAGTGACAGGGCAGCCTCTTGGTTCTCTACTTAATGCTGCCATCCCTCCTCTTCCAAAGGTATTTTTTGTGAAACATGCCAGCATTTTGGGAAGTGGTGTCAAACTAGACATGCCCACCAAGTTGGCCACACCCACCCAGTCACCCCCACCCCCACCCTCAAGGTCAACCACATCCCTGATGAGGCGATCAATGAAATTGAGCTTGACACCCCTGAGCATAGAACAACTGAAAGAAGAAGGGAAAGATCAGAAGATGTTGAGAGACTGGCTCATGGAATCCCCAACAGTTGGAACAAATGAATGGATAACATCACCATCATCATGCTATACAGATGTCTGGGCAAAGGCAGTTTCAGAGGAACAGGCACAACAGAGAAGCATAGACTTTTGGTTTCTCTCTTTAATCTCTTGTAGAGGGAAAAGCATCCCTCCTTCAGATGGGCAAGCAGAAGGTCCTGCAGGGGTCTATGAGTCAAACAAGCAGAAATTCTAACTTGTCCATCCAATTCCACTTTGCATAAAGGCACACATGCTCCAGCAAGGGCTCTGCTTCACCTTCAACCTGATTGTGATGTTTATCATTACTCTTCTTGTCTGCCATGTTGATATAACTGGTGCTGGACCCCAAACCAGGAGGGCAATTTTTAAAGAGGGCAGGATCACTGCTCTCTCCTGCCCAGATTCAATAATATACACGAGATTCATGTGTTCACTTGTGATCAAATCGTGGAGAAACATGGTCTTAAAATTGACTTGACATTTAGCCAAAAATCCTTTGAGACCAAGGCCATTGGAATTCTGGTCAGCCAAAACTAAATTGAGGTGAAGCCACAATTCATGATGAACAGACCTACATCTTGTCTCTTTAGTCCTATCACTTTCTTTCAAGCGTCCTCTGCTCCCCACACAGGTGAGTTGGGCTGGCAATCTGGCAAACAGTCCAATCTAACCACTTAGACTACCCTCAATTGTTACAAGCTATCCGGCTGATGATACACTGGTTAATCAAGTCTGTAGAGATTCTCAGTCATTCAGGTCCTGGCTGTCCCAAAAAATGCTTTTTTGGGAGGCAACTGGACTTTCTTGTTTTTTCTTTGAAGATGTTTCACTTCTCATTCAAGACGCTTCTTCAGCTCTTCCATTCCGCATTATTCTTCAGAGCTGAAGAAATCTCTTGGATGAGAAGCAAAACATCTTCAAAGAAAAAAACAAGAATCCAGTTGCCTCCCAAAAGCATCTTTGGTACTGGCTAACCAACGAACCCGAATAAAAGAACCCTGGTTCCCAGCCAGAATTCTGCCAGCACCTTCCTTGCAATGCAGGAAGCCCTCTCCCGTTTTCCCTCTCAAAGGTCAGCTGCCAGCTTTCTTCCG
>SOZL01001887.1:169788-180180 GCA_009733165.1 Naja naja | reverse complement strand
CTCCTACTTCTCCTTTTTCTGCTCATTTGCAAATAGGAATTAAATAGAAATAAAACCCTGGTACAAAACCCCCCAAAAACCCTCCTGGCCACAAAAATCACACCGACCACAGTTGAACTCCAGATTTCCGCTGCTAAACCATGAGATATCCGTTAAAGCGACTTTTATCCCATCTTATGACCTTCTCTGCCTGCCGTTGTTAAGTGAACCCGCTGCAGCCGTTAAGTTGGCGGATCTGGCTTCACCGTTGAACTCCGCTCGTCAGAAAGACGCCGAAAGGGATCACGTGACCCTGGGACACTGCGACCGTAGTAAATAGGAGTCAGCGGCCCAGTGCCTGAAGTTCGATCACGGTCGTAAAAGTGTGAAAAATAGGGACCGCTCAAAGTTAACAACAGTGCTGGAAAAGAGAGGCTTACGACGCATATCCCCACCATCATGTGATCAGGGTTCCAATGCTTGGCAACTGACTCAAGTTTACGATGGTGTGCAGCATCCCGGGGTGTGTGTGTGTGTGTCAGGTAATCCCCCTTTGCGACCTTCTGACAAGCAAAGTGTTCTGACCCGAACCTGGTTCCAAGAAAACAAACACCAAACGGAGGTAACAGCAAAACCTTTTACTGATTCTTCTTTACTTAATTCCTTCCCGGTTAAAAGGCTGTTTCAAACTAATTGTCTCTGATAAGAACAAGCCTTGCCAAGGTGGTGCAAGGCTGCCAAGAACATTAGATAAAGTTGCCAAGAAATAGTTCAAACACAAAGAGTTTCCAAACACAAACTAAGAGAGTCCAAAGGTCCACAAGGCTTGAGTGCAAAAACTTCGTTGCTTCCTGCAAAGAACTCGGCTTTCAGGCTGGCTTTTATCCTTAAAGGAGGGGCCATTACCTTGCAGCCCTTCTCGAGTCGTCAGCCTGCGTGCTGCTGCAGCTGCTCTTTCCCTCGAGCAGCCCTGAGTGCATGTGCACTGGGCACGGGCTCCTCGGGGGGCCTCTTCCTCACTGGTGCTCAAAGGCAGCACCCCACTCCCTGATGGTCCTGGCCCCATCCCTGCCTCACACGCAGGCCCCTCATCCGAGTCCTCGCTCTCCGAGACCTCAGCTGTCCACACCTGCTGCCGGCGCACCACAACACAAACTCCAGGGGGAAACCAGTTTCACTTAACCGTGTGACTAACAACGGCAGTGATTCACTTAACAATGGCGGGTAGAAAGGTCGTAAGACGGGATAAAAGTCACTTCACCAATGCCTCGCTTAGCAACTGTCTGACTAACTGAACAGTCGCAGTGATTCATTTAATAACCGTGGCAAGGAAGGTCGTAGAACGGGGCAAGACTCACTTGACCGAGCGGCAATTTGGGGCTCACTCCCAGTTGTAAGTCAAGGAGTATAACAGAACTTGTCTTCTTTCGTCTGCTGATTTGTTGAATAGGTTTTTATGGCTGCCAAATTCACAGGTGGCGACACATGATATTTCCTGGGACGGAGAACTGAATTGTTCCCTTCCAACCTCCGAATTTCTTAAGTATCTGTATTAATCTTCCTGACGCGCCTTCTTTCTCCCAGTCTCTACGGGCGAATTCATTTCTTATCGGGCCGTTTGGGGCCACTGGGCTTAATGTCTGTTTTGTAACTGAAGTTTCCTCTAAAGGAGAACTTTGGTAGCTCAGGATTGAAATGAAGGGTCTCTGAACTTGGTTGTTTTCTTGTAGACGTTTCATGACCCAGCTAGGTAATGTCATCAGGGCTAGAAGGAAGGTCCTTGCTGCTTTCTGAGTTTGGTTGCTTTCTTGCAGACGTTTCACGACCCAACTGGGGAACATCATCAGTGCTAGAGGGGAGGGAGGAGGGGGAGGAGGACTCTTGGTGGTCCCTGAGCTGGAGGGGGCTTTCCTGCAGACGTTTCGTGACCCAACTAGATAACTTTATCAGAGTTAGAAGGGAAGGGATTTATGGAAAGGAGGAGGAGGTGAGGCAGGGGGTGGAGGATGGTTGAGTCCTTGGTGCTGTCTGAGCGTGCTGGCTTTCTTGCAGACGTTTCATGACCCAACTAAGAGTGCTGGTTTCCTCTTTATAGAATCGTTCATTTCCTCTTTATATAGAATATTTATATAGAATATTACTGAGGTTGTTTTGTCTTCTTCCTCCAGGATCTTCACAATGGACTCCAAGCCTTCCCTCTTAAACCCCACCGGACCCCTGCTGCTGTCATCTGCCATTAAACAAGGACCGATGGATTTACAGCAGCTTCAGCACCGGGCAGCCATCATACCACCAATGGTAAGTGCTGGACAGATGGGAACTCTGTCTTCTCCTTTCTTCTAAGCCTAGAAAAAGGTATAGGTCGGAGTTGTTGCCTAACTTACTGTTTCTCAGCACTGGCAAATTTAAGAGGGGTGGGCTTCCACTCCCAGAATCCCCCAGCCTGCATGCTTTAAGAGGGGAGGACTTCCACTCCCAGAATCCCCCAGCCAGCCATGCTTTAAGAGGGGTGGCCTTCCACTCCCAGAATCCCCCAGCCGGCCTGCTTTAAGAGGGGAGGGCTTCCACTCCCAGAATCCCTCAGCCAGCATGCTTTAAGAGGGGTGGGCTTCCACTCCCAGAATCCCCCAGCCAGCATGCTTTAAGAGGGAGGACTTCCACACCCAGAATCCCCCAGCCAGCCATGCTTTAAGAGGGGTGGCTTCCACCCCAGAATCCCCAGCCAGCCTGCTTTAAGAGGGGTGGGCTTCCACTCCCAGAATCCCCCAGCCTGCATGCTTTAAGAGGGGAGGACTTCCACTCCCAGAATCCCCCAGCCAGCCATGCTTTAAGAGTGATGGACTTCCACTCCCAGAATCCCCCAGCCAGCATGCTTTAAGAGGGGTGGCTTCCACTCCCAGAATCCCCCAGCCAGCCTGCTTTAAGGGGAGGGCTTCCACTCCCAGAATCCCCCAGCCAGCATGCTTTAAGAGGGCTGGACTTCCACTCCCAGAATCCCCAGCCAGCATGCTTTAAGAGGGGTGGACTTCCACTCCCAGAATTCCCAGCCAGCCTGCTTTAAGAGGAGGGGTGTACTTCCACTCCCAGAATCCCCACCTGCAGCTGCTTTAAGAGGGTGGACTTCCACTCCCAGAATCCCCCAGCCAGCATGCTTTAAGAGTGATGGACACTCCCAGAATCCCCAGCCAGCATGCTTTAAGAGGGGTGGACTTCCACTCCCAGAATCCCCCAGCCAGCCTGCTTTAAGAGGGGTGGACTTCCATCCCCAGCCAGCATGCTTTAAGAGGGGTGGCCTTCCACTCCCAGAATCCCCCAGCCAGCATGCTTTAAGAGGGTGGACTTCCACTCCCAGAATCCCCCAGCCAGCATGCTTTAAGAGTGATGGACTTCCACTCCCAGAATCCCCCAGCCAGCATGCTTTAAGAGGGGTGGTCTTCCACTCCCAGAATTCCCCAGTCAGCCATGCTTTAAGAGGGGAGAACTTCCACTCCCAGAATCCACCAGCCAGCATGCTTTAAGAGGGGTGGGTTTCTACTCCCAGAATCCCCCAGCCAGAATGCTTTAAGAGGGGAGAACTTCCACTCCCAGAATCCCCCCGCCAGCATGTCTGTTTTTTCCTGACAATACACCAGTACTCCTCGACTTACAACCATTCATTTAACAAACATTCAGATTTGCAACCGCACTGAATAAACTGACATAGGACTGGTCATCGCACTTACAACTGCTGCAGAATCCCCAGTCACATGGTCAAAATTTGAGCGCTTGGCCACCGGTTCACATTTATGATGGTTGCAGCATCCTGCGGTCACGTGATCTCCCCTGGCGAGCTTCCAAGAAGCAAAGTCAAGGGAGGAGGCCGGACTCGCTTAAGGACCACACGATTCACTTAACAACGGAAGGCGATTCGCTTTGCAGCCGTAGCCGAGAGGGTCAACGAAATTGGGCGCAGCTCACTTAACCACCAACGGCCTTGTTTAAAAGTGGAGATTTGCGGCCCAAATCGTGGCCGTAAGTCCTTAAACATTTATCGTTTGTCTTTGTCCCCTTGTCATTATTCAGGAGCGGCTGCCCATCATCCCCGGCTTCCCCACCAGCGGCTACACGCTCCTCCACCAGCACATCAAGGCAATGCACAAGTCCAGCGTCTTGGAGGAACAGCAGCGCCAGAGGCAAGAGCAGATGGAGGTGGATTTCCGGAGATCCTCCAGTCCCTGCGGCTCTGCAAAGAGCCCCAACATCGATTGGGATGGTAGGTGAAGTACGGCCATGCCGCTCTCCTCTGCCCAGGGGCATTGTGGGAAGCTGCTTTGCGCTGATCCTGGCTGAGTCTCCGAGTCAGGGGCAGCCTCTGCCGTCCCTTTGCTGGGTGATCCACACAATCGGAGGATGAGGGCATGTTAAAATGTAGCTACAGCACTGTTTCTCAGCCTTGGCCAATTGAACTTGAGTGAACTGCTGCTCCCAGAATCCCCCAGCCAGCCTGCTTCAAGAGGGGAAGACTTCCACTCCCAGAATCCCCCAGCCAGCCTGCTTCAAGAGGGGAAGACTTCCACCCCAGAATCCCCCAGCCAGCCTGATTTAAGAGGTTGGCTTCCACTCCCAGAATCCCCCAGCCAGCATGCTTTAAGAGGAGTGGACTCCAACTCCCAGAATCCCCCAGCCAGCCTGCTTCAAGAGGGGAAGACTTCCACTCCCAGAATCCCCCAGCCAGCCTGCTTCAAGAGGGGAAGACTTCCACTCCCAGAATCCCCCAGCCAGCCTGATTTAAGAGGGGTTGGCTTCCACTCCCAGAATCCCCCAGCCAGCCTGATTTAAGAGGAGTGGACTCCAACTCCCAGAATCCCCCAGCCGGCATACTTTAAGAGGGGTGGGCTTCCACTCCCAGAATCCCCCAGCCGGCATGCTTTAAGAGGGGTGGACTTCCACTCCCAGAATCCCCCAGCCAGCATGCTTTAATGGATCTGGACTTTCACCTCCAGAATCCCCCAGCCAGCATGCTTTAAGAGGGGTGGGCTTCCACTCCCAGAATTCCCCAGCCAGCATGCTTTAAGAGGGGAAGACTTCCACTCCCAGAATCCCCCAGCCAGCCAGCTTTAAGAGGGGTGGACTCCAACTCCCAGAATCCCCCAGCCAGCATGCTTTAAGAGGGGTGGACTTCCACTCCCAGAATCCCCCAGCCAGCCTGCTTTCATGGATCTGGGCTTTCACCTCCAGAATCCCCCAGCCAGCATGCTTTAAGAGGGGTGGACTCCAACTCCCAGAATCCCCCAGCCAGCCAGTCCCACACATTTCTCTCCCGGGCTTCCTTCCATGGTTATCTCTTGGCCTGGCCACAGGTCAAAACCCTGAAGCAAGATAGAGACAGGCCCCATGGTTTTGATTTGCAGCCTCGCCAGCTGTTGGACTCCAGTCAAACAACAGGCTATAAGTTTCACGGGGGAGCCTTAGAAACCTGGGCAGGCCGAGGGCACGTGCCGGCCAAGTCCAGCCCGCCTTGTGCCACGGCCAAAACGAGGGAGGCACAGCGGGGAACGAAGCTGTTCTAAAAACAGAAACTCGGCTTGCTTGCGTGCCAGCAGGGCCCTTAAACCATGTTTGGAGTCAGGCATCGAAGCGGCAGCAGAGGTTGTTCAGCTCCCCCGTCATTAAATCGAGGGTAGCATCACCATTTCTCATCGTGCCCGTTTTGGCTTGCCTATTAGTCCTCGACTTACAACCGTTCATTCAACAACCAATGACCCGGGGCATGGCACAAAGGCAACACAGTCAGATAAGCAATAAGAATCCCTTTATTATCTCCAACTTGGCCCCCGATGTCCAGGTTACCTTCGGGCTGGAGAAAAACTCTCCTAGGAACAGCCTTTGATTGTAGAAAATTCAGTCCAAAACAAGGTACACACAAACTGTAACTTAAAAGTCCAAACAAATCAAGCTGAAGTAATTAACTTGACAGGGCAGGAGAGGAATTTCAGACTTGAAAGCATGGCAAAACTCACACAGTTGGGATGACGCCAGGAACCCAGATAAGCCACCTCGATACAAGATAAATTCACGCTTGCTCCCAACTACTTGCTCCACGCAGCTTCCCTTTTCAAACACTGTGTTCCCAGCTGCAGCTAATGAAGGGAATCAGGGCCCTTTCCTCCCCCGTAAGCCATGCAACTCACATTGCTCCCTTCTCCATTCCTCCCCGCGTGCCCCAGGATGAAGAGGGGGTGGGCCTGGGTCCTCCTCCGAACTCCCTCTCCCTTGTTCTACCTCCCTCCTGCTCTGCCCAGCTGGACTTTGCCCTTCCCCAGTTTCTTCCACAGCCAACGGAGCCACACTCCCACTCCCCGTCAGCTGTTCAGCTTCCTCCTCTGAGTCAGATTCTGACAGGGGCATGACAGTTCGAAAGTGACCACAGCGCTGCGAAAAGGGACTTGGGAGCATTTTTCACACTTAACAACCGTCACGGCATCCTTGGCGGGGGTGACGTGATCAAAATTGAGATACGGGGGGCGGGGTGCGTACCTTGGGGGGGGGTAAGTCGTTCTGGAAGACGCAACGAATATTAAAACTGGCAGGTACTGCTATTCCGGGAAAAAAAAAGAACAATTTTTTGCACGTCGAATCCCGGACGAAACTTCGAATTGTTTCAAAATGCGTTGAATGCTGAATTTGTCGCGTTTGGAAGCAGTTGAGTCCCGAGGTACGACTGCACTTGGTGGCTGGCGTGTGCAGCTGCTCCTCGACTTCACGACTGCAAATGAGCCCAACATTTCTGTTGTTCAGGGAGACATTTGTGAAGTGTGTTTGGCCCTATTTTTACGAGCGCCGTTGGTAAGTTAGTCAGACGGTCGTTAAGTGAATCTGGCTTCCCCATTGACTTTGCTCGTCAGAAGGTCACAAAAGGAGATGCCGTGATCTTGGGATGGTCATAACTATGAATCAGTTGCCGAGCGTCTGAATTTTGAACACGCGACCACGGGGATGTTAACAAAGGTCGTAAGCGTGGGAACCAGTTGTTGGCTGCTTTTTTTCAATGCCATTGTAACTTTGAACAGTCACTAAACGAACTGTTGCACATCAGGGACTACCTGTATTTATGAAATTGGTCGTAAAATGGGGCAGAACTTGTTTAACAGCTGTCTCACTTAGCAACAGAAATGTTGGACTCAGATATGGTCACAAGTCGAGGACTACCGGTGGAGTCTGTTTGTTTCCTGTGTACATTTTTAAATATCTCAATTTAGTTTTCTTGTGTTTTTTTACCTTTTTTTTTTTTGGAGTTTGTAGTTTTAAGGACATGAATTAACTCCTCCTCCTCCTCCTTTAACCGACCCCATAATAATCCCTTGCGGGGTAGAATCTGGGCAACTGAATGGATCTGAGCATTTACTGGCCGGATGCCCTTCCTGTCACCAGTGCGGAGTTTTTTTTCCCCAGCAAATATATTCTCATTGTACCCTGAGAGAGAAATATCTGCCTCTACTTAGGATGTACTCTTAAGTAGGATGTACTCTAGGTAGGATGTACCTAGGCTGCCTTTACCTAGGATGTATCTACAGGGATGTGGTGGCTCAGAGGCTAAGACGTTGAGCTTGTTGATCAGAAAGGTTGGCCGTTCGGCGGTTCGAATCCTCAGCGCCGCGTAACGGGGTGAGCCCCCGTTACTGGTCCCAGCTTCTGCCAACCTAACAGTTTGAAAGCACGTAAAAGAAAATGCAAGTAGAAAAATAGGGTCCCCTTCATTGGGAACGGAACAGCGTTCCATGCGCCTTCGGAGTTTAATCATGCTGGCCACACGACCACGGAGACGTCTTCGGACAGTGTGCTGGCTCTTCGGCTTTGTAACGGAGATGAGCAGCGCCCCCTAGAGCCGGGAATGACTAGCATGGATGTGTGAGGGGAACTTTTACCTTCACCTTACCTAGACTTAACAGCCGGAACTGGGAGGGGGATCTTGGAGTCTTAGTGGACAACCAGCTAAATAGTAGCCAGCTTTGTGCAGCAGCAGCCAAAAAAACTAATGCAATCCTAAGTTGCATTAACAGAGGGATACAGTCAAGATCAAGGGAGGTACTAATAGCACTCTATAAAGCCTTAGTAAGGCCACACCTAGAGTACTGCATCCAGTTTTGGTCACCACACTGGAAAAAGATGTTGAGACTCTAGAAAAAGTGCAGAGAAGAGCAACCAGGATGATGAGGAGACTGGAGGCTAAAACATATGAAGAACGGTTACAGGAACTGGGCCTGGCTAGTCTAAGGGAAGAGAAGGACCAGGGGAGACAGGAGAGCATCTTCCAATATTTGAGGGATATACAGAGAGGAGGGGCGGTCAAGCTATTCTCCAAAGCACCCAAAGGCCAGACAAGGAATAATGGATGGAAACTGAACAAGGAGAGATTCAACCTAGAAATAAGGAGGAATTTTCTTGACAGTGAGAACCATCAACCCATGGAAGAGAAGTTGCCTTCTGAAGTTGTGGGAGCATCATCCCTGGAGGCTTTCAAGAAGAGACTGGACTGCCATTTGTCTGAAATGGTGTGGAGTCTCCCGCTTGGGCAGGGGGTTGGACTAGATGACCCACAAGGTCCCTTCCAACTCTGATTACCTGTTATCTGTCAGGATTGAACTCACAGCCTCCTGATCGTGAGGCAAGAGCCACTTCTGGGCCACCGCACCACTCCTAAGGACGTGAATTAAATAAAAATAAAAATGCTGGCAGGGCAGGATTCTCTTTCTTGCTTATTGACCAAAACTCTTCCTTTCCTCTTGCCAGCAAAGACAGTTGCCTACATGCCTTATGCTGAAGTCAAGCGCGCCATGGATCAGGAAGCCCAGATGCAAAATGCCGCGGCCCGATCGGGCTCGCCTTACCGCCTGTCTCCCCGGGACATGAACAAGGCTTCACCCCAGCCGGACATGAACGCCACCCGTTACAGTGTCCCGCCAGGTAAATTCTCCCCTAACCCTAACCCTAACCCTAACCCTCGGTTTGCTTCCCTCGGGTGCTTTTTTTCTTTATTCATATTTATATGCCACCCTTCCCCGGAGACTCAGGGCGGCTTACAACTAAAAAACATATAATACAGACGTTAAAAATAAATTAAACCCAGAGAAACCTCAGAATCATAAAAACTAAGACATTAACCCATTTAAAAACCTTCCCCCCCACCCATCAGTCCGGGTAGGCCAGTTGAAATAGCCAAGTTTTTAGGCCGCGGCAGAAGGCTCGGAGGTCCGGGGCCAGTTTTCATGCAGATGTTTTATTATCCAGCTAAATAATATCATGAGAGCTAGAAAGGAGGAGGGTTTGTGGAGGAAGAGGAGGAGGACTATGGGCTCCTTGGTGCCTTCTGAGATTGGTGGTTTTCTTGCAGACGTTTCATGACCCAACTAGGGAACATCATCAGAGCTACAATGGAAGGGGATTTGCTCTCTCTCTTTTTATACAAGTGGCTTGATATATTGGTATTGATTGGACTGTCATTTTTTCACTGTAGTTCCTTGATTAGGCTGTTGTTTGCTTTAGCCACTGCAAATCAACAGAGAGCAATCCCCCCCCCTTCCTTTCTAGCACTGATGATGTTACCTAGTTGGGTCATGAAACGTCTGCAAGGAAACCACCAAGCTCAGAGAGCACCAAGGACCTCACAATCCTCTTCTCCTTCTCCTCCTTCTAGCACTGATGATGTTACCTAGTTGGGTCATGAAATGTCTGCAAGGAAACCACAAAGCTCAGTGACGCCCCACAGTCCTCCTCTTCTCCCCCCCTCCCCCTCCTCCTCCTCTCCACACACCTCCATCCCTTCTAGCACTGATGATGTTACCTAGTTGGGTCATGAAACGTCTGCAAGAAAACCACCCAGCTCAGAGGGCACCCAGGACCCCACAGTTCTCCTCCTCTTCCCCCTCCTCCTCCTCCTCTCCACAAACCCCTCTCCCTTCCAGGACTGATACTGTCCCCTAGTTGGGTCCTGAAACGTCCGCAGGAAAGCCACCCATCTCAGAGAGCACCAAGTCCAACCCCTGAGCTCCGAATATTCTCTTCCATGGCTAATTTCTCCTGCGCCTGTCTTCCTTTCTCCCAAGTGCTGCAGCCAGCTCCCCATCAAGTCATCACGAACCTCCCGGAAGGGGTGCGGCCGCCACCCACCCGGCCCACCCGGCCGCCCCCACCTCTGATCCCCTCCTCCAAGACGGTGCTGCCTTCCGAGAAGCCCTCCTTCATCCTGGGAGGCTCCATTTCGCAAGTAAGCAGGAAAGGGGAAAAGGGCGGAGATTTGCTTCGGTCGCTCTTCCCTGGTGGAGACGCTCAAGGTTGGGTGTCACCTTTTTGAAGAGAGGTGGGAGGTTCTTAAATTGGATGGGTGGATAGATGGAGATAGAGATGATAGATAGATAGCAGATAGGTAGCATATAA
>SOZL01001887.1:132536-168788 GCA_009733165.1 Naja naja | reverse complement strand
GTTCTTGGTGGCTCTCCTCCTCTCGAGAGGTGATGCATATCGGTGTTGTCAGGGGACAGAGGTCAGCCCGAGGCTCACTTGTGGGGTCCCTCAGGGGTGGGTCCTCTCCCCTTCTATTTAATATCTACATGAAACCTCTGGGTGAGATCATTGATGGTTTGGGGTGAGTATCACCAGTATGCTGATGATACCCAGTTATACATCTCCACCCCAAATCAAATCAGATGCCCTCTCGTGATGACTCGCTGTCTGGATCTTGATGCGGATCTGGATGGGCGGAAACATGCCCGGCTCAACCCGGCCAAGACTGAGTGGCTGTACATATCGAGCATCTCGGTCCAGTCAAAGTGTCCATCGTTGACCATAGGGGAGTGGTGTTGCCCCTGTGGGTAGGGCGCGAACCTGGGGTCCTCTTGGACTGCGGCTCCAGTGGAGGAGCAGGTGGGGGCGTCGCCAGGGGCTTTGCCCAGGTCCAGCTGGTTCGCCAGCTTGCCCGTTCTGGACCGAGATGCCCTGTGCAGTCACTCATGTGCTTGTTACCTCGCGACTTGACTACTGCAGCTCTCTATTTAGGACTGCCTTGCACCATCCGGAGGTTGCAGCTGGTGCAGAATGCTGCCATGTGGGTTGTGATGGGAGTTACCGATTCTCCCATATTACCCCCTCCTCGCGGCCTGCATTGGTTGCGGTTCGCTCGGGTGGGTTCAAGGTTTTGGCTTTAACATTCAAAGTCCTCGACATGGGTCCTCAATATTTAAGGCGCCTCCTACCGATATAGAACCAACCGCCCTGTGCGGGGCACACAGGCAGGGGCTCCTCGGGGTCCCGTCGGCAAGCAATGTCGGCTGGGGTCCCCGACGGCGAGCCTACTCTGTGGCTGACCCCGACTTATGGAATCAGCTGCCTCTGGACCTCCGCCTGGCCTGACCTCCGCACCTTCGCTGTGATTTGAAGACCTGGCTATTTGACCAAGTCGGGCTGTGATCACCTTACGGGGGCATGGGACAGTTTTAATTTTTAATTCGGTTTCATTGGACCTTATAGTGATTTAATTTCTTTTTAATTATTTATTGTATTTGTATGTTTTAACTGTGAGCCTTGAGTCTTGGAGATGGGGCATATAAGTCCAATAAAATAAAATAAAATAAAATAAAATAAAAAAGGAGGGAGAGGAAGAAGGAAGGAAGCAATAGCACTTACACACTACTTCACGGTACTTTCCAACCCTCTCTAAGTGGTTTACAGAGTCAGCCTCTCACCCCCCAACGATCTGGGTCCTCAGTTTACCGACCTCGGAAGGACGGAAGGCTGAGACAACTCAGCCAGTCAGGATCGAACTTCCTGGCTGTTGGCAGAGTTAGCCTGCAATGCTGCATTCTAACCCCTGCGCCACCACGGCTCTTAAGTGGGTTTCTGGGCAGGCCTGGGTCTCGGGATTGGGGTTGGTGGTTTGGAAAATGGAGCCCTAGACAAGATCCAACTTTTGTATACCCTGTTTCCCTGAAAATACGACCTACCCTGAAAGTAAGTCCTAGCTGGATTTTTTTCCTCACATGCGCCCAATATAAGCCCTACCCCCAAAATAAGCCCTAATTAAAATCCCTCCCACTACAGAGTGGATGGGTAAAAATTAAGCTAGGGTGGGGATGGGGGGTGGAGCTGCCCTACTACTTAACTTTGGACAGTTGTAGCCAGGCCTCGCACCCCCCGACACCTGCCTTGCCGGCCCATTTCTTCTGCATCTGGCAAGGTTTTCCTGAAGGCCTCTGGAGCTGATTACAAAGCTCTGGATCGATCCTATCGGCCGCAGAGGCCTTCCAGAAAGCCTTGCTGGCCGCAGAAGTTCCTGAAAGCCTCTGAGAGCCAAAAGGAGGCTGGGGGGTGACGCGCGCAAGTGAGATTAGTCAGTGGATGACATCCCCCGAAAATAAGACCTGGTGCCTTTTTGGAGGAAGAAAATTACTATAAGAAAGGGTCTTATTTTCAGGGAAACACGATACTTAGATGTTCTGAGGTCTATGTGGGGTGAAATAGTTTTGGCGTGGGTTGCGTGTATCTTAAAAACATCTTGTTCGCCTCCTTTGAAGCTTCCCTGCCCTACATCAAGCAAGAGGAATTTTCACCCCGCAGCCAAAATTCACAGCCCGAAGGCCTGTTAGTAAGAGCTCAGCACGAGGGAGTCGTTCGAGGTAAGCCGGGCTTGAATTGAGGAAGAAAATGTGCGTTCTTGAGGTTGTCTGGGTCAGTCTCTTTAAGTACATCCTGTTCCGCAGGGTCCGCGGTGCTCTCTGAGCTGGGTGCTTTTCTCGCAGATGTCTCATTACCCAGCTAGATAACATCAGCAGGGCTACCAGGAAGTGGGGTTTGTGCTCTCTGTTTATGCGGAATGGCTCACTCTAGCAGCGTTGGTGGGAGATGGGGTTTCTCAATACACAATCAGCCATCGGTGGACATGGAGAGATAGCAATAGCAATAGTGCTTAGACTTGCATATCGCTTCACAGCCCCTCTCTAAGCGGTTTACAGAGTCAGCCATCTTGCCCCCAACAATCTGGGTTCTCATTTTACCCACCTCGGAAGGACTGAAGGCTGAGTCAACGTTGAACCGGTCAGGATCGAACTCCAGGCAATGGGCAGAGTTAGCCTGCAATACTGCATTATAACAACTGTACCACCAGGGCTTGCTCACTTTCCTTCCTTCCTTCCTTCCTTCCTTCCTTCCTTCCTTCCTTCCTTCCTTCCTTCCTTCCTTCCTTCCTTCCTTCCTTCCTTCCTTTGCAATAGCACTTAGACTTATATACCACTTCACAGTGCTTTCCAGCCCTCTCTAAGAGGTTTACAGAGTCAGCCTCTTGCCCCCAACAATCCAGGTTCTCATTTTACCCACCTCAGAAGGGCGGAAGGCTGAGTCAACATTGTACCAGTCAGGATCGAACTCCAGGCAATGGGCAGAGTTAGCCTGCAACACTGCATTATAACAACTGTACCACCAGGGCTTGCTCACTTTCCTTCCTTCCTTCCTTCCTTCCTTCCTTCCTTCCTTCCTTCCTTCCTTCCTTCCTTCCTTCCTTCCTTCCTTCCTGTCTTCTTCCTTCCTTCCTTCCTTCCTTCCTTCCTTCCTTCTTCCTTCCTTCCTTCCTTCCTTCCTTCCTTTTAGCGACTTATATACCACTTCACAGTGCTCCAGCCCTCTCTGAGAGGTTTACAGAGTCAGCCTCTTGCCCCCAACAATCCAGGTTCTCATTTTACCCACCTCAGAAGGAGGAAGGCTGAGTCGTACCAGTCAGGATCGAACTCCAGGCAATGGGCAGGTTAGCCTGCAATACTGCATTATAACAGCTGTCCACCAGGGCTTGCTCCTTTCCTTCCTTCCTTCCTTCCTTCTTCCTTCCTTCCTTCCTTCCTTCCTTCCTTCCTGTCTTCCTTCCTTCCTGTCTTCCTTCCTTCCTTCCTTCCTTCCTTCCTTCCTTCCTTCCTTCCTTCCTTCCTTCTTCCTTCAGCTTCCTTTGCAATGCACTTAGACTTATATACCACTTCACAGTGCTTTCCAGCCCTCTCTAAGAGGTTTACAGAGTCAGCCTCTTGCCCCCAACAATCCAGGTTCTCATTTTACCCTCAGAAGGGAGGCTGAGGTCAACATTGTGCCAGTCAGGATCGACTCCAGGCAATGGGCAGTTAATACCTGCATTATAAAAACTGTACCACCAGGGCTTTACTCTTCCTTCCTTCCTTCCTTCCTTCTTCCTTCCTTCCTTCCTTCCTTCCTTCCTTCCTTCTGTCTTCCTTTTTCCTGTCTTCCTTCTTCTTCCTTCCTTCCTTCATTCCTTCCTTCCTTCCTTCCTTCCTTCCTTCCTTCCTTTGCATAGCCAGACATATGCCACTTCACAGTGCTTTCCAGCCCTCTGAGGGTTTACAGGTCAGCCTCTTGCCCCAACAATCCAGGTTCTCATTTTACCCACCTCAGAAGGGCGGAAGGCTGAGTCAACATTGTACCAGTCAGGATCGAACTCCAGGCAATGGGCAGAGTTAGCCTGCAACACTGCATTATAAAAACTGTACCACCAGGGCTTGCTCACTTTCCTTCCTTCCTTCCTTCCTTCCTTCCTTCCTTCCCCCTCCCTCCTCCTCCTCCTCCTCCTTCCTTCCTTCCTTCCTTCCTTCCTTCCTTCCTTCCTTCCTTCCTTCCTTCCTTCCTTTGCAATAGCACTTAGACTTACATACCGCTTCACAGTGCTTTCCAGCCCTCTCTAAACAGTTTAGAGTCAGCATCTCAGCCCCAACAATCTGGGTCCTAGTTTTACCATTGTTACCAACCTTCTACCAAGGGGAAAGTCCCATCCAGGCAAACTACCGTATATGCTCCTCCCCCCCCCTCCTTTCCAAAAACTCTATTCCCCTTTTAGCACTGATGATGTTACCCAGTTGGGTCATGAAACGTCTGCAAGAAAACCACCAAGCTCAGAGAGCACCCAGGAGCCCACAGTCCAATTCTAAGTGACATTCTATTCCAGGGGTCCCCAAACTTGGGCTACTTTAAGACTTGTGGATTTCAACTCCCAGAATTCTCCAGCCAGCATAGAGCTAAGCTGGCTGGAGAATTCTGGGAGTTGAAGTCCACAAGTCTTCAAAGTTGCCAAGTTTGGAGACCTCTGCTCTATTCCACTGGCATCTTGATCCCCCCCAGCCTCAATTCTTCAAACCTCTGCCCCTACAAAAATTCTGTCGCTAAGCAAGACCGTTGTTAAGTGAATGGTTGCCCCCATTTTACGATCTTTCTCACCCCCCGTTGTTAAATGAATAACCCGGTCGCTCAGCGAATCTGACTCCCCCCCCCAATTGACTTTGCTGGGTCAGAAGGTTGCAAAAAGGGGACTGTGTGACACCGCCCCCCAGGCCCGGGGACACTGCGACCGTCACAAATACAAGTCAGTTGCCAAGCAGCTGGATTTGGATCCCCTGATTTTGGGGATGCTGCAACGGATCATAAGTGTGGGAAAAAAGGCTTGAGAATTCTATCTTTTTTTTCCCAGTGCCGTTGTAATGTTGAACGGTCACTAAACGAACTGTTGTAAATCGAGGTCTACCTGCCGCCGGTTTTACTACATCTGCAGCTCCATTCTCACCACTGTCCCCTCTTCCCCTTCCCTGCAGGTACAACCACCATCCAGGAAGGGAGCATCACTCGGGGCACCCCCACCAGCAAAGTTTCCATGGAAGCGATGCCTGCTTTGCGTGGCTCCATCACTCAGGTAGTTGTGATGCCTGGCCCAAAGGCAATGTCAGCGTTCCAGCAAACCTCCACTCCAGTCAGTAACTCCGAGACAAACATACCTTAAAAGTACCTTTATTAGAATAGCACATCTGGCACATATGCGGAAACCCAAATCTAAAAGTTTCCCAGACTTCCCACAATGTCCCAAACTACAATCCATCCCTTTTTGTCCCATCATCACATCCCATGGCCCAGTCACGATCTGTCCACAAGCAAGATCCTTATTTCATCCTGCGCCACACTCAGTGACCTTGCTTGGACTAACAGAAGAATTTTATTTTGTCTACTTAGAGCTATGTATGTAGGTAGGTAGGTAGGTAGGTATGTATGTATGTATGTATGGATTGATTGATTGATTGATTGTTTTAATGTATTTATTTATTTATTTATTGTATTAATTAAAATTAAAAATTGTAAGCCGCCCTGAGTCTTCGGAGAAGGGCGGCATATAAATGTAATTAAAAAAAAAAATTATTTAATTGTTTTAATTTTTAACTGTTCGTTAGACTTGTATTTGTTTAATCTATTTTTATTGTAATTGTTTGGTTTTTTAATGTTCGCCGCCCTGAGTCCTTAGGAAGAAGGGCAGCATACAAGTCTAATAAATTATGTATGTATGTATGTATGTATGTATGTATGTATTGATTTGATTTGATTTGATTTGATTTGATATCTAGGCCACCCCATCTCCCTAAGGACTCGGGGCGGCGTACAATAAAAGCAATACAAATATACAATTAAAAAGAGATTAAATCCAAATAAGAAACCCAATTAAAATCTACAGCCCTAAAAATAAGCATTAAAACTCCCCCCCCCCACACACACATCCCTGCAGTCCAGGTCAGCGAGTTGGAACAACCTTATTTTGAGGCCACGGCGGAAAGAGCGGAGGTCAGGGGCCAGCCGAAGCTCCAGGGGCAGCTGGTTCCACAGGGTGGGTGCTCCCCCAGAGAAGGCCCTACCCCTAGGGGTCGCCAGCTGACACTGTCTGGCTGACGGGACCCCAAGGAGGCCCTGTCTGTGAGAGCGCACAGGACGATGGGAAACAGTTGCTGGCAGCAAGGTCTCCCGTAAATATCCCGGTCCTAAGCCGCGAAGGGCTTTATAGGTCAAAACCAGCACCTTGAATCTCACCCAGAGGGCAACTGGTAACCAGTGCAGCTTAGAGCTACTCGATTGAAATCACCCACCTTCCACTCTCCCAGGCTATGTGGCAGCGTGAAATCTGGCTTCCAAAGCTCACAGGCCACCCAGTCAGATAATCAGTAGGAGTCCCTTTATTAGCTCCAACTTTGCCCCCAATGTCCCGGTTTACCTTCTGGGCTGGAGAAAAAAACTCTGCCTGGAACAGCCTTGGGCTGCAGAGAATTAGCAGATAACAGATAATCAGAGTTGGAAGGGACCTTGCAGGTCATCCAGTCCAACCCCCCCCCCAAACAGGAGACCCTACACCATTTCTGACAAATGGCAGTCCAATCTCTTCTTGAAAGTCTCAAGTGATGGCGCTCCCACAATTTCCGAGGGCAACTTCTGTTCCATTGGTTCTCACTGTCAGAAAGTTTCTCCTTATTTCCAGATTGAATCTCTCCTGGATCAGTTCCCATCCATTATTCCTTGTCTGGCCTTTGGGTGCTTTGGAGAATAGCTTGACCCCCTCCTCCTCTCTGTGGCAGCCCCTCAAATATTGGAACACCGCTATCATGTCTCCCCTGGTGCTTCTCTTCACTAGACTAGCCAGGCCCAGTTCCTGCAACCGTCCATCGTATGTTTTAGCCTCCAGGCCCCTCATCATCCTGGTCGCTCTTCTCTGTACTTTTTCTAGAGTCTCAATATCTTTTTTTATAATGTGGTGAACAAAACTGGATGCAGTATTCTAGGTGTGGTCTTACTAAGGCACACCTAGAGTTAAGTCCAGGGGTGGGATTTGGTTTGGACCGATTCTATAGAACCGGTTGTTACGATTCTGCGCAGTTCGCTGTCTTACTGCTTTGCCCAGGAGGTTTCCCTGAGGCCCAGGAGGCAATAAGGGGCTGCTGCCAAACCTCCCCTCCATTTTTTGCCTTCCTGGGCCCCAGGGAAGCTTCCTGGGAGCAAACAATGGTTTTACTGTTTTTAGCTTTTAATTGGGTTTCTCATTTAATTGTCTTTTAATTGTATATTTTGTATTGTTTTACGACTGTACGCCGCCCTGAGTCCTTCGGGAGATGGGGCGGGTTAGAAATCCAATTAATAAATAAAATAAATAAATAAAATAAAAACAAACCCCCACCCCCAGGAGGCTTCCCTGAGGCCCAGAAGGCCCCAAAACCGGGAGGGGAGGGAGGTTTGCTGCAAAAAAAGAAGAAACCACGCCCACCCAGTCACATGGCCACACCCACCTGGCCACGCCCACAGAACCAGTTGTTAAAAAATTTGAATCCCACCCCTGTCCAAAACATGGTCAACATAAACTGTAACTTAAAGTCCAATCCAGGCAAGAGGAGGTAATTAGTCTGGCAGGGCAGGAGCAAGAATTCCAGACATGAAGGGACTGGTAGTAAGTCAACACAGTTGGGAGGACGCCAGGAACGCAGATCAACAGAGTCAACACAAGATAAACTCACTTTTGTTCCCAGCAGCTGCCGCACTCAGCTTGCATCTCTTTTAAACTCTCATTCCCAACTGCGGCTAATGAAGGGACTCAGGGCCCTTTCCTCCCCCGTAAGCCACGCAACCCACGTTGCTCCCTTCTCTGTTCCTCCCTGCGTGCCCTAGGATGAAGAGGGGCTGGGCCTGGGTCTTCCTCCGAATTCCCTCTTCCTTGTTCTACCTCTTCCCTGATCTGCCCAGCCAGACTTGCCCTTCCCCAGTTTCCTCCCCAGCCAATGGAGCCACATTCCCTCTTTCCCTGACCGCTGCTTGCCTTCCTCGTCCTCGGATTCAGACTCTGACGGGCACGACAGTGTGTTAGGAATAATTCTGTGTCATTCCTCAGGCTTTGGGCCCTGATAGGCAGGGTTTCCCCAGCAACAGTTGCCCCCAATTCCTTTTTTCGAAGGGGGTTAAAACATGTTTCCCCTACAGGGAACCCCAGCTCTTCCCCAGGCTGGAATTCCAGCGGACGTTCTGCTCAAAGGAACCATCACTCGCCTGGCTACAGAGGACAGCAGTCCGGAGAAGGGCCGAGAGGAGGCCGCCACCTCCAAAGGCCACGTCATCTATGAGGGCAAGAGTGGCCACATCATTACCTACGATGGTGAGTGCCAGGTCGGGATGCCCAAATCCCCAGGTGCTCCTTGGGTGAGATGCACCACCGAAGCTGGACAAGGATAATTAACGCTCCGTAGAGGCCTCGGGGTGCCCTCTGAGCCGGGTGGTTTCCTTGCAGACCTTTCATGACCCAACTAGGTAACATCATCAGTGCTAGAAGGGATGGAGGTGTGTGGAGAGGAGGAGGAGGGGGAAGAGGAGGGGGGAGAGGAGGAGGACTGTGGGGGCCTCATGGGGCTTTGTGGTTTTCCTTGCAGACATTTCATGACCCAACTAGGTAACATCATGAGTGCTAGAAGGGAGGAGGGCTTGCATATTGTAGTAGGTGGAAGAGGGAGGAGAACTGAGGGGTCCTTGGTGCTCTCTGAGCCAGGTGGCTTTCATGACCCAGCTTGGTAACACCATCAGTGCTTGGAGGGAGGGTATTTGTGGAAGGGAGGAGGAGGGGAGGAGGAGGAAGAAAAAGAGGAAGAGGAGGAAGAAAAGCAGGATGAGGAAGACTGGTATTCTTGGTGCTCTCTGAGCCGGGTGGTTTTCTTGCAGACGTTTCATGACCCAGCTAGGTAACATCATCAGTGCTAGAAGGGAGTGGGGTTTGGGAGGAGGAGGAGCAGAGTTTCAGTATTTTTGTTTCCTTGTTCACCTTTTATTGCCTCTCTTAAACGGTGTGTAAACCTCTCTTAAGCATACTTGCCTGTTGACAAACCCCCACTCCCACCAGCACTGAGCGTGCAAGCCACTGTACATAATCAGAGAGCGAATCCCACTCCCTTTCAGCAGTGATGATGTTCCCTAGCTGGGTCATGAGACGTCTGCCAGGAAGCAACGAAGCTCGGAGCCCCCCCCTCCCTTCCCTTCCAGTCCTCTTCCTCCTCTTCTCTAGCACTGATGTTGTTACCTAGTTGGGTCATGAGACGTCTGACAGGAAGCAACGAAGCTCAGAGCCCCGCTCCCCTTCCTTCCAGTCCTCTTCCTCCTCTAGCAATGATGTTGTTACCTAGTTGGGTCATGAGGCGTCTGCAGAAAAACTGAAATTGTCTTCCAATCGAGAATTATCCCCATTTTCCCTGGGAGAATCCACGAGAAACTCTCTCTTGCTGCTTCTCAACAGCCATCAAGAACGTCCGGGAAGGAACGCGCAGCCCAAGAACTGCTCACGACATGAGCCTCAAACGGACGTACGAAGCCATGGAAGGAAACATCAAGCAGGGGATGGCAATGAGGGAATCTCCCATCTCGGCACCTTTGGAAGGTGAGCGTGGTTAGCAACTTCCGGCTCGTTTGCAGGAATTGGGGGTGTCTTGTTTAATGAAAAGAAGGACTAAGGGCAGTGAGATAGCCCTCTTCCAATATTTGAGGGGCTGCCCCAAAGAACCCCTGCTGCCAGCACCGACTGCCCAGCGTCCCGTGCGCTCCCACAGACAGGGCCTCCTTGGGGTGCCGTCGGCCTGACAGGGTCGGCTGGCGACCCCTAGGGGTAGGGCCTTCTCTGTGGGAGCGCCCACCCTGTGGAACCAGCTGCCCCTGGAGCTTCGGATGTCCTCTGACCTTCGATCCTTCCGGCGTGGCCTGAAAACGTGGCTTTTCCAACTTGCCGACCTGGACTGATGGAGGGGATGGGTTTTTTTTTTTTTTTTACTCGTAGTGTGTTAGTTTTAATTCGTTATATTGGGATGTGTTAATTTAAAAAGAGCCTTGGTGGTGCAGGCTGTTAAATGCCTAGCACTTAATTTGAATCCCATCCCTGACTGACATAGCTTGGTCCAGTAAAGACAGCTATGGGCCAGTGGCCCCAAACTCATCCCTTTTTTACACTTTCCTGCACGCATTTCACAACCAGAGCCTTGGTGGCTCAGGCTGTTAATTGCCTGCACTTAAGATCCAGCTGCCTACAATTACTGTAGGCTTGAATCCCACCATGCTCAAGGTTGACTCAGCCTTCCATCCTCTCGGGGTAGGTAAACTGAGGACCCAAGATTGTTGGGGGCAATAAGCTGACTTTGTAAAAATGCCGCTTAGTAATAAGCAGGCATATACAATGGAATGAAGGCTATTGCTGGCGCATTGGGTTGTATCCCAAAATTGTAAGCGCCCTGAGTCTTGAGAGAAGGGCTGATATATAAATAATTTTTTTAAAATTTAATTAGTTTTAATTTTTGTATTGCTGTTTTTTACTGCTGTGAGCCACCCTGAGTCCTTCGGGAGATAGGGCGATATACGTGTCCCGAAAATAAGACCTACCCTGAAAGTAAGACCTAGCACTATTTTCAAACCTGCCCTAATATAAGACCTACCCGAAAAAATAAGACCTAGTGTAAATCTCCAGTTCCAGGAAGACTTTCAGGAGAACAGCAGTGCACCATGAAACACCACCCCTACACCTCCCACACCCACTATTTGGCACCATAAATATATAAGACCTACCCCGAAAATAAGACCTAGTGTGTTTTTGGGAGCCAAAAAAAATATAAGACAGTGTCTTATTTTCGGGGAAACACAGTAGTATAAATAAAATAAAATAAAGAAGAGGGAGTCAAGCTATTCTCCAAAGCCCCTGAAGGTAGGATGAAAAGCATCGGATGGAAACTCATCCAGGAGAGAAGCAACCCAGAACTAAGGAGAAATTTTCCTGACAGTGAGGACAATTAACCAATAGAACAATTTGCCTCCGGACAGTGTGAATGCTCCAACACTGGAAGTTTTTAAGAAGAGATTCAACAATCATTAGTCTGAAATGGAATGGGCTTTCTTGCCTTAGCAGGGGGTTAGACTAGAAGACCTCCAAGGACCCTCCCAACTCATTTATTCTGTGATCAGGGAGCTGGAGGCTGGTAGATATAAAGAACGATTGCCGGAATTGGCTATATCTAGTTTAACGAAAGGAAGGACTAGCGGGGTGACATACTAGCAGTCTTCCAGTATTTGAGGGGTTGCCAGACAGGAGAGGAGGGGTCAGGCTGTTCTCCAAAGCACCAGAAGGCAGGAGAAGATGACAAGGATGGAAACTCATCAGAGAGAGAAGCAACCTAGAATTAAGAAGAAACTTCCTAACAGTGTGGACAATTAACCAGTGGAACAGCTTCCCACCAGAAGATGTGGGTGCTCCATCACTGGAGGCTTTCAAGAGGAGACTGGACGGCCATTTGTCTGGAATGGGATAGAATCTCCTCCTTGAGCAGGGGGCTGGACTAGAAGACCTCTGAAGTCCCTTCCAACTTGGTTATTCTGTTATCAGGAGGCTGGAGGCTAGTACATATGAAGAACGGTTGCTGGGTTTGGGTATGTCTAGTTTAATGAAACCAGACGTGTTTTAATGAAAAGGGACGCGGTGGCTCAGTAGCTAAGACGCTGAGCTTGTCGGATCAGAAAGGTCGGCAGTTCGGCGGTTCGGATCCCTAGCGCCGTGTCACGGAGTGAGCTCCCGTTGCTCGTCCCAG
Source organism: Naja naja (assembly GCA_009733165.1). Classification (NCBI taxonomy): domain Eukaryota; kingdom Metazoa; phylum Chordata; class Lepidosauria; order Squamata; family Elapidae; genus Naja; species Naja naja. Next base: position 156,831 of record SOZL01001887.1, on the reverse strand, counting down.
CTCCTGCCAGCCTAGCAGTCCGAAAGCACGTTTAAAAAATGCAAGTAGAAAAATAGGGATCCCTTTGGTGGGAAGGTAACCTTGCTCCGTGCGCCTTCGGCTTTTCATCATGCCGGCCACAGGACCACGGAGACATCTTCGGACAGCGCTGGCTCTTCGGCTTTGTAACGGAGATGAGTACTGCCCCCTAGAGCCAGAAACTAACCGCGCGCGCATGTGTAAGAAGGAATACCCTTTTGGTTTAATGAAAAGAAGGACTTGGGGGGTAACATGGTAGCATCTTCCCCTATTTGAGGGGCTGTGTGATGACCCAAAGGGGCGTGGCACAAAAGCAACAAAGTCACAAAAGTAGGTCAAGTCCTTTAATTCCTCCAACTTGGCCCCCAATGTCCAGTTATTTAATTTAATTTAATATTGGGATTTCTATGCCGCCCTACCTCCCAAAGGACTCAGGGCGGCTCACAACAATGAAAAACAGGAATACAAAGTTTAAAAAACTATTAAATAAGAGAACCCCAATTACAAACATTAAAAACCAACAAACAAATAAAAAAAAAAAACCCTTCAGTCCAGGTTGGCCGATCGAAAAAGCCTTGTCTTCAGATCGCGACGGAAGGATCGAAGGTTAGGAGCCATCCGAAGCTCCACAGGTAGTTGATTCCAAAGGGCGGGTGCACCCACAGATTGTGCAGGGGTGTCGAACAAAAGTAGATGAAGTCCCTTTAATTCCTCCAACTTGGCCCCCAATATCCAGTTATCATCGGCTGGAGAAAAAAACTCCCAAGAACAGTTTTTAAAGGGGAGAAATTCAGTCCGAACCCAAAGTACATATAAATTATAAATGAAAACCAACACAAACCACGCTGCAGCCGTTAACGAGACAGGGCAGGATGAGGAATTGCAGACTTCAAAGGATAATGAAACACATACAGTTGGGAGGACGCCAGAACCCAGATAAGACTTGACAAACAAAGATAATGCACGTTTTGCTTCCAGCAAGGCGCTGTGCGCAAGCGCCCTTTTTAAATCCTGTTTTCTTAGCTGCAGCTAATGAAGGGAATCAGGGCCCTTTTCTCCCCCGTTAAGCCATGTTGCTCCCTTATCCATTCCTCCCTGCATGCCCTAGGATGAAGAGGGGGGTGGGCCTGGGTCTTCCACTGAATACCCAGCCAGACTGTGCCCTTCCCCAGTTTCCTCCACAGCCACCAGACCACATTCCCACTCCCTGTCAGCTGCTCGGCCTCCCCCTCGGAATCAGATTCCGACGGGGGCATGACAGGCTGCCACACAGAAGAGGGAGTCAACCCATTCTCCAGAACTGAAGAAGCTTCTCAGATGAGAAACGAAATGTCTTCAAGCAAAAAAGTGCTTTTTTGGAAGAGCACCTTTGGGACAATTGAAGAGGGGAGAGGTTTGTTTTCGGTAACTTCAATATTTTATCTTTTAGGCTTAATCTGCCGGGCTGTGCCTCAAGGGAGCCCCCACTCCGATATGAAGGAGAGGACTGTGTTGTCGGGCTCAATAATGCAAGGTAAGAAAAAGACCAATACTCCACTCCCTCCCTGCCCTTTTCCATTCTCTGCCCCCAGTCCCTGGTCTCCTAACTGCTTGCCTTTAGAAATGGTGGGTCCTTCATCACTGGAGGCTTTCAAGAAGAGACCAGAGAGCCACTTGTCTCAAAATCGCATAGGGTCTCCTGCTTTGAGCAGGGGGTTGGACTAGATGACCTATAAGGTCCCTTCCACCTTGGCTTTTTTTTACTCCATGCTAGCCATGTTACAGGTAGTCCTCGACTTAAAACGGCTCATTTAGGGACCATTCTCAGTTATTATTATTTTTAAATTAGTTTATAATACACTATACAAAAGAAAATGGGAAAAATAGAAGAGGAAAAAGGGAAGGGGAAAGTGTAGAAAAGAAGGGAAAAAGAAAGAAGAAGGCATTGATTTCAGACACCCTTTGGGTGCAGTAGAATAAGATAACAGCATCGAACCTCAACTTCTTACTTTTACATAGTAGTACAGGTAGTTCTCGGCTTACAGCGGTTCATTTAGTGACCGATCAAAGTTGCAGCACCACTGCAAAAAGAGGGAGTTACGACCGTTTTCCACAGTTACAACCCCGGGGTCACATGATTTACGTTCGGCTTGGCAACCTTCACTTCGCATTTACAGCGGCGGTGATGCGTCGGGGTGAGTCCGCGATCCCCTTTTGTGACCTTCCGACAAGCAAAGTCAACGGGGAACCCAGCTTCACTGAACGACCCCGTTATCAATTTAGCAACGTCAGCGACTCACTTAACACAACGTGGCCAGAAAAGTCATAAAATGGGGCAAAAAAAACCAAACCCTCGCTTAACACATTTCTCGCTTCACCGCATAAATGTTGGGCTCAGTTGTTGAGGACGACCTTTATAAGCCAGCTATTTCTATGACAACAACAACAACAGAAATCTATTTGATAAAACCCACAGTCAAAAGTTCCCATTTTGTTTTTTCACCAGCTCAAGCAGAAGCGGGTTTCCGAGTCGAAACAAAATCGTTTCGCAGTTACAACGGCATTGACAAAAAGTGACTTAGGACCATTTTTTCACATTTAATGGCCGCAATATTATTGTCATAGAGCAGGGGTGTCAATCTCAATTTCATTGAGGGCCACATCAGGGTTGTGTTTGACCTGGGCGGGGAGGCTGGGGGAGTGTGACATCACTTGGGTTGGAGGGACCGGTGGTGGCCAAGTGCTAAGGCAGGACCCTCCCTCCGTCTCATTATAATCTTCCTTCCTTCCTCCTTCCCTCCTTCCTTCCTTCCATCCAGCCATCATCCTCTTTCTCTCTTTCTTACTTTCTATCCCTTCCTATCTCTCTCTCCTCCCTTTTCCTTCCTTCCTTCTTTATCTGTCCCTCACCCCTCTTTCCTTCCTTCCTTCCTTCCTTCCTTCCTAGCTTCCTTCCTTTTTCCCTTCCTTCTCTTCCTTCTCCTCTTTCTTTCTTCTTTCTATCCTTCTATCTCTCTCCTCCCTTTTCCTTCCTTCCTTCTTTATCTGTCCCTCACCCCTCCTTCCTTCCTTCCTTCCTTCCTTCCTTCCTTCCTTCCTTCCTTCCTTCCTTCCTTCCTTCCCTCCTGTCACTACGTTATTTTGATTTGTCTGCTAAGCTTCTATTAAGCTTCCAAGCTAAGATTTGCAGGCAGTTGCCTGCTAGCTAGAACATTTGTTATGCTTTTGTGTGAGATTAGCTGCCGGTATGTAGTCCGTTAGGTTTTATTATTTCTGTAAATAAAAATATGTTTCTTAGATTACTTTCCGGGTTTTATTTAATCAAAGTTGACAGCAAAGAAAGGTACGGTCCACCTCTAATGAGCAGGGATTTATGGAAGCTGTATTTTTGCTCCTTGACAAAAGGACACCTCCTTCCTTCCTTTTCTTTTTCCTTCCCTCTTCATTCTCCTTTCTTCTTCCTTCCCCTCTTTCCTTCTATTTCGTTTCCTTGCTCTCTTCCCATCTTTCCTCCTTTTTCTTTGCCTTTCCCTTTCTCCTTTTCCTGTCCCGCCTTGTGTCAGGGCTCCAGCAGTTTTTCCAGTACTTGACGCACTAGGGCAAGGGTCTTCAAAATTGGGGTGATGACCCAAAGGAGCGTGGCACAAAAGCAATAAAAATAGGTAAAGTCCCTTTAATACCTCCAACATGGCCCCCAATGTCCAGTTATCCTTGGCGGGAGATCAAACCCTTCCAAAAACAGTCTACCAAGGGAAGAAATGCAGTCCGAACCCAAAGTACAGATAAATTAGAAATAAAAAGACCAACACAAACCACGCTGAAGTAATTAACACGACAGGCCAGGATAAGGAATGGCAGACTTCCAAAAGAGAACGAAGCACCCACAGTTGGGAGAACACCAAAACCCAGATAAGCCTCAACAAAGATAATGCCCGCTTTGCTTCCAGCAAGGAGCTGTGTGCAAACGCCCTTCTTATATTCTGCTCTCCCAGCTGCAGCTAATGAAAGGGATCAGGGCCCTTTCCTCCCTTGTAAGCCATGTTGCTCCCTTCTCCGTTCCTCCCTGCGTGCCTTAGGATGAAGAGGAGATGGGCCTGGGTCTTCCTCTGAATGCTCATCCGGCCTGTGCCCTTCCCCCGTTTCCTCCACAACCACCAGAGCCACTCCCTGTCAGCTGTTCCATCTCCCTCTCAGAATCAGACTCCCAAGAAGGGCATGACAGTTGGCAAGTTTAAGACGTGTGGACTTCAACTCCCAGAGTTCCTGAGCTAATGTGACTAGAGGAATTCTGGGAATTGAAGTCCACGTCTTCAAGCTGTCAAGTTTGAAGACCCCTGCACTAGGGGTACATGGTCGACCATCGTCTCAGTGTGAATGTGTTTCAATTTTAGTATACGTGCAGCCGAAGCCAGCACATATAGAAGAATTATTAGGAGTTCAACATGCCGGTGTTACCTGTGTGTAGCCGGTTCTGAGATACATCATGCTATGCTGACTCCTTGGGTTTTCTTGATTTTAATCTTTGGGGGTTTTAATGTTAATTCGGCTTAGTTTGTTTAATACGCTTTTTAGGTAATTTATTGTTGTATTTTCTTTTAATCTGTGAGCGCCCGAGTCCTTTGGGAGAGGGCATATATAATAAATTAATAAATAAATAAATAAATTTCCCCCTTGACCCTGGTCTTTCCCTGGATATATATTCTCCGATGGGACACATCCATAGCCATGAGTCCTCAATCATGCCCTCCAGTAATAATCTTGCAGGCCAGAAGCTTCAGTTACCTAGCAATTATCTATGAAGCATTTAAGGAATTCTCTCTCTCTCTCTCTCTCTCTCTCTCTCTCTCTCTCTCTCTCTCTCTCTCTCCCTCCCTCCTCCCTCCCTCCCTCCCTCTCTCTCTCTCCCTCTCCCCCTGAGAACGAAGCAGGAGACGGTATCCTGCAATCCCAAATAAAGAACGATCATTTGGTAGGAAAACAGGGTGGGGGATTTTCCTGCAGACTTTTTGGGGGATTTTCCCAGGGTCTCTGGTCCGCGGGATTTAAAATTATGAGTTTGGTGGTCCCTGAGGTCCAAAAAGTTGGCGACCCTTGTTCTAGTCCAACCCCCAGGCCTTCAGTTCGATACCCTGATCTAGGACATGTGACAGACTGGATTTGTTCGTAGATTTTTGTCTGTCGTTTACTATTTTGATTCTACAATTTTTCATTGGATATTTACTGAGTGGTTTTTGTTTTTTTTTAATTTGTTCTGGTCTCTGGTCCACATGACTGCAACACCTTGAAATGAATTGAATCCTGCAAGTCTCTCTTTCTCCTCCTCCCCAAGGCACCCACATCGGCGGAGAGCTACGAAATGGGGCTCAAGTACCCGAAGATCAAGCGGGAATCTCCGCCCATGCGGACCTTCGAGGAGCCATCGCCAAGGGAAAACTCTATGACGGGGTCACCACCATCAAGGAGATGGGGCGCTCCATCCACGAGATTCCCCGGCAGGAGCTTTTGAATCAGGAAAGCCAGAAGAACCCCGAGATGGTCCCCAACGTCCGCCCCATCATCGAAGGATCCATCTCGCAGGTGAGAGCAAAACGCTGGAGAACCGTCAGATCCTGCAAGGGTTGTTTTTGTTTTTTAAAGAGTTGGAAGGGACTGTTGAGGTCACAAAGTCTCACCCCTATTCGGGGCACAGCTCCAGATTGCAGGTAGACAGCTGTCTGTTCTTCTAATACAGGTAATCCTTGACTTATGACCGTTCATTTAGTGACCGTTCAACGGCACTGAAAAAAATGACTTATGATCTATTCTCTATTCAAATTCTTATTCTATTCTATTCAAATTCTTATTCTATTCTTATTTTATTCTCTATTCTAAAATTCTCATTCAATTCTTATTCTATTCTATTCTAAATTTCTTTTTCAAATCCTTATTCTATTCTATTCTGTTCAAATTCTATTTTATTCTTATTCTACTATTTTATTCTATTCTTATTCTAAGCTATTCTAAAAAAAATTATTCAAATTCTTATTCTATTCAAATTCTTATTCTATTATTCTATTCTCTTCTATTCTAAAAAATTTATTCAAATTCTTATTCTATTCTATTCTAAAATTCTTATTCAAATTCTTATTCTATTCTTATTCTATTTTAAAATTATTCAAATTCTTTATTCTATTCTAAAAAATTTATTCAAATTCTTATTCTATTCTAAAAATTTTATTCAAATTCTTATTCTATTCTATTCTTATTCTGTTCTGTTCTTATTCTATTCTATTCTCTATTCCAAGGGTTTTCAAAGGATTGGAGAGACTTGTGGACTTCAACTCCCGAGAATTCCTGAGCTAATGTGACTGAAGGAGGAATTCTGGGAGTTGAAGTCCACAAGTCTTAAAAGCTGTCAACTTTGAAGACCCCTGATCTATTTTCATACTTACAACCATTGCAGCATCCTCACGTGAACAAAACTCAGGTGCTTGGCAACTGACTCGTACTTATGACGGTTGCAGCGCCCGGGTCACGAGATCCCCTTTGGCGACCTTCTGAGAAGTCAGTGGGCAAGCCAGATTCACTTAACAACCACGTTACTTACTTAACAGCTGCAGTGATTCGCTTAACAACCAGGACAAGGATGGTCATAAAATGGGGCAAAAGTCACTTAACCAGTGTCTCGCTTAGCAACAGAAATTTTGAGCTCAACAGTGGTTGCAAGCCGAGGACTACCTGTATAAAGTGAGAAAATTAGAAAAGAGGTTGGGAGAGAGAGAGAGAATAATGATAATGATAGTCCTTGAGGATTCAATTGGACAAAAATGACACGTCCAGTCTGAACATCTGGCTGACCGTGCGATGAACCACAATCTTATCTATATATGTAAGCGAAATACCCCTCACGCATCATCACAATCTCCAGAACCGTAAAGCCTACAAACTTGAAAATTGGCCCGAACGTTCCTCTTGGCTTCTAGGGGCTCACCAAGAAAGGATTTTTCCAAATGACCATCAGAGCATTTAGAGTATTTCCTATATTATTATTATTATTAACACGCTCTGATGCTAAAGAGTTCTACTCCCCCTCCCTGCCTGGAAAGCAATCTGCTGCCAATGCAAAACACAAGCAAAGGAGTTTCAGTTTCACAGCAGCATCAAGCAGCTTTAGTACAGAACAGTTGAGCTAAGCCACCCCCAGGCTCCTTGCTGTCTCCTTCTTGCTCACACAGCAAATACGCTTTCAGTTTCCAAACAGCCCTCAACTCCCTCACCCACTGACAGAACGCTAGCCAGATGAATACAGATGGATGCTGGTAGGCAGAGGCAGAATTTTTCCCCCCTTATTTTCCTCCCCAAAAACTAAGCCCAACCACATAGTTTTGTAATAAAGCACAGGTATAGAGCTAGAAATAAACATAAATACAGAAATAGAAGTAGTCCTCCGCGTACGACAACAAGGTTTCCCTGCAAAGGTTAGCATCTACCTGGTCACGCCCACCCAGCCACACCCGCCCAGCCATTCAGGTGGCATGCCCACCCTGCCATGCCCACCTGGTCGCCACTCAGATGGCCACACCCAGCCAACCATGCCTGGCACTCAGGTGGCCACACCTGCCCAGCTGCACACACCTGGCAGCATAGATGGCCACGCCCAGGGGTGGGCTGCTGTGGTTCCCCCGGGGTCGGGTGGACCCGTTGCTAACGTTATGGCTGGTTCGATGAACTGCCGAATCCCACCCCTGGCTGGCCCCACCCAGCCCTCCCCGCCCCTCCCAGGAGTCTCCACGCGGCCGGTTTTGGATGCGAGGTAAGTTCAGAGCCTGCACAGAGGCTCCAAGAGGAAGAAGAATGAGCCCCTTGGAAGTTCCAGAGTTACAGCCCCGGTTTTTTTCAGGGGTGGGATTCAAATTTTTTAACAACCGGTTCTGTGGGCGTGGCTTAGGTGGTGGGCGTGGCTTAGGTGGTCATGTGACTGGGTGGAAGTAGCTTGGTGGTCATGTTACTGGCTGGGTGTGGCCAACTCAAGATCACTCACATCGAGGCACGCATCTCCTCGCCTGGCCTCTCAGGACTGTGGGGATGCTGCAACAGTCATAAGTGTGACAAACGGTCGTAAGTCACTTTTTGAGTGCCATTTTAACTTTGAAGGGTCACTCCACACAAGCAAAGTACCAGCAAAGGAGAGGGAAAAAAAACTTCAGAGACATTCCTGAGACAGGAAGTCTAGTCCTGCCAAGAATGTAATCAAGGTTAACAGAGAGGCAGTTTCTGTAAGCAAAACCAGAATGTTTCCTTCCTGCCTTCCTTACAGGATTAGCCCAGTAATTTCTTCTAACAACCGGTTCTCCGAACTGCTTAGAATGTTAACAACCGGTTTGAGCAAATAGGTGTGAACTGGTAGAATCCCACCCCTGCGTTTCCTGCCTCCAGCGGGCCTCCAGAACCCAGGGGAGGCTGTTTTCGCCCTCCCAGAGGCATAAAATATTTCTCTGGTCTTTTTAGAGTTGCCAACAGAAGGGGAGGGGGGAGCAGTGCGGCAGCTTGGAAATCAAAAGTGCATTCCATACATGGTTTTCCAAGATAGTCACCAGGTGACTGAAGTTTCTGCCCTCGAAAATTCCTAATTGGAGAACATGATTGATGACTCTTGGCTATGGATGTGTCCCATTGGAGAATATGAATTTTGATACACCCAGGGGGTGGAGGGAAAACCAGGGTCAAGGGTGACAGTGAATGATGTGCCTCAGAGTCAGCTACACCCAGGCAGTGCTGGCATGTTAACTCCCAATAAATCCTTTTTAAGTTTTGGACGTTTGGCTCAAGACTCATGATTTAAATGGCGGTCACTGCCGGAATCCTGACACCAGGCAGAACCTGTTGCTGAAATTTTTGAAGCCCATCCCTGGGCACACCCACTTGGCAGCACTCAGGTGGCCACACCCACCCAGCCACGCCCACCTGGCTACAGGGAGTCACCATACAACCTTCTCCTCTCCTCCTCCTCCTCCTGCAGGGTACGCCGATCAAGTACGAGAGCAGCTCCTGCCAGTCAGCCATCAAACACAACGTCAAGTCCCTGATCACGGGGCCCAGCAAGCTCTCGCGGGGCATGCCACCCATGGAGATGTTGCCCGAGAACATGAAGGTGGTGGAACGCGGGAAACACGAAGACCCCAAGGCGGGAGAGATGCGTTCTCGCCACACCTCAGTGGTCAGCTCGGGTCCTTCCGTCCTGCGCTCCACCCTCCATGAGGCTCCCAAGTCCCAAGTCAGCCCCGGGATCTATGAGGATGCCAACGCCAGGAGGACGCCAGTGGGCTATCAGAGTATGTCCAGGAGCTCGCCCATGATGAACCGGGTCGAAGGTAGGTGGCCTTTGCGGCTTCTCTTGTTAGGATAAGTGCAGAGTAACCCTTGTATAACAAGGATATGCACATGGAAACGTTTATGAGAACAGTTATGAATAAATATACAGCCACACAGAGTTACATCAAGTTGTGTTAGTGTTTATTTGAAGAAATAGCACAGTTCAATAAACAGTCCATGTCATACACGTTTTTAACAGTCCAGAAATATCCAGTTATAAAGTCTTCTTACCGGTTTCGCGTCTTTTACAGCAGACAGATATCAAACCATAATACAACAGATAACCTTCGATATCAACCGAATATCAAAGTAAACAGGGTTAGTCAGTATCGGTCCGTAGTCAGTATCAGTATCAAGAGAGAGCATCAGTGAGAAAGAAAAAATTAAACCATGATCTATAGCTCCCCCTTATGGCAACTTGCAGCATAACCAACCAACCAGAACATAGTATAATGCATTACAGTACTTTTCCTTAAAGCTACAAACATATATTTGTGGTTTATATATTGTCAACTCAACTACGTTGTGTACATATACATAACATCTCTGACGGACAGCGGGATGGGGGACGAAACAGTTGACCAACTGATCTGCCCTGACTCTCTAAAATTCAGGAAGCCCTTTAATAACAAAAGCCCTTAGACTTATATACCGCATGACGGTGCTTTCCAGCCCTCTCTAAGCGGTTTTACTGAATCAGCTTCTTGCCCGCCAAGGTCCTCATTTTACTGACCTCGGAAGGACAGAAGGCTGAGTCGACCTTGAGCCAGTCAGGATCAAACTTCCTTCTTGTTTCCCTTCCTTCTTTCATTCCTTCCTTCTTGTTTTCCTTCCTTCCTTCCTTCCTTCCTTTCCTTCCTTCCTTCTCCTTCCTTCCTTCCTTCCTTCCTTCCTTCCTTCCTTCCTTCCTTATTTCCTGTCCTTCCTTCTTGTTTTCCTTCCTTCCTTCCCAATAGCACCTAGATTAATATACCGCTTCACGGTGCTTTCCAGCCCTTTCTAAGCAGGTTTACAGAGCCAGCCTCTTGCCCCCAACTATCTGGCTCCTCATTTTACCCACCTCAGAAGGACGGAAGGCTGAGTCAACCTTGAGCCAGTCAGAATTGAACTGCTGGCAGCGGGCAGAATCAGCCTGAAATACTGCATTCTAACCACTGCGGCCCGCCCTTCCTTCCTTCCGCCCTCCCTTCACACTTAGCAATAGCACGTAGACTTACATACCGCTTCACAGTGCTTCACAGCCCTCGCTAAGCAGTTTCCAGAATCAGCCTATGGCCCCCAACAATCTGGGTCCTCGTTTTACCCACCTCGAAAGGATGGAAGATTGAGTCAACTTTGAGCCTGGTGGGATTCGAACTGCCAAATTGCAGGCAGCCAGCCATCAGCAGAAATAGCCTGCAGTACCGCACTCTAACCCCTGTGCCAATATAACTTTCATATATAACTTTCAATCAGTTATATTCCTATTTACTTAGAATTTCAGAATAGGTTCCAATGGCCTCTCCCTGGTTCCCTCACTTACAGATACATGTTTAGTGAACTTCTGTTGCTAAGCAAGGTATTTGTTACGGGAATCACGCTCATTTTTTGACCCCCTTTTTGTGAACAGTTGTTAAACGAATCACTGCCATGACTGCCGTTGCTGAATCACACGGTTGTTGAGCAAATCCAAAAGGGAGGGAAGGAGGGATGACATAGAAAGAGGAAGGGAAGTTAGGAAAAGGAGAAACATGAGAAGGAACAAGAAGGGAGGGAGGACAGAGAGGAAGGGAAAGGAGAAAAGATGGAAGGAGGGCAGGAGGAAGGACATAGAGGAAAGGAAAGCAGGAAAAGATGAGAGGGAGGGAGGAAGAAAGGAAAAGGAAGGAATGGGGAGAGAAAGGAAAGGAGGAATGGAGAAGGAGAGGGAGGGAGGAAGAATGAGAAAGGGAAAAGAGAAGGAAGAAAGGAAGGAAGGAAGGGAGATAGGGAAAAGAAAGATGAAGGAATGGAAAGAAAAAAGGGAGGGAAGGGAAGGGAAGGGAAGGGAAGGGAAGGAAGGAAGGAAGGAAGGAAGGAAGGAAGGAAGGAAGGAAGGAAGGAAGGAAGGAAGGAAATCATGTTGGTAGAGTGGTTATAATACAGTATTGCAGGCTAACTCTGCCCACAGCCAGGAAGTTTGATCCTGACTGGTTCAAGGTTGACTCAGCCTTCCGTCCTTCCAAGGTCGGTAAAACGAGGACCCAGATTGTTGGGGGCATGAGGCTGACTCTGTAAACAACTTAAGAGGGCTGTAGAGCACTGGGAAGCAGTATATAAGTCTAAGGGTTACTATGAAGGGAGGGAGGGAGGGAGGGAGGAAGGAAGGAAGGAAGGAAGGAAGGAAGGAAGGAAGGAAGGAAGGAAGGAAGACTGGGCATAACAAAACTGGCAAGAAGGAAGTTGAAAAGTAGTGTTTGGAAGTCTGATTTCAATGAAAGATGCTTGGAACCAACTTCCAGAGGAGGTAGTGCAGTGGTGGCTAACCTTTTTGGGCTCCTGTGCAAAAAATTGTGGGGTGCTTTGCATGCTCAAGGCCATGTGCCAGCACCAGAAGGCAATGCGCTCACGCGACATGATGCGATCTCCACTCAAGCACCACCACCCCCGCCCCCCTTATCTGCACTGTGCCTCACAGCTGATTTTGGGCGGTTTGAGGGCTTTTTCAGCCTCCCAGAGGCGAGGAAGGAGCCAGGCTAAAACTGCGCTTTGTCACTCCGTATTTCCAGAAAAACAGGAAGTGATAAACGGGCCTAGTTTTCGGCTTGCAAAGCCTGCAGGAGCCTTCCTCATGCCTCTGGGAGTCCGGAGAAGGCCTCAAACTGGCCAAACATCAGTTGTCAGGCGCACACATGCGCAGTGACGTAAGTTTGCCTGCAGCTCGCGTGCCGGCACAAATGGCTCTGTGTGCCACCTGTGGCATGCGTGCCATAGGTTCGCCATCACGGCGGTAGTGACTCCATCAGATTAAACATGTTTGGGATAAACACATGTCTTATCAAATGACAAGATTTGCAAAATAAGTAAATACAATTACAATGAAATAAAATGTAATGATAATAACCACAATAAAAATATAAAATAATACAGTAAAATAAAATTAATTTTTTTAAAAAATTCATATTTATATCCCGCCCTTCTCCGGAGACTCAGGGCGGCTTACAATCTTTGGAGCACAACCCAATGTGCTCAGCAATAGCCTTCCTTCCATTGTATATGCCTGCTTATTACTAAGCAGCATTTTTACAAAGTCAGCTTATTGCCCCCAACAATCTTGGGTCCCTAATTTACCTACCCCGAGGGGATGGAAGGCTGAGGCAACCTTGAGCCTGGTGGGATTCCAGCCTGCAATAATTGCAGGCAGCTGGAACTTAAGTGCTAGGCATTTAACAGCCTGCACCAACAAGGCCCTTAAATGCAATAAAATATAAAATAATTCTCATGGTCCCCCTGGGCTTTCCAGCAGCCAGAGCCACTTGCATTCCCACAACCGCCGGCCAACTCTTAACCCGAAATCTGGGTCTTCTTTTGCAGGCAACCTTTCTTCGGGGAAGCCCCTGAATCACGAGAGGAAGTCCACTTTGACGCCAACACAAAGAGAGAGCGTTCCGGCCAAGTCTCCGGTCCCAGGGGTTGACCCCGGAGTCACTCACAGCCCTTCACCCCCACCACCGAGGGGCAGCCCCCGAGGTTTACCGGAGCCATCTCTCACCTCACCTGGACCCGGCCATCCAGTTCCACAGAGCCTTGGATCCCAGTACGTACAATTTTATTTTTAAAATTTGCTTTATGACTGCAATTGTGCCCCAGGTTTCCGTTGCTAAGCGAGACAGTCATTAAGCCTCGCCCCCACTGAACGATCTTTCTTGTCACTGTTGTTAAGCGAATCGCCGCAGGTGTTGAGTTAGCAACACGGTGGTTCAGTGAATCTGGTTTCCCCCGTTGAGTGGCTTCCGGGACACGGCAAACCGTCATAAATATGAGTCAGTTGCCAAGCATCCAAACGTAAATCCCTCGACCGTGGGGATGCCGCAACGGTCGTAAGTGTGAAAACTGGTCCCAAGTCCCTTTTTTTCAGTGCCGTTGTAACTTTGAACGGTCGCTCAGCAAACTGTTGTAAGTTGAGGATTACCTGTACAGAATAACTTGAGTTGGAAGGGACCTTGGAGGTCCTCTACTCCATCCCCAACCCCCCAGCCCCCTGTGTCAGCTTTGGAAACCATATTGAGACCAGATGCTCCCACGCTGCCACATTTGAGCCTGGGGAAGTGGGAGGGGGGATTTCTTGGAGTGTATGTAGTTAGACATAATAACATTCTTTTTCTAATTCAAGGTCATGTTAATTTGCACATAAGTGAGGGGAAGTCTGAAGTTGGGATGGATGGTGATTGGGGCATGTGATGGCATGATGGGCGCAGAGTGTCATGCCCCTGTTGGAATCTGATTCCAAGGGGGAGGTCGAACAGCTGACAGGAAGTGGGAATGTGGCTCCAGTGGCTGTGGAGGAAACTGGGAAGGGCACAGTCTGGCTGAGCATTCAGAGGAAGACCCAGGCCCACCCCCTCTTCATCCTAGGGCATGCAGGGAGGAGCGGATAAGGGAGCAACATGGCTTATGGGGAGAAAAGGGCCCTGATTCCCTTCATTAGCTGCAGCTGGGAAAACAGGATTTAAAAAGGGCGTTTGCGCACAGCACCTTGCTGGAAGCAAAGCGTGCATTATCTTTGTTTGTCAAGTCTTATCTGGGTTCTGGCATCCTCCCAACTGTGTGTGTGTCGTTATCTTTTGGAAGTCTGCCATTCCTTATCCTGCCCTGCCTCGTTAATTGCTGCAGCGTGGTTTGTGTTGGTTTTTATTGATAATTTATATGTACTTTGGGTTCGGACTGAATTTCTTCCCTGTAAAAACTGATCCTGGGAGAGTTTTTTTCTCCATGGTAACTGGACATGGGGGCCAAGTTGGAGGAATTAAAGGGACTTTACCTACTTTTATGTTGCTTTTGTGCCACGCCCCTTTGGGTCATCACACAGGGGATGGATTTGTAGTTTTTACTTATTGCAAGGAAACTCGGAAACTTTCAGATTCGGGATTCCCCAGTTGTGGCAATTTACTATCTAAAATAAAAGGAACCTTGAATTAAAAAAAAAAGAATGTTATGATGTCTAACTACATATATTCCAAGAAATTCCCCCTCCCACTTTTCCAGGGGAAAAATCCCCCTGTCAGTGACATGTGGCTTGGTTTGATAAGTCCCTTCTCTCCGTCCCCATTGTCGCTTCAAACGGTCACTAAATGAATGGCTGTAAGTCGAGGAATAACCTGTAATATAAAGAAACGGTGCTTTCTATCCCTTTACCTAGTGCCTGGTTCTCCCTACTTAATGTCTTCTGCTCTTCCTCGCCCAGCGACCGCCTACATGTTCCAGCGGCAGCTCTCGCCCACTCCGGGCTACCCCAGCCAATACCAGCTTTACGCCATGGAGAACACGCGGCAAACCATCCTGAATGACTACATCACGTCCCAGCAGATGCAGGTCAACCTGCGGCCGGACCTTGCGCGAGGACTGTCGCCCCGAGAGCAGACCTTGGCGCTCCCCTACGCAGGGGCTAGAGGTAGGTTTCCATCGCTCAGGATAGGCGTTCTACAAACCAGGTTAATCTAGGACAGGGGTGTCAAAACTCAAGGCCCATCAGCCGGATCTGGCCCGTGGGGCCACCCTGGAAACAGCGAAGGTGTCGAACTAAAAAAATACTCCTTTGGTTCTTTTTAGTTGCCAGCAGAAAGGGAGTGGGGAAAAGCAGTGCATTCCATAAATGCCTCAGATAATCGCCATGGCTGTTGGCACGCAAGAATATTACTAGAGAGCATGATTGATGACTCTTGGCTATGGATGTGTCCCATTGGAGAATATACATCCAGGGGCTGGGGGAAATAAATGATGTATCTTAGTGTCGGCTGCACCCAGGTAATGCCGACATGGCCACTCCTAATAAACCTTTTTTTTTTTTTACTCTCAGAGATGCGGCTAGAGACTTACGATTTGAATGTGGGTGGATTTGTCGGAGCCCTGACAGAAGGATCGGCCCAGGGTGCCTCTGCCAGTGAAAACGGAGCTGGGGAGGGGTGGGCCACGCACACCCTCCCGTGCCTCATTTTCGCTGGCAGAGGGCAACCAAAACAACCAAAAAACAAAACCAAAGGGGAAACGTTTCCCCTTTTGCATTTCAGCATCCAAGAAGGGACAGGAAAGGAGAAAGGGAAAGAGGAAAGACAAAGAAAAAAGAAGGAAAGATGGGAAGAGAGCAAGGAAGGGAAAAGAGGGGAAGGAAGAAGAAAGAATGAAGGGGGAAGGAAAAGGGAGGGAGGGGAGGAAGTGAAATGGGAAGGAAGGAAGATAGGAAGGAAGGAAGGAAGGAAGGAAGGAAGGAAGGGAAGGAAGATGAGAAAGTGAAATGAGTAGAAGGAAGATAAGGAAGGAAGGAAGGAAGGAAGGAAGGAAGGAAGGAAGGAAGGAAGGAAGGAAGGAAGGAAGATTATAATGAGAATGAGGGAGGGTCTCAGGGAAGTTCTGCCTTAGCACTTGTCCACTACAGGTGCCCCCAACATGAGTTCCGTGTCCCACCCACCCACCATGGCCATGCCCCAGCCATGCCCACCATGCCCACACACCCTACACACCCCCAGGCCCTCCAAGGTCAAACCCAACCCTGATGCGGCCCTCAATGAAATCGAGTTTGACGCCCCTGGTCTAACTATACTTACAATCCAGCTTCTGCCGCCCTCCTGAACTCCGTTGTCCCTGGCAGAGAGTTGCAGGAGGCCATCCCAGCCGAAAACGGAGCCCGGGAGCCCGTTTTCACTGGCAGAGTGCTCGGGCTACCACAGGAGACCCCCGACACAAGTGACATCCAGCTGGCCACGCACACCCCAGCCCCCCGAGGTCAAAGAGAACCCTGATGGGGTCCTCAATGAAATTGAGTTTGACACCCCTGATCTAGAACCGTGTTGGTAGGGCCCTTGTTGGGAATCTCCTATCCCAAGGGTCCATAACATGTGGGCCTCAGCTCACTAGCGGGCCGTCGCCTAATCACTACCAGGCCGCAAGAGTGGCTGGCTGGGTGCACACGTTGGGGCATGCACATGGTCTCACTTGCATGAGCTTTGCGGTCGGTCACGGCCAGACTCATCATCGTGGGCAGTTGTGGCCCGATTTGCGCGAAGCATCGTCACAGGTGCTTGGGGTCCCACTCTCAAGGGCATTGTGATGGGTGTTTTGTGGCCCCACTGGTGCGAGTTTCTCAAGCGGTCTCGGCCCAACTTGCATGAGCATCGATGCGGGCGGTTGTGGCATGATGGGCGCGAGCGTCATCACAGGTGCTTGGGGTCCCATTTGTGCAAACTTTGTGGGTGTTTGTGGCCCGACTCACACAAGCATTGTTGTGGGTGGTTGTGGGCCCACTTATGCAAGTGTCGTCATGGATGCTTGGGGTCCCACTCTCGTGAGCATTGTTATGGGTGTTTGTGGCCCCACTTGACCGATTTTTGCAGGCGGTCGCGCCACAACTCGCACAAGCATCGTCACAGGAGGTTACAGCCAGGGGTGGGATTCCACCGGTAAAACAACTGGTTCAGTGATCGCGTGCGCTCCGCATTTGAAAAAGCTCTAATGCTTACCTTCTACGGCAGTGCCTGTGAATAAAACAGCTGAGGCATGGAAAACTGCTGCCGTGTGAATCAGCTGTGGTCTAAACCAGAGGTCGCCAACCTTTTGGACCTCAGGGACCACCAAACTCATAATTTGAAATTCCACGGACCAGAGACCCTGGGAAAATCCCAAAAAAATGTCTGTAGGAAAATCCCCCATCCCGTTTCTCTACCAATCGATCATCAATCATCGATTCTCGGGGAGAGAGAGAGAGAGACTTTTGGCTTCATGCAAGGAAAGCAGCAGAAGCAGCAGAAGTCTTTCTTTCTCTCCCCCAAACTCCGCCAGGAATGAGTCTTTGTGAGACTTGTCGCACCGGCACAGCCTCTTGGAGCAGGAGGCCTTGCAGGGTCCCAAAGACTCCTTTCTGGCAGAGTTTGGGGGAGAGAAGGAAAGACTTGGGCTGCTTTCCTTGCGTGCAGCCAAAAGCAGAAGAAGAAAGAAGTGGAAAGAAGCAGCCCAGTGGCCAGGCCAGGTGCATGGGGCAAGTTTCCCCCCTCCGCCCTTTCCCCCCTCCCCTCACTACCTCATGTTGTTCGCAATGCAAGCGACGCAAGCCTTGTGTTCCCGCGGGCCATGTGGGCGGCGCAGCCTTGTTTTGCCGCGCAGCCTGGATTAATTGCTTTGAGGGGGGGACATTTCTCTGCGGACCACCAAAATTTTCTCACAGACTACCAGTGGTCCCCGGCCCCTGGGTTGGCAACCACTGCACTAAACAAAGGAAATAAAGCACGGGAAAGAGCAGAGGTGGGCAAGCAGGCCCACATACTCATCGCAGCGAACTGGTTTGCTGCCAGCTGATTGTCAGGATTCCAGCAAATTCAAACATGATTCTTGAGCCAAACTTCAAAAACTTCGAAGGATTCATTAGAGGCGACATGCTGGCACTGCCCTGTATGAAGCCAACTCTGGCCTATGTCATTCACAGTCAGTCCCCTGCGACCCTGTTTCCCCCCTCCCCCCTGGGTGTGTCATAAATCAGATTCTCCAACTGAGCACCTTCACGGGCTGGGTGTCATCAATCACATTCTCCAATTAAATACATTTGCAGGCAAAAATTCTGGTAGATTAGTTACAATCTTTTAAAGATAAATAGTTGAAATGTACTTCTGCTTTCCAACTGTTCTTCCAGATTTCCTTCCTCCCCCCCCCCCATTTTTTTTAATGGCAACTACTAAAACAGGCATAGGAATGTTTTATGAGTTGACACCAACATTTCCATTGGTAAGTGAGACAGTGGCCGATCTGTTTAAGACTATTGTCATGTCAGCATTCCAGAAAAACTCAACTCCAATTAAAAACTCCTTTGTCGGAACCTCAAATCTGGGTCCTCGGTCCCCTTTTTTTTTGTGTCGGTCGTAACTTAGGCGTGGTCACTAAGCAAGCCCTTTTTGCTTTTCTTTTGGTTTTAATCCGTGTTGGCCTTCATTCCTTCCTCTTTCGACAAGGAATCATCGACCTGAACAGCATGGCTCCCACCATTTTGGTGCCCCACCCCGGAGGGCCAAGCACGCCCCCGATGGAGAGGATCACCTACATTCCTGGCACACAGCTGGCATTCCCTGCCAGGCCTTACAACCCGCCCTCCATGTCTCCAGGTAAGGGTCAGAAGGCGGGGGGGCACTGAAGGAGGGACGTGCTGCTGGGTTCAGGTCCAATGCAGCCAAGGGGATTTGAAGGGGGGGGAGGCATTTCTGCTTTGGAGCTAAAGCTGGACAAATCTGCCCAGGGCATCCCCAGGATGAAATCTCTCATGATAGATAGATAGATAGATAGATAGATAGATAGATAGATAGATAGATAGATAGATAGATAAACAGACAGACAGACAGACAGACAGACGCTGTATAGATAGACAGACAGACAACAGATAGATAGATAGATATAGATAGATAGATAGATAGATAGATAGACAGACTGACTCATTATCATCTATCATCTATAATCTCTCATTATAGATGATAGATAGATAGATAGATAGATAGATAGATAGAAAATTGTAGATGGATGGATGGATGGGCAAATGGATAGTAATAGCAATAACACTTAGACTTATATACCACTTCACAGTGCTTTACAGCTCCTGTTAACAGAGGGATGGATGGATGGATGGATGGATGGATGGATGGATGGATGGATGGATGGAGACTCATTATCTATCATCTATCTATAGTCCCTCATCATGATATATCTATGTAGATAGATGATAGATAGATAGATAGATAGATAGATAGATAGATAGATAGATAGATAGATAGATAGATAACAGATTGTAGATGCATGGATGGGCGGATGGATAGTAATAGCAATAGCACTTAGACTTGTATACTACTTCACAATGTTTTACAGCCCTCCCTGTTAACAGAGTGGATGAATGGATGGATGGATAGATGAGAGAGAGAGAGAAATGATAGATAGATGATAGAGACTCATCTATCATCTATCTATAATCTCATCATGATAGGTAGGTAGGTAGGTAGGTAGGTAGATAGATAGATAGATAGATAGATAGATACCAGATTATAGATAGATGGATGGATGGAGATAGATAGATAGATGATGGATAGATGATAAATTGATAGACATACAGATCGATATTGATATAGATATGTATATTTATTTGTTTGTCAAACATGTACAAGATAACAAGTATGAACATAAACAAGAAAAAAGGAAGTAAAATACAGATAAATGGGGACAGTAGGACAGGGGTGGTAGGCCACTTATGCACGCCCCCTTTAAGGACCTCATAGGAATGGGGTGAAGTCCATGGTTTGAGGTTGAAGCTGTGAGAGGTTCAAGCTGTAGCAACTGAGTCAGGTAGTGAGTTCCAGGCGTTGACCACTCTGTGGCTGAAGTTGTATTTTCTGCCATCGAGTTTGGAGCCGCTTACCTTGAGTTTGTATCAGTTGTTTGCCCGTGCATTGTTGTGGTTGAGGCTGAAGAAGTCATTGACAGGCAAGATGTTGTAGCAGACAATTTTGTGTACTGTGCTTAAATCGGACCGTGTTATATTTAGTGGCTCAGGCTGTTAAATGCCTGCATTTAAGTTCCAGCTGTCTACAATTACTGTAGGCTCGAATCCCACCAGGCTCAAGGTTGACTCAGCCTTCCATCCTCTCGGGGTAGGTAAATTGAGGACCCAAGATTGTTGAGGGCAATAAGCTGACTTTGTAAAAATGCTGCTTAGGCAGGCAATACAATGGCTATTTCTGGCATTGGGTTGTATCCCAAATTGTAAGTATTTTAGAAAAAAATGTATGTGTGTGAGATCGGACCATGGTGTGTGTGTGTGTGTGTGTGTGTAGAGGTAGTCCTCAACTTACAACAATTCGTTTAGTGACCGTTCAAAGTTATGTCACTGAAAAAAGTGACTTATCACCATTTTTCACACTTACGACCGTCGCAGCATCCCCGTGGTCACGTGATTTACATTCGGATGCTTGACAGCTGACTCACATTTACGACAGTCGCAACTGTCCTGGGGTCACACGATCCCCTTTTGCAACCTTCTGACAAGCAAAGTCCATGGAGAAACCCAGATTCACTTAACGACCATGTGACTCACTGAACAACTTCAGCGATTCACTTAACAACCGTGGCAAGGAAAGTCGTAAAACAGAGCAAGCTCAATTAACAAATTTCTCAGTTAACAACACAAATTTTGGGGCTCAATTGTGGTCATATGTTGAGGACTGTCTGTATTATTTTTCTTTTATGTACACTGAGAGGTTCTGCACCAAAGACAAATTCCTTATGTGTCCAATCACACTTTTCCAATAAAGAATTCTATTCTATTTCTATTCCTATTCCTATTCTATTCTAATTCTATTCCATTCCATTCCATTCTATTCTCTATTCTATTCTATTCTCTATTCTATTCTAATTCTATTCTATTCTATTCTATTCTCTATTCTATTCTTTATTCTATTCTCTATTCTATTCTATTCTCTATTCTATTCTCTATTCTATTTTTTTTAATTCATATTTATATGCCGCCCTTCTCCGGAGACTCAGAGCGGCTTACAATCTTTGGAGCACAACCCAATGCGCTCAGCCTTCATTCCATTATATATGCCTGTTTATTACTAAGCGGCATTTTTACAAGGTCAGCTAATTGCCCCCAACAATCCTGGGTCCTCAGTTTACCTACCCCGAGAGGATGGGAGGCTGAGTCAACCTTGAGCCTGGTGGGATTCGAGCCTACAGTCATTGCAGGCAGCTGGAATTAAGTGCTAGGTGTTTAACAGCCTGCACCACCAAGGCTCTTGGTGCCTTTTATTCTCTTTTATTCTCTATTCTATTCTATTCTATTCTAGGTAGTCCTCTACTTACGACCAACCACTTAGCAACTGTGATGTTGCAATAGACCCCCCCAAAAAGGTAGAAGGATGCCTTGACTTAACAATCATTCGTTCTTGATTGTTCAAGGATACAACAGCCTGAAAAAAAGTGATTTGTGACCATTTTTCACACTTAACGACCCTTGCAGCACCCCCCCCGGGCCAGTGATCAAAATTCAGACAAGCTTTACAATTGGCTCATATTTACGACGATTGCAGAATCTTGGTGGTCCCCTGATCCCCTTTTGCGACCTTCTGATGAGCAAAGTCAAAGGGGAAGGCAGATTCACTTAAAGACCGGGTGACTAACTTAACAATTGAAGTGTTTCACTTAACAGCTGTCTTGCTTAGCGACATAAATTTTGGGCTCCATTGTCATTAAGTTAAGGACTTAATCCATCTGTTTCTCTAAAGCCCCCTTCTCTTCTCTTTTGCTCTGCAGGGCACCCGTCTCACTTACCGGCCTCCGTAGTTGCCAGCGCGGAGAGGGAGAGGGAGAAAGAACGAGAACGCGAACGAGAGCGGGAAAGAATCTCATCCACTCCCACGGAGATCTACCTTCGTCCAGGTAAGCTCCAGTTGCCCCTTCCGGCTCTGTCACCTCCTTTAGGTTAGAATAGAAATTCTTTTATTGGCCAAGTGTGATTGGACATGCAAGGAATTTGCCTCCGGTACATAAGCTTTCAGTGTACATACAAGCAACAAGTGATTAACTACGATCATAATAATAAAATAGAATCATAATTAGAATCATAATTAGAATTCTTTATTGGCCAAGTGTGATTGGACATGCAAGGAATTTGCCTCCGGTACATAAGCTCTCAGTGTACATACAAGCAACAAGTGATAAACTACGATCATAATAATAAAACACAATCATAATTAGAATCATAATTAGAATTCTTTATTGGCCAAGTGTGATTGGACATGCAAGGAATTTGCCTCCGGTACATAAGCTCTCAGTGTACATACAAGCAACAAGTGATAAACTACGATCATAATAATAAAACACAATCATAATTAGAATCATAATTAGAATTCTTTATTGGCCAAGTGTGATTGGACATGCAAGGAATTTGCCTCCGGTACATAAGCTCTCAGTGTACATACAAGCAACAAGTGATAAACTACGATCATAATAATAAAACACAATCATAATTAGAATCATAATTAGAATTCTTTATTGGCCAAGTGTGATTGGACATGCAAGGAATTTGTCTCCAGTGCATAAGCTCTCACTGTACATACAAGCAACAAGTGATAAACTACGATCATAATAATAAAACACAATCATAATTAGAATCATAATTAGAATTCTTTATTGGCCAAGTGTGATTGGACATGCAGGGAATTTGTCTCCAGTGCATAAGCTCTCAGTGTACATACAGCAACAAGTGATAAACTACGATCATAATAATAAAACACAATCTTAATTAGAATCATAATTAGAATTCTTTATTGGCCAAGTGTGATTGGACATGCAGGAATTTGTCTCCAGTGCATAAGCTCTCAGTGTACATACAAGCAACAAGTGATAAACTACGATCATAATAATAAAACACAATCATAATTAGAATCATAATTAGAATTCTTTATTGGCCAAGTGTGATTGGACATGCAGGGAATTTGTCTCCAGTGCATAAGCTCTCAGTGTACATACAAGCAACAAGTGATAAACTACGATCATAATAATAAAACACAATCATAATTAGAATCATAATTAGAATTCTTTATTGGCCAAGTGTGATTGGACATGCAGGGAATTTGTCTCCAGTGCATAAGCTCTCAGTGTACATACAAGCAACAAGCGATAAACCACGATCATCGTCACAAAACACAATCATCATAAATCAGAATCACAATTAGAATTAGAATTCTTTATTGGCCAAGTGTGATTAGACAGAAAAGGAATTTGTCTCCAGTGCATAAGCTCTCACTGTACATACAAGCAACAAGCAATAAACCACGATCATCGTCATAAAACAATCACCATAAATCAGAATCAGGGTGATGAGCCCGGATGGGCGCCCTGCCCCCCCCCAGCACACACAAAAGAGCTGACAAATGTCACCAAAAGAAGCTGCAGCCCGCCGGTCCCTTTTTGGGCGCACTCTGGAGCTGCAAAGGTGACACAGGCTGCAGGAAACTCACCGCTCCAGCCCACTGCCACTCAGCTTCCCCATGGCCTGTGTGTCCAGATCCCTCGCATCCCCTCCCTGCCTCTGTCTCTGTCTGCTGCTTGCACTCAACTCACCTGTGCTGCGCGGGCTGCAGCTGCTGCCAGACACCCGTCAGCCCGCATGCACCCCACCTATGCTGGCCACAGCCACCCCCCTTCACCAGGGCTTACTTTTAAGGAGGGCTTATATTAAGTACATGCATAAAATTCTAGCAGACAGACATTCCTAACAGACAGGAAGCAGCAGGTGAAGCTAGGCAGAATCACACCTGACACCTGTACAATTAGCACAGGGCCCCCACAAGCCTGTGTGCTTTCTCCACTTCTCCCTCTATACCAATGACTGCATCTCAAACGATCCATCTGTTAAAATACTGAAGTTTGCTGATGGCACAACAGTGATTGGTCTTATTCGAGACAACGACGAATCTGCATACAGACAGGAGGTTGAACAACTTGCCTTGTGGTGTCACCGGAACAATCTGGAACTGGACACATTAAAAACCTGTAGAAATGGTGGTAGACTTTAGAAGAAACCCTCCCATACTACCACCTCTTACAATACTAGACAACACAGAATCAACAGTAGAGACCTTCAATCAATTATCATCAAAAATGTCATCAAAAAAGCACAACAGAGAATGTTCTTTCTGCGCCAACTCAGGAAGCTCAAACTGCCCAAGGAGCTGCTGATCCAGTTCTA
>SOZL01001887.1:103591-126372 GCA_009733165.1 Naja naja | reverse complement strand
GAGATTGGGGCTTTTAATTGGGTATTTAGCATAATTTAATTTGTTATTTGGATTGGACTAATATTTTATCTATTTATGTATGTATATTCTTGTGTGAGCACCGAGTCCCCCCAGAAGAGACCGAAAAGTGTATAAATCCAAATAAACATAAACATAAAAAGGCCCCCACACTCCATTTTTTGCATTCCTGGACCTCAGGGAAGCTTCCTGGGAGCAAAACCCCCCCAGGAGGCTTCGCTGAGGCCCAGAAGGCCCCAAAAATCGGGGGGATACGCCAAAAAAAAGAACCCACGCCCACCCACACATGGCCACGCCCACCTGGCCACGCCCACAGAACTGGTTGTTTAAAAATTTGAATCCCATCCCTGACTGACATAGCTAAAGACAGCTATGGGCCAGTGGCCCCAAACTCATCCTTTACACTTTGCACGCATTTCACAACCAGAGCCTTGGTGGCTCAGGCTGTTAATTGCCTGCACTTAAGATCCAGCTGTCTACAATTACTGTAGGCTCGAATCCCACCAGGCTCAAGGTTGACTCAGCCTTCCATCCTCTCGGGGTAGGTAAATTGAGGACCCAAGATTGTTGGGGGCAATTAGCTGACTTTGTAAAAATGCCGCTTAGTAATAAGCAGGCATATATAATGGAATGAAGGCTATTGCTGAGCACATTGGGTTGTATCCCAAAAAATTGTAAGCCACCCTGAGTCTTCGGAGAAGGGCGGCATATAAATATGAATTTTAAAAAAAACCTTACTTCCTTGTTCTTTCTTACTGACAGTCTCCAGATATACCCATGTACATCTCAAACCTCCCTCCATCAGCTGCTTCCAGTTCCTTATTTCTCATGGTTTTGTCCTTCTATGTCCAATATATATATATATATATATATGTTTTCGTAGATTTTCACAGGTAAAGGTATGTAGGTCTTGGTGTATTCGGGTCTTGTCCCGTGTAAGATTGAGAATACCTTGGCAAGCGTTTGAAATCTCATCCGTCATCTTCAGGCTGGTGTCTTCAGCCGTTCTCCTGGGAGAAGTGTGTGGTGGCTGTTTCCCTTTAAACTCAGAGTTGGATGTGTTGTTACTTCTTGATTGGTTGATGGAGTTGATGTATGCAGATTGGATGGCTTTTCCTGAGACCCTGTGTGGCTGAGGTGCTGGCTGTGTGTCTCTCAGCCTTTTGTGTTGTAACGACCTGGGTAATGGGCTGTGTGATGACCTTCTGAGTTCTATTGTTGTGACATCCTGGGTGTGGTGCTGTAGTCTCCTGGGTCGTTGTCTGTGTTGCAACCTCCTGATGTTTTATGTTGTAATCTCCTGAGTTCTGTGATGTAGTATCCTGGGTGGAGGCTGTGATGTGACATTCTGGGCCTTGGTTTGGCTCGAGTTTGAGGTCTGGCTATGTGTTTATAAGCGTGTGTCAGTTTGCTTAGTTTGGGAGTCGGAGGGGGTGTAGCAGCTGGTGTTGCAGCCATGGTCTGGTTTCTGGATGGTGGTTGCCTTTCATCTGTGGCGTGGGCTTGGGTTTGAGTCTGGTGAAGGAGATTGGTGGTGGCATCATGTGTTATTTTGGGTCGGTGTTGGTTTTTGTGGCTGGGACTCGTTTGTTGATGAGGGCTAGTTTCCAGATGTCTGGTAGGCGGGAAGTATCATCCCGTTTATTCATGTTATGGGGTGTTTCTCTATTTGATGGCTTCCCTAATTATTCTCTTGTTGAAGTGTTCAGTATTGGAGATAAGTTTGGATCCCTCAAAATCAATTTCATGTCCTGTGGCTTTAAGGTGCTGGAAAAGGAGGAAGTTTTTCTTCTTTTCTGACTGCGTTCTTGTGTTCTGCGATCGTGCATTTATTCTCCTGTTGGTTTGTCCAATGTATGTGGCTGGGCAAATTTTGCATGGTATTTTATAAACTCCTTGGTTTTCTAGCTGGATCTTGTCTTTGGGGTTTCTTAAGATGTTGGCTATTTTTGGTCAGTGCCAAAGGCTGTCCTGATATTGTGTTTGTGGAGAATTTTGCTGATTTTATCTGTGGTGCCTTTGATGAGGAGAGGCGTGCCATTGTCCTGTTCTGTGTCTTGGTTTTTGGGGGAGTCTCCTTAGGATTAGGTTGGTGATTGTGCTTCTTTGGAATCCATTGGACATTATCGTTAGTGAGGGTGTGTAATTCTGTTCTCAAGTGGTCTTTGTCAGCTAGGCGTTTGGTTCTGGAGATGAGGTCTTGGCTACTGAGTTGATCTGTGCAGGTGTTGATGGATTGTGCATTTAAGTAGCGGTTAGTGTGTGTCTTTTTCTGGTAGATGGTGTGTCCTAGGAGCCATTGGGTTTTTGTAAATTAGGACGTCCAGGAACAGAAGTTGGTTGTTGGTTTCTGTTTCCATGGTAAATTGTATTTTGGGTGTAGGCTGTTGAGATGTGTGAGAAAGTTGTCCAGTTTTTCTTTCCCGTGTGGCCAAATTACGAAAGTGTCATCTACATATCCAAGCCAGAGTTTGGGTTTGTATTCGGATTTGTCTAGAGCATTGGTTTCAAAATGTTCCATGTATAGGTTAGCGATGACAGGTGAGAGGGGTGATCCCATAGGTGCTCCTTCTATCTGTTTATATCTTTGTCCATTGTGGATGAAGTATGTGTGCACAGAGCCGAAGACACCAGCCTGAAGATGGCGAATGGGATCTTGTCGAAACGTAGCCAAGGTATTCTCAATCTTACACGGGACAAGACCCGAATACACCAAGACCTACATACCTTTACCCATGAAAATCTACGAAAACACACACACACACACACACACATATATATATATTTCAAAACTATGTATTTTGCAAAATCGCATTTCACAGCAGGATTGCAAAATAGTTCTGATACACTTTGAAACTTTTCTGTCGAAAACATTGGTTCATGTAGCTTTTTAGGGCCTGCTTGGGCCTTATTGATTCTAATAGGTCAGTAGGCTATATTTGTTCTGACCTAGGCCTCACAAAATGATGAAGCAGACTCCTTGTCCCGACAAAACCTCTTTTCATTTGGCTAATGTGAATTCCTATCACTCACATCCAGCAAACTCCCAGCAAACAGTCTTCGAAGGGTGAATTGCAACCACAGACCCTATCAGGCTTGGAGAGCTGCCAGGCCGAGAGCTTCCAAGTGCAACGCTGTATAAGGAAATCCTCGGCAAGGAGTCTCTGAGAGTCACAAACAAATCTTCGTACTAATTAAAGGAACTAATTGTCTCCTGCAACCACCACTCCCCTTTCGCACCTCTTTATTCCCTATGGGAGGGGCCATTCACCGTCCACCTGTGCCTTTACTCCCGAGTCGGCCCTTGTTCCTGAGCTGTTCCCTTCTCCTGACAGGTCTGTGCATGCGTACATTGGGAACAGGCTCCAGCCGTTCTTCTTCCCCACTTATCTATGACTTTGAAGGCAGCTGATAACTGTCAAGCAGCCCTGGCCCCATCTCTGCCTCCGATGCAGAGCCCTCGTCAGAGCCTTCCCCAGACTCCAGGACTGGCCCAGGTTCCTCCCCAGCCTCCTCACTCTCTGAGTCTGTCATCAGCTCCGCTGGCCTCTGGCGGGCCACAGCAATATTTTCGTTTCCCACAGTGTCACTTCTACAGTCCCATTTGCCGATGAACGATGTATTTTCATGGTGCAATCCTTAACCTTTCCTTTTGGTTTATCCGATGGTTTTCAATTTGGTGGGACCATACTCTAAATAAAATGTGTGTGGGGTTTTTTTTTGTTGCTTGGTGACCTCTAGGCTTGGGAAATCCCCTGAGAGAAGCCACGTTTCCTCGGAGTCGTACGAGCCGATCTCGCCACCCCAGGCACCAGCAGTCCACGAAAAACAGGACAACTTCCTGCTGCTCTCGCAAAGACCAGAGCCTTCGGAACAGAGGTAACTGAGGTTTGTGGGTCAGTTAACCAGTGGAACTTCTTGCCTCCAGAAATCGTGGGCCCTCTCATCACTGAAGGTTTTTAAGAAGAAGACTGGACAGTCCCTTGTCTGAAATGGTCTAGACTCTCCAATATGACCTCCAAGATCCAACAGAGTTGGAAGGGACGGACACACACACACACACACACACACAGTTTCCTTGAAAACAAGACCCTGTCTTATATTTCTTTTGCTACCCCCCCAAAAAAGGCACCAGGGCTTATTTTTGGGTGAATGACTAACCTCACTTGCGCGCGTTTCCCCCGGCCTCCTTTTTGCTGTCAGAGGCCTTCAGGAACTTCTTCTGCGGCCGGCAAGGCTTTCCTGAAGGCCTCTGCAGCCGGTAACAGAGCCCTGGATCGATCCAGGGCTTTGTTCTCAGCTCCAGAGGCCTTCAGGACAGCCTTGCCGGCCTTGCTAGCTGCAGAAGAAATGGGCCGGCCAGGCAGGTTTCAGGGTGTGCGAGTCCTGGCTACACCTGTCCAAAGGTACGTAGTAGGGCAGCTCCACATCCCCACCCTAGCTTAATTTTTACCTGTGCACCCTGGAGTGGGCAGGCTCTTAATTAAGGCTTATTTTGGTGGTAGGGCTTATATTGGGCACACATGTAAAAATCAAGCTAGGGCTTACTTTCAGGGTAGGTCGTATTTTCAGGGAAACGGTATGTATGTAATTATCCCTGTTTATATTGGAGGTGGGGACCCTTGAGAGCCATGTGCAGCGTAATTTCATTTTAATGTATATCGATTAGTGTGCCTTCAAAGTGACAATAAAGTTATTCTATATACTTTCTATCCCTGTACTCCTTCCTCCTCCCAGCATGCATTTAATTCTTTTCTCCATTACCTCCTTGGCTCTTATACAGGACAGACTCCCGTTCTCCGGGAAGCATAACCTACCTGCCTTCCTTCTTCACCAAACTGGAGAACACCTCCCCGATGGTGAAGTCGAAGAAACAGGAGATCTTTCGCAAGCTGAACTCGTGCGGGGGAAATGAATCCGATATGGGTAGGAGGTTCTTTTTTTCCCTCCTTTTTCACTCCGTTCTGTGGGGTCCTGGGTGCGCTCTGACCTGGGTTGTTTCCTCACAGGCGTTTCAGGACCCAACCAGGGAACATCATCAGGGCTGGAAGGGAGGAGGGTTTGCAGGGGGGAGGAAGAGGAGGAGGGGAAGGAGGAGGAGGACTGAAGGATCCTTGGTGCTCTCTGAGTTGGGTTGTTTTCTCACGGACGTTTCAGGACCCACCTAGGGAACATCATCAGGGCTAGAAGGGAGGAGGGTTTGCAGGGAGGAGGAAGAGGAGGAGGACTTGTGGGGTCCTTGGTGCTCTCTGAGCTGGGCAGTTTTCTTGCAGACATTTCAGGACCCAACTAGATAACTGTCAAGATTCCGGCGATTGCCCTAATTAAATCATGACCCTGGAGCCAAGCTTCAAAAAAACTCGAAAGATTTATCAGGAGCAACATGCCGGCATTAACCTAAATGAAGCCAACTCTGGCATACGTAATTCACAGTCACCTCTGACCCTGTTTCCCCCCTCCCCCCTGGGTGTGTCATAAATCAGATTCTCCAATGAAGCAACTGGCAGGGTGTCATCAATCATGTTCTCCAATTTTCTGGGAGGAGGGACAGAAGATCCGGTAGCCTAGGCTACAATCTTCGTAAGATAATGGTGGAATGTACTTCTGGTTTTACTGCATTACTGCTCCTTCAGATTCCCCCTCCCTTGTTTATGGCAACTCGAAAACAGTCATAGGAACGTTTTACGAGTTGACAGTAACATCATCAGGGCTAGAAGGGAGGGGGATTTGCGGAGAGGAAGAGGAGGGGAGGAGAAAGAAGAAGAGGATGAGGAGCAGAACTGTGGGGTCCTGGATGCTCTCGGAGCTGGGTGGTTTTCTTGCAGTCATTTCATGACCCAATTAGGTAACTGTCAGGGTTTCCCGGATAGCCCTAATTAAATCATGAGCCTGGAGCCAAGCTTAAAAAATATTCAAAAAGATTTATTAGGAGCAACATGCCAGCATTAACCTAAATGAAGCCAACTCTGGCATACGTAATTCACAGTCAACTGTGACTCTGTTTTCCCCCCTCCCCTGGGTGTGTCATAAATAAGATTCTCCAACGAAGCACTGCAGGATGTCATCAATCACATTCTCCAATAAAGGATTTTGGGGGGGAGGGGGCGTTTCATGGCCCAACTAGGGAACATCGTCCCCAGCCAGCTCAGGGAGCCCCCAGGGACAGTTCAACCCTGAGCTACAAACGTGGTAGCTTTCTCGATCTCTTCACCCGTGTCTCTTCCTTCTCTGTTTGTGAACAGCAGCTGCTCAGCCTGGGACAGAAATATTCAACTTGCCAGCAGTCACCACTTCAGGTACGGACTCCAGAAACAAGAAGGCACAGCTGGGTCTTCCCCTCCAACAACCCCCCCCCACATACACACACACCCCACTCTTTAAATCCCTGCAACATCTGAGTGGGTCACTGACCTCTAAAAATTAGCGGAGGCCACCAAGGCAGGCCACTTGGACCCACAATTGGACTACAGAGTCTATCCTCCCCAGCCAGAGCAATCCAGCAGTCCTGCTGACTTGTCCCCAGCAGCTTCCTTTTGGGGTTGCTCTGAAAGGAGAACGAGAATTCAGACAAGGTGAGCCATAAATACAGGTTGTCCTTGGGCCAAAATTGAACAGATGAACAGATGTCTCGCTTAGCAACGATAGTCAACGCTGGTTGTAGGTCGAGGACTACCTGTTACAGATATTCATAACTGGGAACATTGCCCTTCCTTCCTTCCTCCCTCCCTTCTTCCCTTTCCTTCTTTCTTTCCTCCTTCCTTTCCAAACTTCCCTGCTGAATTTCCTTCCTTCCTTCCTTCCTTCCTTCCTTCCTTCCTTCCTTCCTTCCTTCCTTCCTTCCTTCCTTCCTGTCTTTCTTTCTGTCTTCCTCCCTTCCTTCCTTTCTCTCTTTCTTTCTCTCTCTTTCTGTCTTCCTTCCTTCCTCCCTCCCTTCTCTTTCTCTCTCTCTCTCTTTCTTTCTTTCTTTCTTTCCTCCTTCCTTCTTGTCCAAACTTCCTTGCTGAATTTCTTTTCTTTCTTTCTTTCTTTCTTTCTTTCTTTCTTTCTTTCTTTCTTTCTTTCTTTCTTTCTTTCTTTCTTCCTTCCTTCCTTCCTTCCTTCCTTCCTTCCTTCCTTCCTTTCTTTCTTTCTTTCTTTCTTTTTCTCTTTCTTTCTCTCTTTCCTATTCATTAAATGCACAGGTAGTCCTTGATTTACAGCCATTCATTTAGTGGAAGTCACATCAGCCCTGAAAAAATAGGGACAGATGACCAGTTTTCACACTTAACGACCATTGCAGCATCCCCATGGTCACGTAACCACAAATCTGGATGCTTAGCAACTGACTTGCATGTATGACGGGGGCTGGACTAGAAGACCTCTGAGGTCCCTCCCCACTCTATTCCGACTGCTTGACCAAGCTCGTAAGTCGAGGACTGCCTCTAAAATCTGAACCCCATCTGAGAAGGAAGCTGTCCTTAGGACCGGAAGGGCTCTCTCATAGGAGCATCACCCACTCTCACTCTCTCTCTGTCTCTCTCTCTCTCCCTCCCTCCCCCCCCCGCTCTCTCTCTCTCTCTCTCGTGGCTTCCTCCTTCCTCCTCTCCCTTCCCAGGTTCGGTGAGCACCCGAGGCCCTTCCTTAGCCGATCCGGCCAGCAACCTGGGCCTGGAAGACATCATCCGCAAAGCCCTGATGGGCAGTCTCGAAGACAAAGGTGAGGACCACCCCCTGGTTATGGGGCAGCCCCTGGGGCTGTTGCCTGGCGGCTCCAGCGGATCGTTGCCGACGAACAGCGAAGCTCGGAGGGAGGAAACCAGCCCCTCCCCCAATCCAGGTGAGCGTTTCGGGGACGGTTTTGATCTCTTTGGAGCAGTTGTTGGGAATCAAAACTACTTTTTTTTGCTACCGGTTCTGTGGGTGTGGCTTGGGGGTGTCAGGATTCCGGCAGTTACCCCAATTCAATCATGACGTCAGCGTTCCAGAAAACCTCCAGATAATCAAGAGTTGGAAGGGACCTTGTAGGTCATCTAGCTAAGCAGGACACCATTTCTGACCGAGGGCAATCCAGCCTCTTCTTGGAAGCCTCCAGGGATGAAGCTCCTACAACTTCTGAAGGCAACTTCTGTTCCATTGGTTGATTGTTCTCACTGTCAGGAAATTCCTCCTCATTTCCAGGTTGAATCTCTCCTTGATCAGTTTCCATCCATTATTCCTTATCTGGCCTTCAGATGCCTTGGAAAATAGCTTGACCCCCTCCTCCTCTCTGGGGCAGCCCCTCAAATATTGGAAGATGCTCTCCTGTCTCCCCTGGTCCTTCTCTTCAGTAGAGTAGCCAGGCCCAATTCCTGCAACCGTTCTTCGTATATTTTAGCCTCCATTCCCCTCATCATCCTGGTTGCTCTTCTCTGCACTCTTTCCAGAGTCTCAACATCTTTTTTATAGTGTGGTGACCAAAACTGGATGCAGTACTCTAGGTGTGGTCTTACTAAGGCTTTATAGAGTGGTATTAGTACCTCCCTTGATCTCAATGGTATCCCTCTGTTAATACAACTTAGGATCGCATTGGCTTTTTTGGCTGCTGCTGCTGCATGGCTGGCTCCTATTTAGCTGGTTGTCCACTAAGACTCCAAGATCCCTCTCACAGTTACTGCTATTGAGCCTGGTTTCACCCAGTCTATATGGGTCCTTTGGGTTTTTCTTGCCTGAGTGTTGGACTTTCCTTTTCTCTACCCTGAATTTCATTTTGTTAGATACGGCCCAGGGTTCTAGTCTGTCAAGATCCCTCTGGATCTTGAGCCTATCTTCTGGGGTGTTAGCCACTCCCAACAAATAACTTTTTATTAGAGTAGTGAGCTGTCACATCTGGGAAATCCCGAATCTGAAAGTTCCATGTTTCCTTGCAATAAGTAAAAAATTACAAATTCACCCCCTGCATCCATCATTGCATCACATGCCCCAATCACCATCCGTCCCAACTTGAGATGCCCTCTCAACCAGATGCAGAAACAACATGACCTTGACTTAGAAAAAGAATGCTGTTATGCCTAACCACATACGCTCCAAGAAATTCCCCCCTCCCATCTTCCCAGGCTCAAGAATGTCGCAGTGTGGCAGCGTCTGGTGCTAATATGGCTTCCAAAGCTGACAGATGAGTCTCGAGCCAAACTTCCAAAACTTCAAAAGGATTTATTGGGAGTTAACATGTCCAGCACTGCCTGGGTGTAGCCGACTCTGAGGCACATCATTCACTGTCACCCTTGACCCTGGTTTTCCCCCCACCCCCTAGGTGTATCGTAATTCATATTCTCCAATGGGACACATCCATAGCCCAGAGTCATCAATCAGACTCTCCAGTGAGATATTTGCGAGGCAGAAACTTCAGTCACCTAGTTACTATCTCCGAAAAACTCTGTTTTGATTTCCAAGCTGCCGCACTGCTCTTTCAACCCCCCTGAAAAAATATTTTTTATCAGTTGACAGGTGGGTGTGGTGGCTTGGTGGGCTTGGCTTGGCTTGGTGGGCCTGGCAGGAGAAGGATATACTGCAAAATCCCCCTTCCCTCCCCTCCCCACCCCACTGACCTGCTTTCCAGGTCCGTTCTCCTGTGCAGGGCAACCAAAGGAGACGCAGGTGATCAGCTGGGAGTCGATGGGAGGCAGAGAAGAGATGGGGTTGGCGGGCCCAGTCAGAGGTGGGATTGGCCGGTTCTCCGAACTACAAAATTTCTGCTAACCAGTTCTCCAGAACTGGTCAGAACTGGCTGAATACCACCTGTGTGTTGGAGGTAGACATGATGTTGAAATTAGTCTCCCGCCACCTGGGTTCTTTGCCAGGTGTCAAATTACAACTCCCATCCTTCCCCCGCCCTTCTCCTGGCAGGTTCAGCCTTATCTTTCCTGCTGGTATAGGAAACAATCAACCAGTGAAACAGAAATTGCCTTTGGAAGTTGTGGGAGCTTCATCCCTGGAGGCCTTCAAGAAGAGACTGGACGGCCATCTGTCAGGAACCGTGTGGGGTCTCCCGCTTGGGTGGGGGGGTTGGACTAGATGACCTACAAGGTCCCTTCCAACTCTGATTATCTGTTATCTGGTTTTGGTGGAGGGAAGTGAATGGCAATCTTTTCCTTTAAAAAGGGGAGAAAGGCTAGTGATGAGAAGGGAGCGATTCATAGCTAAGGGTGGGTAGTCCTGGACTTACGATCGTTCGTTTAGTGGCCCAAGTGGCAACGGCACTGGAAAAAAACGACTCCAGGATGTTTTTCACCCTTAACAACCGTTGCAGCCATCCCCGTGGTCGTGATCTTAATTCTTGGCAAGTGATTTGTATTTATGACAGTTGGAGGGTCTCTTGGGGTCACACGATCTCCTTTTGTGACCTTCTGACCAGCCAAGTCTACGATGGCGAGCTAGATTCAATGTTTCCTAACCTTAAGCTGTTTTAAGATCCATGGACTCCAACTCCCAGAATCCCCCAACCAGGATGCTTTAAGAGAGGTGGACTTCCACTCCCAGAATCCCCCAGCCAGCATGCTTTAAGAGGGGTGGACTTCCACTCCCAGAATCCCCCAGCCAGCCTGCTTTAAGAGGGGTGAACTTCCATTCCCAGAATCCCCCAGCCAGGATGCTTTCAGAGGGATGGACTTCAGTTCCCAGAATCCCCCAGCCAGGATGCTTTAAGAGGGGTGGACTTCAATTCCCAGAATCCCCTAGCCAGAATGCTTTAAGAGGGATGGACTTCAGTTCCCAGAATCCCCCAGCCAGGATGCTTTCAGAGGGGTGGGCTTCCACTCCCAGAATCCCCCAACCAGCCTGCTTTAAGATGGGTGGACTTCAATTCCCAGAATCCCCCACCCAGGCTGCTTTAAGCCGTGAAACCCACTGATCCTTATTGCTACTCCCCATAATTCCACTCTTCCTCCTCCTCCTCTTCTTCCAGGTGGGGGGCTCAGTAAGCAGAAGCTGATGGGGAAATCCGGGAGCAGGAAGTCCAAGTCCCCACTTCCTGGCCAGGGCTACCTGGGGACGGAGCGCCCCTCCTCAGTCTCCTCGGTGCATTCGGAAGGAGACTATCACCGGCAGACCCCCGCCTGGTCGTGGGAGGACCGGCCCTCTTCGACAGGTGAGCCCAGCCGACATGGCCCAGGTGTGTCCTGTGTGATTGCAGGGCAGTCCAAAATGGCGGCCCAGGTGTTTAGGACGCTGTTATTCAGTGGTCTCCAAACATGGCCACTTTAAGACGTGTGGACTTCAACGCCCAGCATCCTCCAGCCAGCAGAGCTGGCTGGAGGATGCTGGGAGTTGAAGTCCACACGCCTTAAGGTGGCCATGTTTGATGACCCCTGCTGTTATTAAAGATAATTAATTGCATGATTATCTGAATATTGCCAGAATATCATCTTCACGACCTTTAAAGCACAGGTAGTCCTCGACTTACGACCCCAATTGAGCCCAACATTCCTGTTGCTATGCGAAGACAAGTTGTTAAGCGAGTTTCGCCCCCATTTTACGACCTTCCTTGAATTGCTGCAGCTGTTAATGGGTTGTTGGAAGGTCGCAAAAGGGGATCGTGTGACATCCCCCCCCCAGGACACTGCAACCGTCGTAAGTCCGAGACAGTCACCAAACGGCCGAATGTTGAGCCCAACATTTATGCTGTTCAGGGAGACATTGGCTGAGTGAGTCTTGTCCCGTTTTATGACTTCTCTTGCCACGGCTGTTAAGTGAATCGTTGCATTTGTTAAATGAGGCACATGGTTGTTAAGTGAATCTGGCTCCCCCGCCCCCCGGGTTGACTTTACTGGCCAGAAGGTCGCAAAAGGGAATCAGGTGACCCCTATATGAACCCCCCTATTCAAACGGTTGCTAAGCAAGTTATTGTAAGTCGAGCACTCCCTGCGGCTGAATTACCCCAAACCCCATCATCCCCTCCTATTCAAACGGTCACTGAACAAGTTAATGTAAGTCAAATTACCCCAAACTCCATCATCCCCTCCTAATCAAACAGCCACTAAATGAGTTATTGTAAGTTGAGAGCTTCCTGCGGCTGAATAAACCCAAACCCCATCATCCCCTGCTATTCATACAGTCACTGAACCAGTTAATGTAAGTCAAGGATTCTCTGTGGCTGAATTACCCCAAACCCCTTCATCCCCTCCAGGGGTGGGATTCAAATTTTTTGACAACCGGTTCTTTGGGCGTGGCTTAGTTGGTGGACATGGCTTGGTGGTCATGTTATTGGCTGGGTGTGGCCAACTCAATATCACTCACATCGAGGCACGCATCTCCTCGCCTGGCCTCATGACTGTGGGGATGCTGCAA
Organism: Naja naja; assembly: GCA_009733165.1. NCBI lineage: Eukaryota > Metazoa > Chordata > Lepidosauria > Squamata > Elapidae > Naja > Naja naja. The sequence continues at coordinate 114,054 of SOZL01001887.1, read as the reverse complement.
CAGTCGTAAGTGTGAAAAATGGTCATAAGTCACTTTTTTCAGTGCCATTGTAACTTTGAATGGTCACTCCACACAAGCAAAGTACCAGCAAAGGAGGGGAAAAAAACTCCAGAGACGTTCCTGAGACAGGAAGTCTAGTCCTGCCAAGAATGTAACAAGGGTTAATGGAGAGGCAGTTTCTGTAAGCAACACCAGAATGTTTCCTTCCTGCCTTCCTTACAGGATTAGTCCTGTAAAATGGAAAAAACAAAGGGAGATTTCTTCTAACAACTGGTTCTCCGAACTGCTTAGAATGTTAACAACCGGTTCTAGCGAATAGGTGCGAACTGGTAGAATCCCACCCCTGATCCCCTCCTATTCAAACAGTCGCTCAATGAGTTATTATCAGTCAAATTACCCCCAATCCCTCAATGCCACTCAAACGGTCCCTGCGTGAACGGTCATAAGTCGAGGAACACGCCAAAAAAACCCTCTAAGCCGCCTTCTCCTTCCTTTTTTCCTCCCACCAGGTTCCACGCAGTTCCCCTACAACCCCCTGACCATCCGGATGCTGAGCAGCACGCCCCCCACCTCCATGGCCTGCGGGGGCCCCTCCGCTGGCCAGGCCGCCTCTGCCGCACCAGCCCAGCCGGATATGGGAGCGGGAACCGGCCCCCCTGCTCTCCGCCCAGTACGAGACCCTTTCGGACAGCGACGACGACCGCGGGGCCGGAAAGGACCGAGCTCCATCGGTGGGGAGGAATGAGAGACACCCACAAACACAAAAGAAAAGAAAAGAAAAAGATGAAAGAAAAGAAAGAAAGAAAGAAAGAAAGAAAGAAAGAAAGAAAGAAAGAAAGAAAGAAAGAAAGAAAGAAAGAAAGACAAAAAAAAGAGGAAAATTCAGCGGGGAAATTAGCAAAAACCACGTTGGGCTTATGGAATGGCTGCATTTAAAAAAATAAAAGACTGTCGGAAAGGAAGGACAGGATGGGAAAAATAGTTGCACAGAAAGCCCAAACCCGTCCGGAAAAGGATTTCTCTCTCCCTTCTTTCCTGCCGGCATCCCGAAGAAGTTAAAATACGTGTAAAGAGTTTGGGGGGTTTTTTTTTTTCCTTTTTTTAAGAGAGAAAGTTAAAAAAATAGGACGATGTTATTCCGATCTCTGCAAAGGAAAACGAAAGAAAAAGAGAGAGAGAGAGAGAGAGAGAAAAAACCCACCTTCTGTAAATAGAGTAACTTTTTCTGCCGTGTATTTCCATGCGTGTGCACACACACACGCACACACACAGCCTCCACCCACTCACCCCCCAGCCGCCCCACCCACTTTAAGGCTTGGCTAGAATTTCTGGTGTTCAAAATCACTGTTTTAAACTTTGGAGGGGTCATATATATATACATATATATATATATATTTTTAAAGCTCTCAAGAGTAGACTCTTCCTAAATTTTTGGGGTGCAAGCAAGAGGACGCTGCCCCCCCCCTTCCTTTTGCATCCTTTTGTCTGTAGAAATGGGGAGGGGGATTAGAAAGAAAGACCCCTGGGGCATCAACCTTTCTTTATTTTGGGGTGGGGGCATAATTTGACCCAGCTAGGTTGCTCCTTCCTTCCTTCCTTCCTCTCCCTCCCTCCCTCTTTTCCTTTTCCCCTTCTTTCTTTTCTTCCTTCATTCCTTTATTCCTTTTTCCTTTCTCTTCTTTCCTTCCTTCCTCTCTGCCCTTCCTCTTCATCCCTCCCTTCCTTCCCTCCTTCCTCCGTCCCTCCGCTTACAGCACCTCGCCTGCTGTGTTTGCAACCTTTTCAGCACACACCCCCAAATTCTAAACGCTCTGCCCCCCCTTCCTTTTTCTCTGTGGTTGTTAAAAACTTGTGGAAAACAATATTTTTTCCTCCCTTTTGAAAACTGACTCCCTTCCGCGAGATCTGTACATTTGAAATCTCCGGTCTGCTGGAATAACCGAGATCTTTTTAATGATTATGCCATGCTGTAATTTTAATTTTAATTTTGTTTTGCTTTGTTTTCGTTTGGGTTTTGTTTGTTTTTTTTTTCCCCCCCGTACAGTTGGTTTTGCTTCGGCAACGCTTTGCATGGGTTCCTCAAAATGTCACGGCTTTTATTCTCCTCCTTTCCTGGTTTGACCTCCACCCAAATCTAATTTTTTTTTTTTAATTTTTCACTTTTCCAATCCTTCCTTCCCGTAAAATTCTCCCTTCCTCTCTTCCCTCCCAAATCATCGGGCTTCTCTCCCTAATAGAAAGCAAAACTTTCCCGTCTTCAGCCGGAGCGAAGCCTCAAACCTGTTGCTTCAGCAGAAGTCTCTGCATCCCAAATTCACATTTCTTCCCACTACAAAACAAACCAATAAATGAATAAATTGTGGATCGGGTCACAATCGGGCCTGTTCGGTTGGCCTTGCTAGAAAATTTCCCATGGTGTTTTTTGGGGGGGGCAAAACGATTGCTTTGCAAGCGGCTTTTGGCCTGCATTTGAAGCCACAGTTGGGCTGGGTTTAAAAGCCAATTTTGTGTAACTGCAAGACTTGTGAACGAGCTTTGGAGCATCTCAACCAAGGGGGGGTAAGAAGGTGAATTTAATGATAAATCTGAACTTTTAATCCCCTTTTCTTTCCCCCCAGTTTCACAAAAAAAGGCTCAAATTGCCCTTTAGGGCATTGGCAAATGTTTAGGGCAGCGTTAACTAACCTGAACAAACTTTTAAGAGGTGTAGACTTCAACTCCCAGAATTCCCCAGTCCGCTGGGGAATTCTGGGAGTTGGAAGTCCACACCTCTTATATGCCATCAAAGATTGGGAAAATGGCTTTAAAAAAATTTCTCAAAGCTAATTTCTGGAAAGACAATCCGCCTCCCACAAATCCTGGAATGACACCCACCCCTACGGCGGTGCAGATGGCAGCTGTAGTCCTCTGCAGAGCAGAGAGAAATTGCTTGGAGTTGCACAAAGCAGCGAGTTTGTCATTTTCATCCCAACAGGGTGTGTTGTTCCCTTGGTGTGTGTTTGCCTTTCCAGTTTTCATCCAGGGCTCGATTAAAAACCAAACCTCCCATCAGGCTCGGTACCTGATTGCGGGGTGTGAAAAACTTTAAGAAAGGAGAGGGGGGTGGGATAAAAGACACAAAGTTGTGTTACCTTTTTAACCGTTGCTGTCCGTTCCCAAGAGGCTTTGTACACAAAATGCACAACCGGAAACCCATTACGGGGGCAACAACGTCGTATTTATTAATTAATAAATAACAAATAAGTCAGGAAGCTAGCACACCTCCTTGGCAAGGGCTTTTTTCTTTTCTCTTTTGCAAATCTTTCATTTGCAAATTTCTCTCGTTGACCTTCAACGGACGGCGGGTGAAATTTGAGAAATTGCAGTCTTTGTGAAGCCCAGTATAATTATTAATAATAGGAATTTTTTTTTGCAAAATTCCAAAGATTTGGTGGTTTTAAAAAAAAGGTTTACTTTGCACAGGGAATTGTCCCTTTCTGTGATTTCAAATAACATTTCCTACTTTGGGAGGTCAAATAGATATTCATATATATATTTTTCCCCCCCGTCATTGATTTCTGATCCCTGCTGTTGTTCTTCCCCTTGGTATGTTGGGCAAATTTTAATTTTTCTGGGGTGGGGAAAGGAGAAGAAGAACCCCAAATACCTCCCCCACCTTGTGTCCCTGTTCTACTGGTGCCCGTGCATTTTACCCCGAGTAAAATGGCGACTTCTACAATTCAGACCAATCAAATAATAAAAAGAAAAGCAGGCTTGTGAGTTTTCCTTCAGTCCGTCTTTTCTCGGGTCTGGGGGGGGGAGCTTTTAAAATCTGCATTCCAGGCTGGGCCAAAGAAACAGGTTGCTTTTCTTCATGGCTGCAACCCAGAATTATTTGGGGTGATCCTGTGGGCAGCTGCCATGGTCTGTTGGCCCTTTTGAGTAAATCTTAAATCTTCCTTGCTCTTGTAGCGTGCAAAGGAAGGCATGAGAATTACACCAAAAACCAGTGGTTTCTCAAGCTTGAAGGGTGGGCTTCAACTCCCAGAGTTCTCTAATAAACAGGGTGGCTGGGGGATTGTGGGAGTGGAAGTCCTCCCCTCTTAAAGCAGGCTGGCTGGGGGATTCTGGGAGTGGAAGTCCTCCCCTCTTAAAGCATGCTGGCCAGGGGATTCTGGGAGTGGAAGTCCTCCCCTCTTAAAGCATACCGGCTGGGGGATTCTGGGAGTGGAAGTCCACCCCTCTTAAAGCATGATGGCTGGGGGATTCTGGGAGTGGAAGTCCTCCCCTCTTAAAGCATGCTGGCTGGGGATTCTGGGAGGAAGTCCTCCCTCTTAAAGCAGGCTGGCTGGGGATTCTGGGAGTGGAAGTCCACCCCTCTTAAAGCATGCTGGCTGGGGGATTCTGGGAGCGGAAGTCCTCCCGTCTTAAAGCAGGGCTGGCTGGGGGATTCTGGGAACGGAAGTCCTCCCCTCTTAAAGCAGGGCTGGCTGGGGGATTCTGGGAGTGGAAGTTCTCCCCTCTTAAAACATGCCAACTGAGGAATTCTGGGAGTTGCTGGCCGGAGAATTCTGGGAGTGGAAGTCCACCCACCTTAAAGTTGCCACGGTTGAGAAACTCTCCCTAATCGGCCATCTTAACTTGGTTTGACCTGGTTTTCTAAAAATTTGGGGGGGGGGGGAGAAGAGCATCCTAAGCATCGACAGGACTAAAAACTACAACATGGCCAAACTCCCATCTCGCCAGCAAGGCCTGCATCCCGTTGCTCTCTTTGGAGTTTCAATCCCCTCCTTGAATCCATCAGCTCCAGAGATTTGAACCCAGGTCCCCTCTGCAAACTCTTTTGACTGCTGTGCCCAGATGTCATCCAGGAAAAAAAAAATGGCTTCATGGGATCAGGATTGGAGCTTCCGGGTTTCAAATCCACAGGGAAAATACTTTAGCCCACTCTCCTTGTTTACCTTTCCTATGTACCCCATATTTTGTCATAGTCCTCAACTTACGACCACTTCTGTCGCTAAGCAAGACAGAAGCTAGGTGAGTTTTGCCCCTTTCACTATACCTTCCACGGTTGTGGAGCCAATCACTGCAGTCGTTAATAACACCATTGTTAAGCGAATCGGGCTTCCCCCCACTGACTTCGCTGGCCAGAAGGTCGCAAAAGGGGACCCCGGGACCATCATAAATACGAGTCGGTTGCCAAGCGTCCCAAATTTCGAATCACACGACCCTGGGGATGCTGCAAAATGGTCATAAGTGTGAAAAACCCCTTTTCCCAGCGCCGTTGCGACTTCTGTCACTAAACAAAGTATTGTAAATCAGGGACAACCTATAGTTCACGGCAACCTGTAGGGGGCGCCTTTTGCAGGCCCCCATGAGGTCCAGCGGGACGATTGGTTCAATCAAAATAATACATTTTATTGCTGAAGCTGCAGGTATTTCTACTTTATTTGGCCTGGAGATCCACCGGTCACTAAACAAACCGCTGTACATCAAGGACAAGCTGACAATGGTGTGTAGGGTCTCCTTCTTGGGTGGGCGGGGGGTTGGACTAGATGACCTACAAGGTCCCTTCCAGCTCTGATGATCTGTTAATCTGTTAAACTCTTTATCAATCTAATCTGTAGTGAATGCCAACCAGTAGGGGGCGCCTTTTGCAGGCCCCCATGTGGTCCAGCAGGACGATTGGTTAAATCAAAATAATAAATGTTATTGCTTAAAGCTGCAGGTATCTCCCGCTTTATTAGGCCCGGGGGCTCCAAACTGGGGCTGTCCTCGGTGGGAGGGGGGGTCCTTGACCCCTCTGCCCTCCAGCTGGCACCCCCTAGGCTCCGTCCTCCTGGGCAGGGCGCAGACCGAGAGCTGCCCCACGCGACCCGCGCCGTGTGCGTTGCCCTCGTGAGCATTCAGAGACTCTTCTTCCAAGCCACCGGGGGGGGTGTTGCGGTCACTCCTTCGGCCCCTCGGCCCCCTCCTTGCCCGCGTCTGTCTTGGCTTTGGATTGCATCCGCTTCCGCTTGGCCAGCTGAGCCAGTTCCTTCGCAATGTATCGCACAGCGACGCCATCACCCGATTTCTCGGCCACTTCCAGGGCGGTTTTGTAGACCTGCCTGGCCTGGGAATAATCTCCTGGAATACAGATATCAGATAATCAGAGTTGGATGGGACCATGTAGGTCATCTAGACTAACCTCCCCCACCCAAGCGGGAGATCCTACACCATTTCTGACAAATGGCAGTGCAGGCAAGTCCTCGACTTCACAACCGTTGGTTTAGTGACCCAAGTTGCAACGGCACGGAAAAAAATGCGACTTGAGGGCCGTTTTTCGCACTTGACAACCATCACAACGTCTCCACGATCCCGGGATTAAGATTCAGACTCTTAGCCACTGACTCACACTTAATGACGGTTGCAGTATCCCTGGGGGGAGGGGGTCTTGTGATCCCCTTTTGGGAATTCTGACAAGCAAAAGTCAATGGGGGGAGCCAGATTCACTTAACGACTGTGTTGCTAACTAACTTCACCGCTGCACTGATTCACTTAACAACCATGGTAACAATTGGGTGTGACTCAGTGAATGACCACCTTACTTAGCAACGGGAATTCTGGCCCCAATTGTGGTCATGAAGTCAAGGACAAGCTGTACATAAGCAGCTAAGGGAGCCAGTTGGGTGTAGGAGTTAAAGGCACCAGGCTAAAAAGCAGGAGATCTGAATTCTAATTCCGCCTTAAGCATGAAAGCTGGCTGGGTGACTTTGGGCCAATCACCAGGAGACGGTGAGTTCTAGTCCCACCTTAAGCATGAAAGCCAACTGGGTGACTTTGGGCCAATCACCAGGAGACAGTGAGTTCTAGTCCCACCTTAAGCATGAAAGCCGGCTGGGTGACTTTGAGCCAATCACCAGGAGACTGTAAGTTCTAGTCCTGCCTTACGCATGAAAGCCAACTGGGTGACTGGGCCAATCACCAGGAGACGGTGAGTTCTAGTCCCTCCTTAAGCATGAAAGCCGGCTGGGTGACTTTGAGCCAATCACCAGGTGACTGTAAGTTCTAGTCCCACCTTAAGCATGAAAGCTGGCTGGGTGACTTTGGGCCAATCACCAGGAGACAGAGAGTTCTAGTCCCACCTTAAGCATGAAAGCTGGCTGGGTGACTTTGGGCCAATTAGCAGGTGACTGTAAGTTCTAGTCCCACCTTAAGCATAAAAGCCAACTGGGTGACTGGACCAATCACCAGGAGATGGTGAGTTCTAGTCCCGCCTTAAGCATGAAAGCCAACTGGGTGACTGGGCTAATCACCAGGAGACGGTGAGTTCTAGTCCGGCCTTAAGCATGAAAGCTGGCTGGGTGACTTTGAGCCAATCACCAGGTGACTGTAAGTTCTAGTCCCACCTTAAGCATAAAAGCCAACTGGGTGACTGGGCCAATCACCAGGAGACGGTGAGTTCTAGTCCCTCCTTAAGCATGAAAGCCAGCTGGGTGACTTTGAGCCAATCACCAGGTGACTGTAAGTTCTAGTCCTGCCTTAAGCATGAAAGCCAACTGGGTGACTGGGCCAATCACCAGGAGACGGTGAGTTCTAGTCCGGCCTTAAGCATGAAAGCTGGCTGGGTGACTTTGAGCCAATCACCAGGAGACTGTAAGTTCTAGTCCCACCTTAAGCATAAAAGCCAACTGGGTGACTGGACCAATCACCAGGAGACGGTGAGTTCTAGTCCCTCCTTAAGCATGAAAGCCAGCTGGGTGACTTTGAGCCAATCACCAGGTGACTGTAAGTTCTAGTCCTGCCTTAAGCATGAAAGCCAACTGGGTGACTGGGCCAATCACCAGGAGACGGTGAGTTCTAGTCCCACCTTAAGCATGAAAGCCAACTGAGTTAGAGAGATGGCAAACACTATGGGATCAGAATTATAAAATGGCAATGTCAACTGCATATAAAGAAAATTTGTATAAGATGTTTTACAGGTGGCACCTATCCCTGAGAAGGATTGCAAGAATGTTCAAGGACAAATCGGATAAGTGTTGGAAATGTCATCAGATACGCGGCTCCTACTACCACATGTGGTGGACTTGCGCTGATGCTAAAAGATACTGGACTAAAATCCACATGTGTTTGGAAAAAATGACACAACAACATATAGACCTGAAACCCGAGATATTCCTATTGGGAATTGTACCAGAGACATTTAACAAAGAATTGAAATATTTGATTGTTAATGTACTGACAGCTGCTAGAATTGTATTTGCTAAAAATTGGAGAAATGACAAGATACCTACGCAGGAGGAAGTGATTAAGAAGATTTTGGACTGTGCCGAAATGAGTAGATTCACATTTGAAATTAGGGACCAAGAAGAAAAGCAGTTTTATAAGATATGGAACATGTTTTATCAATGGCTAGATAAAAAGTTTGGTAATATATGGGATATATATGGAATATAAAGATAGATAGAACTGTTGAAACAATATAGAGATTATAATATGGTAGAGGATTAATAATAATGATAATTTTTCCTTTTTGTAATACGAGTATGAATAATGAGGGGAAGGCACTGTGATTTTTGACCGACCGACACACTTGAAATTGATATGGATTTGTGTGTTGTATGTTTGTTTGTTACGTTTGTTCTTTTGGGAAAAATAAAACCTTTAAAAAAAAAAAGCCAACTGGGTGACTGGGCCAATCACCAGGAGACAGTGAGTTCTAGTCCTTTAAGCCTGAAAGCCGGCTGGGTGACTTTGAGCCAATCACCAGGAGACAGTGAGTTCTAGTCCCGCCTTAAGCATGAAAGCCGGCTGGGTGACTGGGCCAATCACCAGGAGACAGTGAGTTCTAGTCCCTCCTTAAGCATGAAAGCCGGCTGGGTGACTTTGAGCCAATCACCAGGAGACAGTGAGTTCTAGTCCCGCCTTAAGCATGAAAGCTGGCTGGGTGACTTTGAGCCAATCACCAGGTGACTGTAAGTTCTAGTCCCACCTTAAGCATGAAAGCCAACTGGGTGACTGGGCCAATCACCAGGAGACGGTGAGTTCTAGTCCTGCCTTAAGCATGAAAGCCAACTGGGTGACTGGGCCAATCACCAGGAGACGGTGAGTTCTAGTCCTGCCTTAAGCATGAAAGCCAACTGGGTGACTGGGCCAATCACCAGGAGACGGTGAGTTCTAGTCCTGCCTTAAGCATGAAAGCCAACTGGGTGACTGGGCCAATCACCAGGAGACGGTGAGTTCTAGTCCCACCTTAAGCATGAAAGCCAACTGGGTGACTGGGCCAATCACCAGGAGACGGTGAGTTCTAGTCCTGCCTTAAGCATGAAAGCCGGCTGGGTGACTTTGAGCCAATCACCAGGAGACTGTAAGTTCTAGTCCCACCTTAAGCATGAAAGCCAACTGGGTGACTTTGAGCCAATCACCAGGAGACAGTGAGTTCTAGTCCCGCCTTAAGCATGAAAGCCGGCTGGGTGACTTTGAGCCAATCACCAGGAGACAGTGAGTTCTAGTCCCGCCTTAAGCATGAAAGCCGGCTGGGTGACTTTGAGCCAATCACCAGAAGACTGAGAGTTCTAGTCCCGCCTTAGGCATGAAAGCCAGCTGGGTGACTTTGGGCTGCTTGCCAGGAGATGATGAGTTGGAAGGGACCTGGTAGGTCATCTAGTCCAACCCCCCTCCCAAGATCACACCATTTCTGACCGATGGCAGTCCAGTCTCTTCCTGAAAACTTCCAGGGATTTTTTTTCCCCTCTTCCTATCAACCTGCCCCACAACGCAGATTCACACACACACCCCTGGATGCCACCTCTCACCTTTATGGATCAGAATGCCAGCCAGGTTGTTCAGGATCACGTGGGTATCCGTGTGCTGGGTCTGCTGGGCCAGTTCGGCGGCTCGGCTCACCTGGGCGTAGGCCTCCTCGTAGAGCCCCTGAGTATCCAGCGCTGTGGCCAAATCGTTCATCACCACCACAGTCTGAGCCGGTGGGTGGGGGGGGGGGGAAGAAAAACAAAAAACAAAGCACCCCAGATCAGAAAGGAGAAGAGAGAAGTCGAGGGACTCCGAAGCCAGAAAGGCTGCTCTGCCCGAGGAGTCTGTGAAAAGGAGGCTTCAGTGGAGGGCGTGAGCCGGGAAGAATTCTGGCTGCAATTTGTTGCTTAGGGAAAGGATTGTCTGGGGCATCGTCTCCGTTGGGGGCAAAGCGGCACCAGGGAGGGCGAGAGAGGGACTCTTTCAGCAGCAGAAAGGGAGGATTTGCAGCTCAGGGTGGAACTTCGGGGTCCCTGGTGCTCTGAGCTGGGTGGTTTTCTTCTTTCATTACCTGTCAAGTACACATCATCAGTGCTAGAAGGGAGGGAGGTTTGTGCAGGGAGATGGAGGACTGTGGGTCCTTGGTGCTCTCTGAGCTTGTGGTTTTCTCATGAGCGTTTCATGACCCAACTAGGGAACACCATCAGAAGTAGAAGGGAGGGGAGGAGGAGGAGGAGGGGAGGAGGAGG
>SOZL01001887.1:90672-102591 GCA_009733165.1 Naja naja | reverse complement strand
TGACTTTGGGCCAATCACCAGGAGACGGTGAGTTCTAGTCCCACCTTAAGCATGAAAGCCAATGGTGACTTTGGGCCAATCACCAGGAGACAGTGAGTTCTAGTCCCACCTTAAGCATGAAAGCCAACTAGGTGACTTTGGGCCAATCACCAGGAGACAGTGAGTTCTAGTCCCTGCCAGGCATGAAAGCCAAGTGGGTGACTTTGGGCCCATCACCAGGAGTCGGTGAGTTCTAGTCCCTCCTACATGAAAGCCAGCTGGGTGACTTTGGGCCAATCACCAGGAGACTGGGAGTTCTAGTCCCACTTTATGCATGAAAGTTGGCTGAGTGACTTTGTGCCAATCCCAGGAGACAGTGAGTTCTAGTCCCACCTTAAACTTGAAAGCTGGCTGGGTGACTATGAACCAAACACCAGGAGACAGTGAGTTCTAGTCCCACCTTAAGCATGAAAGCCACTGGGTGACTTTGGGCCAATCACCAGGAGACAGTGAGTTCTAGTCCTCCTTAAGCATGAAAGCCAACTGGGTGATTGGGCCAATCACCAGGAGACGGTGAGTTCTAGTCCGCCTTAAGCATGAAAGCTGGTGGGTGACTTTGAGCCAATCACCAGGAGACTGTGAGTTCTAGTCCCACCTTAAGCATGAAAGCCAGCTGGGTGACTGGGCCAATCACCAGGAGACAGTGAGTTCTAGTCCCGCTTTAGGCATGAAAACCAGCTGGGTGACTGGGCCAATCACCAGGAGACGGTGAGTTCTAGTCCGCCTAAGCATGAAAGCCACTGGGTGACTTTGGGCCAATCACCAGGAGACTGAGTTCTAGTCCCACCTTAAGCATGAAAGCCAACTGGGTGACTGGGCCAATCACCAGGAGACAGTGAGTTCTAGTCCCACCTTAAGCATGAAAGCCAGCTGGGTGACTTTGAGCCAATCACCAGGAGACTGTGAGTTCTAGTCCCTTAACCATGAAAGCCAACTGGGTGACTTTGGGCCAATCACTAGGAGACGGTGAGTTCTAGTCCCACCTTAAGGCTGAAAGCTGGGTGACTTTGAGCCAATCACCAGGTGACTGAGTTCTAGTCCCACCTTAAGCATGAAAGCCAACTGGGTGACTTTGGGCCAATCACTAGGAGACAGTGAGTTCTAGTCCCACCTTAGCATGAAAGCCAACTGAGTTAGAGAGATGGCAAACACTGTGGGATCAGAATATAAAATGACAATGTCAACTGCATATAAAGAAAATTTGTATAAGATGTTTTACAGGTGGCACCTATCCCTAGAAGGATTGCAAGAATGTTCAAGGATAACCGGATAAGTGTTGGAAATGTCATCAGATTCGCCCTACTACCACATGTGGTGGACTTTGCTGATGCAAAAAATGATACTGACTAAAATCCACATGTGGTTAGAATAAATGACAACAACATATAGACCTGAAACCCGAGATATTCTATTGGGAATTGTACCAGAGACATTTAACAAAGAACTGGAAATATTTGATTGTTAATGTACTGACAGCTGCTAGAATTGTATTTGCTAAAATTGGAGAAATGACAAGATACTCACGCAGGAGGAAGTGATTAAGAAGATTTTGGACTGTGCCGAAATGAGTAGATTAACATTTGAAATTAGGGACCAAGAAGAAAAGCAGTTTTATAAGATATGGAACATGTTTTATCAATGGCTACATTAATAAGTTTGGTAATATATGGGCTATATATGGAATATAAAGATAGATAGAACTGTTGAAACAATATAGAGATTATAATATGGTAGAGGATTAATAATAATGATAATGGTTTTTCCTTTTTGTAATACCGAGTATGAATAATGAGGGGAAGGCACTGTGATTTTTCACCGACCGACACACTTGAAATTGATATGGATTTGTGTGTTGTATGTTTGTTTGTTACGTTTGTTCTTTTGGGAAAAATAAAACCTTTAAAAAAAAAGAAAGCCAACTGGGTGACTGGGCCAATCACCAGGAGACAGTGAGTTCTAGTCCCGCCTTAAGCATGAAAATGGCTGGTGACTTTGAGCCAATCACCAGGAGACAGTGAGTTCTAGTCCCGCCTAAGCATGAAAGCCAGCTGGGTGACTGGGCTAATCACCAGGAGACGGTGAGTTCTAGTCCCACCTAAGCATGAAAGCCAACTGGGTGACTGGGCCAATCACCAGGAGACGTGAGTTCTAGTCCTGCCTTCAACATAAAAGCTGGCTGACTTTGAGCCAACCACCAGGAGACTGTGAGTTCTAGTTCCACCTTAAGCATGAAAGCCAACTGTGACTTTGGGTCAATCACCAGGAGACTGTGAGTTCTAGTCCCTTCTTAGGTATGAAAGCTGGCTGGGTGACTTTGGGCCAATCACCAGGAGACAGTGAATTCTAGTCCCACTTAAGCATGAAAGCCAACTGGGTGATTTGAGCCAATCACCAGGAGACAGTGAGTTCTAGTCCCGCCTTAAGCATGAAAGGCGGCTGGGTGACTTTGAGCCAATCACCAGGAGACAGTGACTTCTAGTCCTTTTAAGCATGAAAACCAGCTGGGTGACTTTGGAGCCAATCACCAGAAGACTGAGAGTTCTAGTCCCGCTTTAGGCATGAAAGCCAGCTGGGTGACTTTGGGCTGCTTGCCAGGAGATGATGAGTTGGAAGGACCTGGTAGGTCATCTAGTCCAACCCTCCCAAGATCACACCATTTCTGACCGATGGCAGTCCAGTCTCTTCCTGAAAACTTCCAGGATTTTTCCCTCTTCCTATCAACCTGCCCCACAACGCAGATTCACACACACACCCCTGGATGCCACCTCTCACCTTTATGGATCAGAATGCCAGCCAGGTTGTTCAGGATCACGGGTATCCGTGTGCTGGGTCTGCTGGGCCAGCTCGGGCTGCTCGGCTCACCTGGGCATAGGCCTCCTCAGAGCCCTGAGTATCCAGCCAGGCCAAATCTTCATCACCACCACAGTCTGAGCCGGGGGGGGGTGGGTGGGGGGGGAGGAAGAAAAACAAAAAACAAAGCACCCCAGATCACAAAGGAGAAGAGTGAAGTCGAGGGACTCCGAAGCCAGAAAGGCTGCTCTGCCCGAGGAGTCTGTGAAAAGGAGGCTTCAGTGGAGGGCGTGAGCCGGGAAGAATTGGCTGCAATTTGTTGCTTAGGGAAAGGATTGTCTGGGGCATCGCCTGTTAAAGGCACCAGGGAGGGCGAGAGAGGGACTCTTTCAGCAGCAGAAAGGGAGGATTTGCAGCTCAGGGTGGAACTACGGGGTCCCTGGTGCTCTCTGAGCTGGGTGGTTTTCTTGCGGACGTTTCATTACCTGTCTAAGTAACATCATCAGTGCTAGAAGGGAGGGAGGTTTGTGCAGGGGAGATGGAGGACTGTGGGGTCCTTGGTGCTCTCTGAGCTTGGTGGTTTTCTCGCAGACGTTTCATGACCCAACTAGGGAACACCATCAGAAGTAGAAGGGAGGAGGAGGAGGAGGAGGAGGAGGAGGAGGAGGAGGAGGAGGAGGAGGAGGAGGAAGAGGAAGAGGAAAAGGAAGAGGAAGAGGGGAAGGAAGGAAGAGGAAGAGAAGGAAGGAGGCAGTGAAGGAGTCCTTGATGCTCTCTGAGCTGGGTGGTTTTCTTGCAGACATTTCATGACCCAACTAGGGAACATCATCAGTGCAAGAATGAGAAGGAGGAGGAAGTAGGCAACTAGGGAAGATGTGCTCTTGCTCTCTCTCTCTCTTTTCTTTCTCCTTCCTTCCTCTCACCTATCCATCTTCCTACCTCTTCTATCGCTTTTTTTCTCTTTCCTTCTTTCGTTCTTTATTTCTTCTTTCATTCTTCCTTCCTTCTTTCCTTCCTGTCTTCTCCCTCATTCCCTCCCCCTTCCTTCCTTCTTCCTCCCTCTTCTTTCTATCTATCTTTCCTTCCTTCCTCCCTTCCTTCCTTCTGGATTGATCTCACCGAGCCTGATTGATCCCGATCAAACTTCCGCCACTCAGAAAATGTAGGAAACCCCATTAAGTCTATAAAACTCTGTCAGCCCAATGAGTTTCCGCCCTTCGGCCCTTCATCCTTGGAAGCCCCAAGGGCTCACCTGGGGGTGCCTCTCCCCGTTGACCTCCAGCGTGATCTTCAGCGCCCGCTCGTCCATGGTCTGGGCCAGTGTTGTCTCGTGGTGCGCCAGGAGGTAGCGGGCGTAGGAGTCCAGGCTCATGGCCAGTAAAAGGTGGGTGTTGACCCGTTCTTCCTCTGGAACAAGAGGGGAAGAGAGAGGTGAGCCCAGCCCAGCTGCAATCTGCATGACACGCAGTCAGGTAACATATAAGAGATAATCAGAATTGGAAGGGACCTTGTAGGTCATCTAGTCCAACCCCTGCCCAAGCAGGGGACCCTACACCATTTCTGACCAATGACAGTCCAGTCTCTCCTTGAAGCCCTCCAGGGATGAAGCTCCCACAACTTCTGAATGCAACTTCTGTTCCGTTGGTTGATTGTTCTCACTGTCAGAAGATCCTTATTTCCAAGTTGAATCTCTCTCCTTGCTCAGTTTCCATCCATTATTCCCTGTCTGGCCTTTGGGGGCTTTGGAGAATAGCTTGACCCCCTCCTCCTCTCTGTGGCAGCCCCTCAAATACTGGAAGACTGCTCTCCTGTCTCCCCTGGTCCTTCTCTTGATAGCAATGTTCCAATATTTGAGGGGCTGCCCCAGAGTCCCCGACTTACGGCTGTTCCTTCAGTGACCGTTATGATGAAGGGAATAGTAATAATAAATAAAGAAATGTAGTAGAATATAGCATAGCACTGAGTAGAAAGTTACTCTATAGGCATTTGTTATCTTGCTGTTGTAAAAAAAAAAGATTTCCTTAACCATTCCCTTGTTGTAAAACAATTGTAAAACTCATGCCTGCAATCAATTACATCCTCCTCCTATTAAGGCATGTGATTCTCCCATCTTAAATCCATCTGAATCCATCTGTTTTCCTGGATGGACACACCTCACCCCTGGCATCCTCTGGGAATGTAACGGCTCCCAAGGCACCCAGAACAGGGGTCGCCAACCTTTTGGACCTCAGCGACCACCAAACTCATCATTTTAAATCCCGTGGATCAGAGACCCTGGGAAAATCCCCCCAAAAAGTCTGCAGGAAAATCCCCCCACCCTGTTTTCCTACCAATCAATTGTTCTTTATTTGGGATGGCAGGATACTGTCTCCAGCTCCATTCTCAGGGGGAGAGAGAGAGAGGAGGAGGGAGGAGGGAGGAGGAGGAGGGAGGGAGAGAGAGAGAGAGAGACTTTTGGCTTCTTGCAAGGAAAGCAGCAGAAGCTGCAGAAGTCTTTCTTTCTCTCCCCCAAACTCCACCAGAAATGAGTCTTTGTGAGCCTTGTCGCACTGGCACAGCCTCTTGGAGCAGGAGGCCTTGCAGGGTCCCAAAGACTCATTTCTGGCGGAGTTTGGGAGAGTTTGGCTGCTTTGTGCAGCCAAAAGCAGAAGAAGAAAGAAGCGGAAAGAAGCAGCCTGGTGGCCAGGCCAGGCGCGTGGGGTGTGTGGGGTAAGTCACCCCCTCCACTCTTTCCCTCCTCCCCACTTCCTCGTGTTGTTCGCAATGCAAGCGACGCAAGCTTTGTGTTCCTGGCCATGTGTGCAGCGCAGCCTTGTGTTCCCGCGCAGTCTGGATTAATTGCTTTGGGGGGGACATTTCTCTGTGGACCACCAAAATTTTCTCGCGGACCACCAATGGTCCCCGGCCCACTGGTTGGCGACCACTGTCCCAGAGTATTCCGCACCTTTGAAGTGTGCTCCTCAAATGATCAATTAGGGAGACCATGGGAGAACAGATAACACAGCCAGAAAAGAATATGTTGAAGGAAGATGTAAATCTTAGATTGCATGACTAGAGATTTACAAGGTAACTAGAGAACTAAGAACGAAGACTTTTTTGCATGTATAAGAAGGACTTTCTGTATTTTGTACAATTTTCCTCCCACGTCTCTTGTGATGTGCTACTAACTTCTTACCAAGAACTTTAACTTTGATCAAAGAATAAAGTCTGATTTGCAAGCCTCCGTTTAAGTCTTCGTTTAGGTTCATTTTGGCTTCAGCGTACTGCCAGACTGTGCAATGAGTTACAACAGCCCTGAAAAATGGGAATTAGGACTGTTTTTTCCCCACACGGAGGACTGTCGTGATTTAGAACCAGGCTGTCGACTCATAAAACATTTCTGTTGTGGTTCGCTGGCAGCCTGTGCAGACAGTAGCAGAATCGGACAGTGGGGAAGAACAGGGACCAGTCCGGGAGTCTGGAGAGGACTCGGACGAGGGTCCTGCGTCTGATTCAGAGATGGGGCCAGGACCATTTGGGAGTGGGGTGCTGCCTCTGGAGCCTCCAGAATCTGGCAGCAGCGAGGCAGAAGAACAAGGGGAGCCTATTCCCAGTGCGCGCGTGCACAGAGCTGACAGAAGGCAAGAGCAACTGAGACAA
The DNA here is from genome assembly GCA_009733165.1 of Naja naja. NCBI lineage: Eukaryota > Metazoa > Chordata > Lepidosauria > Squamata > Elapidae > Naja > Naja naja. Next base: position 96,123 of record SOZL01001887.1, on the reverse strand, counting down.
AAGGGGCAACTCAGGAGTAAGGCTGGGAAGTGCTTGCCCCTCGCATCAGGGATAAAAGTCAGACCTCAATGACGAAACTTTTGCAGGAAGCAAAGTCATCTGATCAGTTCCGAGGCCTCCTTGAAGCTCTGTGTATTCTGGTTGGTTTTTTCCCCGTACTTCGGTTGGTTTCTTTTTTATAATTAATTGGATACTTCTGTTTTTGGCAGCATTCCACAGCACTGAAAGGTGTGTGCTTATCATGGGGGACTGTTTAAGATTAGCTCTGGCTGGGAATGAAAGCAATTCCCAGCGTTGCAATAAAATAGGTTATGCTTTTAAAAACAAGTTTGCGTTTAATTACGTTCGATGAAGCCTGGGTCAGAACAATTTCTATGCCTGTTTTACAGTTGCCAATAGAAAGAGGGGAAGTACAGTGCAGCAGTTTGGAATCGAAAGCGCATTCCATTCATAACTTGCAGAGATTGTAACTGGGCGACCGGGTGTTTCTGCTGCCCAAATCTCTAATTGGAGAAATGGATTGATGACTCTTGGCTATGGACATGGAGAATATGAATTATGACTCACCCAAAGAGTTGGTGAGGGGGAAACCAGGGTCAAGGGTGACAGTGAATTACGTGTCTCAGAATTGACTTCAACCAGGTCCTGCTGACTTGTTTGCTCCTAATAAATTCATTGTAGGTTTTGACGGGGGGGATTCAAATTTTTTAACAACCGGTTCTGTGGGCATGGCTAAGTGGGCGTGGCCATGTGACTGGGTAGGCATGGCTTGTTGGGGTTTTTTTTTGGCAGCACACCCCCCTCCTGGTTTTTTGGGCCTTCTGGACCTCAGGGAAGCCTCCCGGGGGGAAGTCTTTGCTCGCAGGAAGCTTCCCTGGGGATCAGGAAGGAAAAAAATGGAGCCTGAGGGAGGCAGCTCCACCCTCCCTCCATTTTGGGGCCATCTGGGCCTCAGGAAAGCCTCCTGGGGGGTGCATTTTTGCCTTAAGGAGTGACTGGGCGAGGGAGAACCCAGTCAGCATGTCGGGAATGCGCACGATGTTGCGTATGCGCGATAAGGACTGACTGGGCAGAGAGGGGCGGGGCCAGCCAGGGGCGCGATTTGCCGGTTCTCCAAACTGTGCAGAATCATAACAACCGGTTCTATAGAACTGGTCCGAACCGGTAGAATCCCACCCCCTGGGTTTTGAAGTTTGGCTCGAGGGTCATGATTTAATTCGGGCGACTGCTGGAATCCTGACATCTTCATACCTTTTATACTTAACATCCGTTGCAGCATCCCCGGTCGCCAAAATTCAGTCAATTGGCAATGGACTTGTATTTATGACGGTCGCGGCGTTCCTGGGGGGTCACATGATCCCCTTTGGCGACCTTCTGATGAGCCAAAGGGGAAGGCAGATTCACTTAACAACTGTGTGACTTGCTTAACGGCTTCAGGAATTCGCTTAACAAGGTTGTAAAATGGGGTGGAACTCACTTAACAACCATCTCGCGCAGCAGCGAAAATGTTGGGCTCCATTGTGGTCATAAGTCGAGGACTACCTGTAATGCCATGAACTATAATTCCCAGAAGGTTCCTCCCCTCCAAATCAAGTATCAGGTAGTCCTCAAATTACGACCACAATGGAGACTGCTCATCACAGTCATAATAGATAAATTATGCAAAATGCATTGGTCCCCAAGATGATTTTAATACCATTTTTGCAGTGGTTGTTAAGTGAATGTCGTGGTCGTTAAGCAAACCCATGGTGGGAGCAGTTTAGCTGGAAAACCAGAAGCAAATGCCGTTGTTTTTGGCAAAACCGTCATAAGATGCGGCCCCGTCACTAAAGGATGCTGCAAACAGCCATATATGTGGGTTCTGAGAGCCTGATGTTCCATCATATGACCACAAGGGGGCGGCAATTGCCAGAATCTGGGTCATGAGTAGCAGCCCAGCAAGTCAGGCTGCGTGATTGGTCCTAAGTGATGGACTGAAGACCAACACAGGTCTGGGCAGCCCCTTTTGGTCCTCTACCTGGCAAGGCGTCTGCAGGTGTCTCCTTCTGCTTCGCGACCTTCTCCTCCAGGGTCAGGATGCAGAACTGGTAGCCGGCCAGGGCGAGTTTGTCCCTGCACAGGAAAAGGAAAACAGGAGAACGTTTATTTAAAGTTCCTTTGAGATTCACGTTTTATAACTAAAGAGAGGTTTTTCCACCACCCCCCCAAAGTATTTTTTATCTGTCTTTCTCTCTTTTTCTCCTACTCTCTATCCACCCATTCATCTCTCTCTCTCTCTCTCTCTCCCCTCTCTCTATATATATAATCTATCTATCATCTATGTATCATCTATCATCTATCAATAATCTATCTATGTATCTATCATCTATGTATCATCTATCATGTCTCTATCATGTATCAATCATCTATCATCTATCTCTATCCATCCATATCTATCATCTATCATTTATCTATCATCTATGTATGTATGTATCTATCACCTATGTGGCGATCATGTATCTATCATTCATCATCATCTATCCTCATATCATATCTATCTATCCATCTATCATCTATCATCTATCATCTATCAATCATCTATGTATGCATCTATCATCTATCTATCTGTCTCGCATATGTCTATCATCATAACATCTTATTTCATCTATGTATGCGCATGGTATGTTGCATGTATCGTATCTATGTATCCTATCATCTATCAATCATCTATCTATTCATCTGTCTTCTATCATCTCAATCAATCTATCATCATCTATGTATCATCTATCATCTATCATTATCTGCCTCATCTATCTATCCATCCATCCATCCATCCATCCATCCATCCATTTCAGACAAGTAACTGTCTAGTTTCTTCTTAAAAACTTCCAGTCCAGAGCATTTACAACTTTTGTGGCAAGCAGTTCCACTGGTTAATTCTTCCGACTGTTAGGAAATTCCTCCTTAGTTCTAGGTTGTTTCTCTCCTGGCTTAGTTTCCACCCGCTGCTTCCTGTCCTGGTGCTCTGGAGAGGGGATCAAACTTACTGGTTTTGAGCCGCGTAGATGCTGGCCAGCTTCAGGGACATCTGGAGGATTGCATTGTCATCCTGGAAGATAAGAGGGGTGGGGGGACGGGTGGGGAAAGGGGGGAGGTGATGTATAAGGCATGATGACCCCCACCAACCACAAAGCAAACCAACAACCTTAAAACACACCATTCTCCGCCTGCCTCGGTTTCTTTGGAAAGCCTGCCAAATGCTTGTATTTGATAGCGCAATAAATCACTCGGGGAAACTCCTCCCTTCTCTTTGCCCCCCCTTAACATTCTCCCCACTCTGGAAGGACCCCAAACTTCAGCCATGAGCCCTCTGTGACCCTCCCATGTGGCTGGACTGGAAGGGGTCAATCTCTTTTCCAAGGCACCTTTAAAAGGCCAGGCAAGGAATAATGGATGGAAACTGATCAAGGAGAAATTCAACCTGGAAATAAGGAGAATTTTCTGACAGTGAGAACCATCAACCCATGGAACAGAAGTTGCCTTTGGAAGTTGTGGGAGCTTCATCCCTGGAGGCTTTCAAGAAGAGACTGGACTGCCATCTGTTAGAAATAGTGTAGGGTCTCCTGGTTGGGCAGGGGTTTGGACTAAATGACCTACAAGGTCCCTTCCAACTCTGCTAATCTGCATCTATCTAAGATGACCGAAGGTCTGGAGGCTAAAACATACGATGACCGGTTGCAGGAACTGGGCTTGGCTAGTCTAGGGAAGAGAAGGACCAGGGGAGACATGATAGCAGTCTTCCAGTATTTGAGGGGCTGCCACAGAGAGGAGGAGGGGGTCAAGCTATTTTCCAAGGCACCTGAAGGCCAGACAAGGAATAATGGATGGAAACTGATCAAGGAGAAATTCAACCTGGAAATAAGGAGAATTTTCTGACAGTGAGAACCATCAACCCATGGCACAGAAATTGTGGGAGCTCCATCACCGGAGGCTTTTAAGAAGAGACTGGACTGCCATCTATCAGAAACAGTGTAGGGTCTCCTGCTTGGGCAGGGGGTTGGACTAGATGACCTACAAGGTCCCTTCCAACTCTGATGATCTGTTATGTGGACAGCAGTTCAAATGATAATCGTTCAATAGAACGAAAGGAGGGGAAGCAGCCCACAACCAAGGCGTGGGAGGTAGAAGTCAGCCCTGGCTCCTGACTGTGGGGTCCTGGGTGCTCTCTGATCTTGGGTGGGTGGGTGGGTTTCTTATAGACGTTTCATGACCCAGCTAGGTAATACCATCAGGGTTGGAAGGAGGGGGGCTTTGTGGAGAGGAGGAGGAAGAGGAGGAGGAGGATTGGAAGGTCCTTCATGCTGTCTTAGATGGGTGGTTTTCTTGCAGGCGTTTCAGGACCCAGCTAAGTAACACCATCAGGGATGGAAGGGAAGGAGGTTTGCAGAATGATGATGCAGGAGGAGGAGGAGGAGGAGGAGGAGGAGGAGGAGGAGGAGGAGGAGGAGGAGGAGGAGGATGATGATGATGATGATGATGATGATTCTGGAATCTTTGATGCTCTCTCAGCTGGGTTGTTTTCTTGCAGACGTTTTAGGACCCAACTAGGTTACATCATCAGTGCTAGAAGGGAGGAGGGGTTTGCAGGGAGGAGGAGGAGGGCTGTGGGGTCCTTGGTGCTTTCTAGCAGACGTCTCATGGCCCAGCTAGGTAACATCTTCAGTGCAAGAACGAGAAAGAGGAGGAAGAAGGCAACTAGGGAAGACATGTTCTTGCTTCTCTTTCTCTCTCTCTCTCCTTCCTTCCTCCCATCTATCCATCTTCCTACCTCTTCTTTCTATCTCTTTTTCTCTCTCTTTCCTTTCTCTTTCCCGCTTTTGTTCTTTCTTCTTTCATTCTTCCTTCCTTCCTGTCTCTTTCTCTTTCTTTCTCCTTCCTTCCTCTCATCTATCCATCTTCCTACCTCTTCTTTCCATCTCTTTCTTTTTCTCTCTTTCCTTTCTCTTTCCCGCTTTTGTCCTTTATTTCTTCTTTCATTCTTCCTTCCTTCCTGTCTCTTTCTCTTTCTTTCTCCTTCCTCCCTCCCACCTATCCATCTTCCCCCTCTTCTTTCTATCTCTTTCTTTCTTTTTTCCCCTTGTATCCCATGCCCACCATCCCCTGTTCCCCTTTCCTTCCCTTCCTTTCCTATTTTTTTTCCTTCTCTTCTTTGTATTGGAGATAATAAAATAACACCTTAAGAAACATTTAAAAAAAAAGAGGAGGAGGGCAGCTGTGGGGTCCTCAGTCCTCTCTGAGCTGGGTTGTTTTCTAGCAGACATCTCATGACCCAGCTAGGCAACATCATCAGTGCTAGAAAGGAGTGAGGTTTGCAGAGAGAAGGGGAGGAGGGGGGCTGTGGGGTCCTTGGTGTTCTCTGACTTTGGCTTATTTTCTAGCAGATGTTTCATGACCCAAACTGGGCATGCAGGG
>SOZL01001887.1:63530-89672 GCA_009733165.1 Naja naja | reverse complement strand
TTCTTCCAACTCTCCTTTCATGATCTTTAGCTAGTGGCAAGATAGCAGGGAGGAAGAGAGGGAGGAGGGAGGGAGGATGATGAGAAAGTGAAAAGAGGGGAAAGGAGGGAGGGAGGGAGGGAGGGAGGGAAGAGAGAAGGAGAAACGGAGAAGGAAGGAAAGAAGGAAGGAAAAGGGAAAAGAGGAGAAGGAAAGAAGGGAAAGGGGGAAGGAAGGAAGGAAAGAAAGAAAGAAGGGGAAATGGAGAAAGAAGGGAGGAAGGAGAAGAAGAGAAGGGGAAGGAAGGAAAGAAGGAAGGCGAAACAGAGAAGGGAGGAATGAAGGAAGGATGATAAGGAAGGAAGGGGAGAAGGGGAAAAGGGGAAGGAAGGAAAGAAAAACCTGATTAAATTAGCAAAAGGAGCCTAGTACCGTGTTTCCTAAAAATAAGACCCTACCCAAAGTAAGACCTAGCACTATTTTCTAAACCTGCCCTAATATAAGACCTACCCCGAAAATAAGACCTAGTGTAAATCTCCAGTTCCAGGAAGACTTTTCAGGGAGCAACCATGCACCCACGAAACACCCCCCCACACACACACTCACACCCACTATTTGGCACCATAAATATATAAGACCTACCCCGAAAATAAGACCTAGTGTGTTTTTGGGAGCCAAAAAAAATATAAGACAGTGTCTTATTTTCGGGGAAACACGGTAGCTCCCAGAAATGATTTTAAAACATGATTGCACCCTTGTAAAAATCAAGATAGCGGCCACCTCACCTTGACCTCCTTGCCTGTCCCTGCAGACACTCCTGGCCCCATAGATGGGGAGGGAGACAAGGCCGAACCTCTGACCCAATGCTGGGGGAGAGCAGCTGATTTGTCCTCCCCCAGAGGCCTTGCTTGCAAAAGGATCGTTCCAGGGCCCTGACTCCGCTTCCGGGAGTGCCTCTGCTCACCTTGGCTTTTTTCAGCAGCAGGACGATGGCGTCCTCGGGGTCTGCCTTGGCCTTGCCTTCCTCTTCCTCGTCTTTCTTCCCAGCTTCTCCGGAGAAAAGGAAAAAAGCTGGAAGGCAAGCAGAGCCGGAGAGGTTGGCGTAAGAGAGGGCAGGTCCCACTTCTCCATATCCCCAAGTGAGAGAAAATAGCAGAGATGCCTTGGGATTAATAGGAATAGAATCAGAATCAGAAATTGAATGAGAATTGCTAGAATTGGAATTATTAGAATTAGAATAAAAGTTAGAATTAGAAGAATTAGAATTTAGAATAGAATTAGAAATCAGGGAAAAAAATAGAAAAGAATTAACAGAATAGAATGGAATTTGAAAACAGAATAGAATAGAATTTGAAAATAGAGTAGAGTAACAGATAACAGATAATCAGAGTTGGAAGGGACCTTGTAGGTCATCTAGTCCAACCCCCCGCCCAAGCGGGAGACCCTATACCATTTCTGAGGGCAGTCCAGTCTCTCCTTGAAAGCCTCCAGTGATGAAGCTCCCACAACTTCCGAAGGCAACTTCTGTTCCGTTGGTTGATTGTTCTCACTGTCAGAAAATTCCTCCTTATTTTCAGGTTGAATCTCTCCTTGTTCAGTTTCCATCCATTATTCTTTGTCTGGCCTTCAGATATTGAGAAACTAGCTTGACCCACTCCTCTGTCTGGCAGCCCCTCAAGTATTGGAAGATGCTCTCCTGTCTCCCCTGGTCCTTCTCTTCACTAGACTAGCCAGGCCCAGTTCCTGCAACCGTTCTTCATATGTTTTATCCTCCAGTCCCCTCATCATCCTGGTTGCTCTTCTCTGCACTTTTTCCAGAGTCTCAACATCTTTTTTATAATGTGGTGAACAAAACTGGATGCAGTACTCTAGGTGTGGCCTTACTAAGGCTTTATAGAGTGGTAATAGTACTTGGAGTAAAGTAGAACAGAACAGAACAGAACAGAAGAGAAGAGAAGAAGGGAATGAAATGGAATGGAAACTAGAATAGAATAGAATAAAATATAGAACAGAACAGAACAGGATCTCTTCTTAATCTCTTCTTAAAAACTTCCAGTGTTGGAGCATTCACAACTTCTGGAGGCAAATTGTTCCACTGATGAATTGTTCTAACTGTCAGGAAATTTCTCCTTAATTCTAAGTTGCTTCTCTCCTTGATTAGTTCCCCCCACCCATTGCTTCTTCTCCTGCCTCTCAGGGGCTTTGGAGAATAGCTTGACTCCCTCTTCTTTGGGACAGCCCCTCAGATATTGGAATTCAGCTATCCTGTCTCCCCTCGTTCTTTTTTTCATCAAACTAGACATACCCAATTCCAGCAACCGTTCTTCATATGTTTTAGCCTCCAGTCCCCTAATCATCTTTGTTGCTCTTCTCTGCACCCTTCTAGAATCTCAGCATCTTTTTTGACATCGTGGTGACCAAAATTGGATGCAGTATTGGTGGCTGTAATTGGGCGGCCTTGTTTTTTGCCAGAGGTGTTTCCAACCATTATCACCAACCATCCTTCCCCACGACCGGTTGCGATTCGGAAAGGCTGCAAGCCGAAAACGGAGATAATTTTGCCCATCAGCCACTGCCCATGTTGGCTTGAAGATAATGGTAGGAAGTCAAAGGCAGCTGGGAGGAAAATGACTTTGATATTGGACTCCCATCTGTCAGAAACGGTGTAAGGTCTCCCGCTTGGGCAGTGGGTTGGACTAGATGACCTACAAGGTCCCTTCCAACCCTGATTTTCTGTTATCTGATTTTTATTTATTTATTTTTAAGATCCAGAATTTGCAAGTCTGTTTCTTGGCTTCTTATTCTGGCACGGGGATTACTTTCCAATCAATTTTTTTTTGCCTTAATTCATCATTTTAATGGAATAAATATTAAAAGAAGAAAAAAAAAACACTAGAAAACTTATTTTCAATCAATCCACGAATGTTAATACCGGCAATTCCATTTATGCCTAGGAGGCCCCGCCCCCACGGGAAACCACGCCCACTCTGGCCATACCCGAACGCCCCCTTTTACCTGATAGGCTGAGGCCGCTGCCAACCCGGACGGCTCCTCCCGTTGCCGCTTGGCGGGTTGTCTTTCGGTACAGGCCTCCGTTTCTGCCCGGCCGGGGTCTCGCTTGCACCAGGCAGTGTCGAGAGGCCACGGCGGCCGTGACGAGGCCTCGCTGAGGCAGCCGCCGCAGCAGCGACGACCAAAGAGACATGGCCCTTTAAGAGGAGGCGGAGGCAGGAGGCGAAGGAACAAGGTGACCCTGATGCCGGCGGTGACGTCACTCCCTCGACACGTGATTGGAGAGACGAAGCGGGACGTGTGGTCACGTGAGTGCTGCGATCCATTTATAGACTAATGGTGGTTTAGAGTGGTGCAGCATTGTGATCTTGCGAGATGTTTTTTCCAAGAAGTAGGAAAAACGAGCGAAATCCCAGTTGCTGCTTAACATATTTATCTCTCTGGGAAAGAGAAATGGGCTTATTCAGAAATATTCATTAATTGCCAAATATCGGATACTGCGCTTTGTTCTCCTGACCTCAGGTATTGGAGGCTCACTCTACTCTTTTCTAGCTCTTCGTTCGTTCTCTGCACATGCGCAGAATCGGCCATAATCACTTGAGCATTGAATGCTTTTAACTTAATCCTCCACACGAGGCGCTCGATATCGGCGACACAGCTTTCTCTCCCTACGTTAGCGGGCGGGATAAGGAGGAGAAGGCGGGATTTCACGTGACTGAAATTAGCCACTCAGAGTAGAGCAGCGGAAAACTTTGTTGCTAAGCAATGGCGTGACCGGGCCTTCCTTTTTGAAAGCAGATCGCTTCCCGCCTCGATTTGTTTTAAGTTTTGTACAAAACTGCTCATATTTAATATTTTTTAAAAAAAACATAAAGCCTCCAACACTAGCCACATCATGGCAAACTTTATACCACATTTTTGTACCATCGCATAAAAAAATATAAATAAGCAATAAATTTAATAAAGTAAAATCAATCATGTGAATTAATTAAAAAAAGAAATTAATTACGAATACAGGCAATCCTCGACTTACAGCCGTTCATTTCGTGACTTCAGAATTACAAAAGCACTGAAAAAAAGGCCAGTCCTCACACTTATGCCCATCACAGCATTTGCCAGTCACATGATCAAATTCAGCTTGCTTGGCAATTGGCATGTATTTATGACACTTGTGATGTCCTAGGGTCATGTGATCAATATTTGCCACCTTCCCAGCTGGCTTCCAACATGCAAAAGTCATTGGGAGAAGCCAGATTTGCTTAATGACCACCTGATTCACTTAAGAACTGCAGCAATTCACTTAACAACCATGGCAAAAAGATCAAGCCTATTGTATTCTGAGAATTAGCTTAAAAATAGGGTTTTAAAAACAACTTAAACCCTTACGAGTAAAAATAAACCAGATTTAGAGGTTAGGAGGTTTTCTTGCTAATATAGGTAGTCCCCGACTTACGACCACGATCCCAAAATATATGTTGCTAAGCAAAACAGTTTTAAATGAGTTTTGCTCCATTTTACAACCTTTCTTGCTACTGTTAAGTGAATCATTGTCATTAAGTTAGTAACATGGTTGTTAAGTGAATCTGGCTCCTCCATTGACTTTGCTTGTCAGAAGGTCACAAAATGGATCACTGCAACTGTCATAAATATGAACCAGTTGCCAAGCCTCTGAATTTTGATCACATGACCATGGAGATTCAGCAACGGTCGTAAGTGTGAAAAATGGTCATAAGTCACTTTTTTCAGTGCTGTTGTAACTTCGAACTGTCACTAAATGAACCCTTGTAAGTCGAGGACTATTTGTAGCTGCAAGTGGTTTGTCACTGCCTTTTTCCCATGTTTTGTTTTAAACATCCCGGTCTACTTTACAATCCTGAGATCTCCTGGTGGTCTCCCATCCAGATCTACTTCATCCCCACCACCCAGCTTGGCCAGATGCTGCCCCAGTTGCCACTCTCAGGCCAACATCAATCATCTTGCTTCAATTTTTTTTTATCTTGATGCCAATTTCGGTGCTTTTCTCTTCAGTTTGAACTCAAAACGCCCAGCATAGCGAAATTCTGAATAAGAAAAATCATTTCTTTCCCCCACTAACCTATCTTGGAAAGAGATTGTCCTCTGTTTTGCCAATTATTGTGTATGTTTCAAGAGTTTCTTGGCATTTTAGTGATATGTCTCTATTTTGCTGTAGAAGGAGAAGCCGCAGGCAAGGGCCGTGCTACTGTCCATACATCGCAATTATTAATATCCCCGGAGGTCACATTCCCAGGATCTCTGGCTGGTGCCGCTGCCAAAATTCCAGTTGTCCACTTGCCAAAGTATGCAATGCATTTAAATCATCCTTGACCTCTCTTTAGAGGGGCCAGATAGCAGGGACAGCAGTTATCCAGAGTATTGGATTCTCTTCTTTTCCCTTTCTTCTTTTCTTTTTAAAAAGTGCAGACAGGTAAAACTGCATTCAGTTTGAGTGTTTAAGGCATTGTGTGTTATTCTTGCTTTCCTTAATGGATTCCTTCCCGTTTGGGAGGAAAGAAGGAAAGGGAGGGATGGAGGGAAGAGAAGAAAGAAAGACAAGAAAGAAGGAAAGAAAGAAAGAAGGAAGGAAAGAAAGGAAAGAAGGAAAGAAAGGAAAAAAGGAAAGAAAAATAAAAAGGGAGGGAGGCATTGTGTGTGTTATTCTTGTTTTCCTTAATGGATTCTTTCCCCTTTGGGAGGAAAGAAGGAAAGGAAGGGAGGATGGAGGGAAGAAGGACAGGAGAAACAATTGATCAGAATCACTTGTCTGAGATTACAGCAGTAGATTTATGATATGTAGATGGTGACAGAGAAGAGGGGTGATATCTGGTCCTTTCCTAAAATTGTAAGAATGAATTTCACCCTTCTTACATTCTCTTTGTTTTCTTCCATTTTCCTTTACGTCTTTCCCTTTCCTTCCTCCCAGCCAGCTCCTCTTTCCTTTGTTTCTTGCTTCATTTCTTTCCTTCTTTCGTTCTTCCCCATCCCTCCTTCCCTCAACTTCCCATTAATTTCCTATTTGCTCCTTCCTTCCTTCCTTCCTTCCTTCCTTCCTTCTTTCCTTCACTTTCTCATTTTCCTTCCTTTTCCCTTCTTCCCTTCTTTCATTTCTCATTTGTTTCCTTCCTTCCCTCCCTCAACCTCTCCTCTTTCCTTCCTTCTCTTCCTCCCCTCCATATTCCCATCTCCTTCCTTCCTTCCTTTGTCCCTCCCTCCCTTCATTGCTTCCCTCTTTCTCGGTTTCTTCTTTCCTCCTTTCCTCCCTCCCTCCTTTCTTTCCTCCCTCCCTTCCCTTTATTTTTCATTTATTTCCTTCCTTCCCTACCTATTCCCATCCTCTTTCCTTCCTTCTTTTCCTCCATCCTTCCTTCACTTCATTTTCACTTTCCTCATTTTCCTCCCTTCTTTCTTTCCTTCCTTCCTTATTTTCTTTCTTATCTTCTTCCCTTCCTTCTTCTTGCTTCCCTCTAGTTCCAATTCTCTCCTTCCTTCTTCCTTCCTTCCTTCCTTCCTTCTTCACAGAGGCGTCCTAGAAAATAGCAATTTACTGTCTGGCCCTAATACAATATGAGAAAATTAACTGCTTTTAACAGGGCTCACCCATACTCGCGTGGGTGCACACAAATACCTTTTCAGGTGTGTCTGCCTTTGAAGGAGTGGTAGGAACGCTTCACAGCTTCACACTCTCTCACAACCAGCTTAGCTTAACACAATCACACAAATATATAAAGTGTAGGCTTCTTTTTCCCTCGCTTAACAAAGATAGGAGGTTTAATTGGGGTTTCCTGTCCCTGCCAGAAAAGGGCAGGCAAATTTTTGCTTTTTAATCCTTGTTTCAGGGGATGAAGATTACCATAAACGCAGGGCTGTCTTCCTTTTCGCTAAATACGGTAATTTTAAAAAATCAATTTTTACAACTCTATCATTAGGCAGCTGTAGTCTGTGGACTACATCTGCAATGAATCATTTTCTTCAGTTTCTAAATTCCCTCCTTATTAAGCTCTTAACAACCGACCTGCATGTAAATATTTAGTAGGTGATTCACATCAGCTTTTGAAAATACTTATCACCTTTTGGACAGAAAGAAAGGGGTGCCAAAACCGACACAAAAAAGGGACATTATCTGGGTTTAGGCTGTAATTCAAATCGGTTTCAGCTCCGATGATTTCATTATTCTCCCTCTATTATGGAGAAAAACTTGAGAAACCGGATCTTTAAATTGTGTTAACTTTCGTCCTGTTTTTTTTTTTCTGTTTTGACCCAACTAAAATGAGAAGGCAGAATTGATACATGGGTCATGTCTGGTTCAAGAGGGTGAGGAATTTTTATTCTTATTCTTATTATTAAAAACATCTGGTCTTGGAGAACGTAAAAGAAGAATGACATTTACTGAACAAGTATTGGATTTGTAGTCTAAGTGCTTGGAGGGTGTTTGAAAACCCTTTTCATGGAAAAGAAACAAAATGAGAGCCAGTTTGGTCCAATGGTTAAGGCACCTGGGCTCGAAACCAGGAGATGTGAGTTCTAGTTCAGCCTTAGGCAGAAAAGTTGCCTGGGTGATTTTGAGCCAGTCACAAGGAGATGCTGAATTCTAGTGGCGTCTTAGGCATGAAAGCCGACTGGGTGACTTTAGGCCAAATCACCAGGTGATGGTGAGTTCTAGTCCTGTCTTAGGCATGAAAACTGACTGGGTGACTTTGGGCCAATCACCAGGTGATGGTGAGTTCTAGTCCTGTCTTAGGCATGAAAACTGACTGGGTGACTTTGGGCCAATCACCAGGTGATGGTGAGTTCTAGTCCTGTCTTAGGCATGAAAACTGACTGGGTGACTTTAGGCCAATCGCCAGGAGATGGTGAATTCTAGTCCAGTCTTAGGCATGAAAATCAGCTGGGTGACTTTGGGCCAATCACCAGGAGGGGTGAATTCTAGTCCCGTTTTAGGCATGAAAGCTGATTGGGTAACTTTAGGCCAATCGCCAGGAGATGGTGAGTTCTAGTCCCGTTTTAGGCATGAAAGGCAGCTGGATGACTTTGGGCCAATCACCGGGAGACTGGGAATTCTAATCCTGCCATTCTAATCCTCTCTCAGCCTAACCCACCTCGCAGGATTGTTGTGGGGAAAATAGGAGGGAGGAATATTAAACATGTTCATTGCCTTGAATTTTTTTATAAAAATGATATAGGTGGGATATAAATCAAATAAGTAAAAAAAACTAAACCATGAGATTCCTTAAGGATGAAGAGGTGGTAAGAGATTCTGAGTCTAACTCTCTCTCTCTCTCTCTCGCTCAATAAAAATAAATATTTTTATTTATTTCTTTTACAACCATATGCCTTTCTTTTCTTTCCCTGCTAGGGGAAAAAGGCTCTCAAGATGGACCCTTCCTTGCCAGTCGTAGCAGAAGAATTGCTTCAAGAGATCCAGAAATCTTTCCGCGAGACTTCCCAGAGTAAGTGGCAGACATCTTACTCTACAGGTAGTCCTTGTGATGACCCAGGGTGGGATACAAAAGCAACAAAGTCAACAGAAATAGGTGAAGTCCCTTTAATTCCTTCAACTTGGCTTCAGAGGTCCAATTATCATTGACTGGAGAAAAAACTCCCCCACTAACATTTGCGACAAGGAAGAAATGCCGTTCAAACTCAAAATGCATATAAATTATAAACAGAAAAAACAACACAAACCACACTGAAGCAATTAATGAGACAAGGCAGGAGAAGGGCTTGAAGACGTCCACAGATATCGAAATACACACACTGGGAAGGATGCCAGAACTCAGACAAAAACTGACAGACTAGAATTATTTTATGCTTTGCTTCCAGCACTGGGCCATGCGCAGTTTGTCCTTTTAAGCAGTCCTCCCAGCTGCAGCCCATGAAGGGGATCAGGGCCCTTTCCTCCCCCGTAGACCACGCCATTCCCATTTCTCCCTGTTCCGCTCCTCCCTAGGATAAAGAGGGGATGGGCCTGGGTCTTCCTCTGAATGCCCAGCCGGCCTGTGCCCTTCCCCAGTTTCCTCCACAGCCACTGGGGCCACACTCCCACTCCCTGTCGGCTGTTCCTCCTCTCCCTCAGAGTCAGATTCTAACAGGGGCATGACAGTCCTCGACTTACGACCATAACGGAGCCCAAGATTTCCCTTGCTGAGCAAGACAGCTCCTCAGTTAAGTTTTTCCCCTCTTTTACGACCTTTCTTTGCCGCTGCCGTTAAGTGAATCACTGCAATTATTTAAACTAATAACATGGTTGTTAAGCGAATCTGCCTTCCTTACTGACTTGGCTCCCCAGAAGGTCCACAAAAGGGGATCACGTGACCCGGCGTCCATCATAAATACGAACCAGTTGCCCCAAGCATCCAAATTTTGATCCCGTGACTGTGAGGGATGCTGCAATGGTCATAAGTGTGAAAAACGGCCGTAAGTCACTTTTTTTCAGTGCCGTTTGAACTTCAGTCACGGCTGCAGGATTTGGGTTTAGCCAGTCTAGAGAGAAGAAGGACGAGGGGAGACATGATAGCACTGATTCCAGTACTTCAGGGGCTGCCCCAAAGAAGAGGGGGGTCAACTTATCCTCCGAAGCCCCTGAAGGCAGGACAAGAAACAAGGGACGGAAACTAATCAAGGAGAGAAGCGACCTGGAATTACAGAGGAATTTCCTAACAGTGAGGACAATTAACCAGTGGAACTGCTGGCCACCAGAGGTTGTGGGTGCTCCAACACTGGAGCTTTTTTAAGAAGAGACTGGACAGCCACCTATCTGAAATTGTGTAGGGTCTCCTGTTTGAGCAAGGGGTTGGACTAGATGACCTCCAAGGTCCCTTCCAACTCTGTTATTCTGCTTGCCTTCCTTCCTTCCTTCCTTCCTTCCTTCCTTCCTTCCTTCCTTCCTTCCCTCCCTCCCTCCCTCCCTCCTTCCCACTGGAGGTTTTATAGAAGAAGACTGGACAGCCACCTATCTGAAATGGAGTAGGGTCTCCTGTTTGAGCAGGGGGTTGGACTAGATGACCTCCAAGGTCCCTTCCAACTCTGTTATCTTTCCTTCCTTTCCTTCCTTCTCACTGGGTTTTTTTTAAAGAAGAGACTGGACAGCCACCTATCTGAAATGGTATAGATTCTCCTGCTTGAACGGGACTGGACTAGAAGACCTCCAAGGTCCCTTCCAGCTCATTCTATTATATTCTATTTATGACTAACCCAGCCCCGCCCCCATCCCCTGCACCCCCAGACTCTCCTTAAAAACTGGCTGCGAAATAGACCTTCAAGGGGATCCTTTCCAATCCCGGCTGGCGACCAGCAGAGAGTGCCAAAGCTCTGGAATTGTTCCATGCAAGGAGGCCACTTTGGCACAAGTGATCTCTCTCTCTCTCTCTCTCTCTTGGCTGCTGCTTTCCACAGACCAGGGGAAAAAAAATGATTATGCTTTGAGCATTAGAGAAGCGGATCCAATAAACCACAGAATAAATTCCCTGCTCCGTTTATCGGTGCAAGTAATCCTCGACCTGCACCCATTCATTGGAAGTTATGGCGGCGCTGGGGAAAAAAAAACGTGACCTAGAACAGGTCCTCGCGCTTGTGACCGTTGCGTCACACGATCGAAATTGGTGCATTGGCAACTGGCATGTATTTATGACGTTCCAGGGTCCTAGCATAATGGGATTGCCGTTTGTAACTGATCTGACCCAGGCTTCCCAAAATCACGAAGCAGACTCTTTATCCCGGCAAAAGCCCTTTTTTCATTAGGCTATCGTGAATTCCTATCATTCACATCCAGCAAACTCCCAGCAAACAGTCTTTCAAGAGTGATTTACAACCACAGACCTTTATCAGGCTTGGAGAGTTGCCAGGCTGATAGCTTCCAAACGCAACGCTGGCAAGGAGTCTCTGAGAGACACAAACAAATCTTCATACTAATTAAACGAACTAATTGTCTCCTGCAACCACCACTCCCCTGTCGCTCCTCTTTATTCCCCTATGGGAGGGGCCATTCACCGCCCACCTGTGCAGGGGTGGGATTCAACTGGTGTTACTACAGGTTCGGCGAGAGTGCGCTTTGCTGCATGCGTGTGTGTAAATCACTTCCAAAAAACCCTCAGCTGTGCCGCCCGGAGAGTTGACAAGCACTGCGCACGGGTGCGCAGCATTTGAAAATCCTCTTTTTTCCCTGCTTTTTCAACCTCAGCTGTGCGGTGCAAAGCAGCTGAGGTTGAAAAAGCAGGAAATAAAGGACGCCCAAGAGCCCGGGCGGGTGGGTGGGTGGGCCAAACAGACGACCAAAAGGTTGTTGCACCAAACTGGTTCGGTGTTTGCTGCTCTTCATGGCAAGCCTCTCTCTGCTACCATTGTCAAAGGCTTGGGAAAAACCTCTTGCCAGGGAGTAAAAAATCTTCCAAAACATCCCTGCTAATTAGAGGTGATAGACCGTGTTTTTCTTTGCTGTCAATGATGATAAAAATGAGACCCGGAAAGTAATCTAAAAACATTTTTTATTTATAAAATAAGAAAACCTAACGGAGCTACATGTTTGCAACCTAATCTCCACCAAGGCATATAGAAAAGAACAAAGGAAAATATAACAGAAGTTACAAAGGAAGTGAAGTATAAACTTTATACACATGCGCAGTGGATCAAAACATCACAAGACTTTCTTATCTTATTACTATGGAGACAAGATAACACAGTGCTGGCTAGCAGACACCTGCTTGCTAGAATATGAGCGTAGAAGCTTGAACAGACAAGCAAAAAAAAACGCAGTGACACTTCAGAGCTACCGGTTCTATAGAACCGGGCCGAACTGGTAACATCCCACCCCTGCAGCTGTCCTTTTTCTTCTGAGTTGGCCCTTGTTCCTTAGGTGTTCCCTTCTTGCACTCTATGCATGCACACACTGGGAACATGCTCCAGCTGTTCTTCTTCCCCACTGATCTCCGACTCCGAAGGCAGCTGATAACTGTCAGGAGGCCCTGGCCCCATCTCTGTCTCCGACGCAGAGCCCCCCCCAAGAGCTCTGACTGGATGGTGGGGAAGAGAAGGATTGATACTCCTTGCAGACAGCTGGTCATTTGCTTCCTTTTAGAGGGCCATGGAGGCCACTTGGAGGTTTGTCTGTGTCCTCAGGGTCACCTGAGTGGTGCAAATAGGTGTGGAGCCTTCTCGGAACTACTGAAAAGATTGTGTTGTCCAGCACTCCACACCCATTTGCACCACTCAGGTGACCCTGAGGACACAGACAAACCTCCAAGCGGCCTCCATGGCCCTCTAAAA
The DNA here is from genome assembly GCA_009733165.1 of Naja naja. Taxonomy (NCBI): domain Eukaryota; kingdom Metazoa; phylum Chordata; class Lepidosauria; order Squamata; family Elapidae; genus Naja; species Naja naja. The sequence continues at coordinate 77,405 of SOZL01001887.1, read as the reverse complement.
GGATGCAAATGACCAGCTGTCTCCAAGGAGTATAAATCCTTCCTTTCCCCACCATCCCACCCGAGCTGAAGAAGCTTCTTGGATAAGAAGCAAAATGTCTTCAAAGGAAAACCAGAAAGTCCAGTTGCCTCTTGGAAAAAGCACCCAGCCAACATGCTTTAAGACGGGTGGACTTCCACTCCCAGAATTCCCCAGCCAGAAGGCTTTAAGAGGGAAGGACATCTACTCCCAGAATGCCCCAGCCAGCGTGCTTTAAGACAGATGGTCTTCAACAACCTAGCTGGGGCATTCTGGGAGTGGAAGTCCACCCAACTGGTCAAGGTTGAGAAACCCTGCCTTAGAGGCCTCTCCCCCGCTCCATCCATTCTGAAAACGGTGCCGCAGGTCCCTGTTCCTTTTGCCAGTTTTGGGGGCTGGCAGGTCTCCCAGTCCCCATTTTGAGGCTTTTGGGGTGAAACCCACCAAAATCAAGCCAGGTAATCTCAGGCCACTGGAAGAGGTAATCCCTTGTCACCCTCTGCTTTAGAGCATCCGGCTGGGTTTTCGGGGTTTTTTATCATCTCAACTCCACCGTCGGTCGCTAGCCAAGCAACTTGGCCAAATCCCCGAGGACTCTCAAATAGCTCTCAGGAACAAAGTGTTGCTCTATCCCTCCGTGAGAAAATGAGTTTCCTTCCACTGATGCTCCCCTCCTTTTGCCCGTGTGATTTGCAAATGGCTTGCCAACTCTGGGCCATCCGAGTCTATCCTGTAAACAATAGATTGGGCCTTTCTTAGACATTAATATTGCTTTTTTTCCCCTCTTTTTTTTTTGCAGTTTCCGATGAGCTCCTTCTGGCGTGAGTACTTTGGGTTGTTTTTCATTTTAATTCACCTTTTTTTTTTTTTGCTTTGGAATGAAGACGTGCATCTAAAGCAGGATTTCTCAAGGTTAGCAACCCCGGCTGGGGGATTCTGGGAGTGGAAGTCCTTCCCTCTTAAAGCATGCTGGCTGGGGGATTCTGGGAGTGGAAGTCCACCCCTCTTAAAGCATGCAGACTGGGGGATTCTGGGAGTGGAAGTCCTTCCCTCTTAAAGCAGGCTGGCTGGGGGATTCTGGGAGTGGAAGTCCTCCCCTCTTAAAGCATGATGACTGGGGGATTCTGGGAGTGGAAGCCCACCCCTCTTGAAGCATGCTGGCTGGGGAATTCTGGGAATGGAAGCCCACCCATCTTAAAGAATCCTGGCTGGGGCATTCTGGGTGTGGAAGGCCACCCCTCTTAAAGCATGCAGGCTGGGGGATTCTGGGAGTGGAAGTCCACCCCTCTTAAAGCAGGCTGGCTGGGGGATTCTGGGAATGGAAGTCCTCCCCTCTTAAAGCATGCAGACTGGGGGATTCTGGGAGCGGAAGTCCTTCCCTCTTAAAGCATGATGACTGGGGGATTCTGGGAGTGGAAGTCCTCCCCTCTTAAAGCAGGCTGGCTGGGGGATTCTGGGAGTGGCAGTCACCCCTCTTAAAACATGCTGGCTGGGGGATTCTGGGAGTGGAATTCCACCCATCTTAAGCAATGTTGGCTGGGGGATTCTGGGAGTGGAAGCCCACCCCTCTTAAAGCATGCTGGCTGGGGGATTCTGGGAGTGTAAGTCCACTCATCTTAAGCAATGTTGGCTGAGGGATTCTGGGACTGTGACTAACTTAACTGCAGTGATTCACTTAACAACTGAAGCAAGGAAGGTCATAAAAACGGAGCATAACTCACTTAACAAATGTCTCAGTTAAGCACAGAAATTTTGGGCTCAATTGTGGTGCTAAGCCAAGGACTTATCTGCATGGGGTCTTCTGCTTGAGCAGAGGGTTGGACTAGAAGACCTCCAAGGTCCCTTTCAACACTGTTATGCTGACCCCACCCATTGCAGAGAAGGCTCCAAATTCAGATTGTTATGTCTTTTTTTATTTTGCAAAATCCATTTTGCAGTTCTTCGTTGCGGTTTCTGCAGAAGAGCCTGAGCTGGGGTATGAACGTACATAAAGCAGGCCTGCAACAGAGCACATTTAGCTCTCATTCATGCTGCAAAATTTTCATTTGTGTATATAAATCCTCATCCCCCGCTTCCCCCCCCCTTGGTTCTTGGCTATTGCCTGCGGCTGTTGCAAGGGCAGAAATGGCTTTCTCCCTTCGAAAGTTGTTTTGCGAGCACTAGCTACACAGACCCACATCCTAGGGAAGCGCTACATGTGGGTTTTAAGGTGCACAGCGGAGAATGTGGCTTTCTAGGGTGCTTGGCCTTTCTCTCTCTCTGTTTCCTTCCTGGTAGCTCTCTTCTTGCATAACTTTTAATTATATACGAAGAGGTGAGGTGGTCGGAAGAACGTGAGGCCAAGGAAGTCAAGATGGCCGCCACACTGTTGATCTTTGAGTGAATCAAGTTTATATATATATATATATGTATATGTATATGTATATGCATACATATATATATATATATATATATATATATATATATATATATATTTGTTTTTGTAGATTTTCACGGGTAAAGGTATGTAGGTCTTGGTGTATTCGGGTCTTGTCCCGTGTAAGATTGAGAATACCTTGGTGACGTTTCCACGAGATCCCATCGGAAGTTGGTTGTTGGTTTCTGTGCACTCCAGCTGCTGCACCCCCCTCCGACCCCCAAACTAAGGAAACTGACACATGCTATAGACACATAGCCAGACCTCAAACTCGGAGCCAAACCAAGGCCCGGAATGTCACATCACAGCCCTCCACCCAGGATACTACATCATGGAACTCAGGAGATTACAACACAAAACATCAGGAGGTTGCAACACAGACAACGACCCAGGAGATTACAGCACAAGACCCAGGATGTCACAACAATAGAACTCAGAAGGTCATCACACAGCCCATTACCCAGGTCGTTACAACACAAAAGGCTGAGAGACACACAGCCAGCACCTCAGCCACACAGGGTCTCAGGAAAAAGCCAACCAATCTGCATACATCAACTCCATCAACCAATCAAGAAGCAACAACACAGCCAACTCTGGAGTTTAAAAGGGAAAAACAGCCACGATCACACACTTCTCCCAGGAGAATGAAGCTGAAGACACCAGCCTGAAGATGACGGATGAGATTTTTCAAAGCGTTGCCAAGGTATTCTCAATCCTACACGGGACAAGACCCGAATACACCAAGACCTACATATATATATATATATCAGGAGGATGGAGATATGTATGTATGTAGCACCTCAAAATCTGAATTCGTCTGGGCACAATGAGAATATATCTGGTGAACAAAACTCTGCACTGGCAACAGGATGGGCATCCGGCCATTAAAACACACTGCTAGCTCCATTGAGTTGCAAAGACTCCACTCGGCAAAAGATTATTATGGGGTCGTTAAATGATGATAGATGGATGGATGGGTGGGTGGATGGGTGGATGGATGGATGGATGGATGGATGGATGGATGGATGGATGGATGATAGATAGATGATAGATGATATATAGATATAGATTGACTTATACATGCATGTATGTATGTATTTATGTGCATATAGGTATATATATAGCAATAAAATTTAATTGGAAAGAAAAGATGTTTTAAAAAATATTTAAAGATGAAAATAGAGAAGCTAAATCCATGGTTTAATTTTAAGACATGCAGACTTCGACCCCCAGAATTCTCTCAGGCTGCCTGAGAGAATTCTGGGAGTTGGTCCACCCATCTGAAAATTGTTGCTTTTTTTTTTAAATTACATTTATACGCCGCCCTTCTCCGAAGACTCAGGGAAGCTTACAATTTTTGGGATACAACCCAATGCGCTCAGCAATAGCCTTCCTTCCATTGGATATGCCTGCTTATTACTAAGCGGCATTTTTACAAAGTCAGCTTATTGCCCCCAACAATCTTGGGTCCTCAGTTTACCTCCCCTGAGAGGATGGAAGGCTGAGTCAACCTTGAGCCTGGTGGGATTCGAGCCTGCACTAATTGTAGGCAGCTGGAACTTAAGTGCTAGGCGTTTAACAGCCTGCACCACCAAGGCTTTTGAGAAGCTCCTGGCTGGATTAAGATTGGTGAATGAGATTTGGGGTTTTTCCTGAGAAATGGGCACCAAGCAGAGAGAGAGGGGCTTGTATAAAGAAAGACCCCGTCCCTGAGCCCTCCCCCCTCCATTTGCCTGTCCCACCTTCCCAAACAGGAGGCCAATAAAACCTGGCTTTGCTCTGGGGAACTTTGCCAAGTCAGACATTGCATCATCTGTTTCTCATCCTTTTATTCCACCAAGAGGATTATCGGCTAATTTCTCTCGGCTTTCGAGACCCCATCCATCTGCCGGGCATCGCGCACAGGCCCGAGGCCCAGATTAAGGTCAGCGGTTCTGTTCTACGTGGCAGCCGCGATGGAATTAGATTTATTCCCCTCCCATTAATAGAAAATGCTTTTTAATCGGTCCGGTTGCCTAACAGGGAATTCTGGGAGTTGAAGTTCACAAAATTAAAACACCTCCCTTGACTTTCCACTTAGAGGTTTTGATCTGAATTAAAACAAAAAGCAAAAACAGGCATTTTTACAGGCACACCGGTCTCTCACACGGCCCTTTTTAAAAAAAAATTTAAAGAAATTCGAACGATACATCGATTACAGGAAGTCCTCGGCTTACAATAGTTCATTTAGCGACCGTTCCAACTTACAACAGTACTGAGATAAAGGGATTGATGATGGTTTTTCCACGCTTAAAGACCGTTGCAGCATTCCCCATGGTCACATGATCAAAATTCAGATACTTGGCAAATGGTGGCAAGAATGGTCATAAAATGGGACAAAGCTCACTTAAGGATTGTCTCGTTTAGCCACAGAAATTTTGGCCTTGACTGTGGTCGTAAGCTGAGGACTACCTGTAATTGAAAGCAACACTGCAAAAGAATGGCATTTTCCAGCAAGTTGGGCGTTCTGTGGCATGCCTTTTTCTCAAGGTTGCAAAGCAGGCAATTTTGCTGAATTTGTCCATCATGACGAAATTTCCTGTGTTCTCAATTCTCCTGAACTTTTCAAGCAGACAATTCTGATTTCTCAATTCAGTTGAATTCTGATTTTCCTAAATTCTCAATTCTTCTGAATTTTTCAAGCAGACAATTCTGAATTCTCAGTTCAGCTGAATTCCACTGAATTCTCCAAAGTTCTCAATTCTGCTGAACTGTTCAAGGAGACAATTCTCAAATCTCAATTTTGCCTTACTTTTCATGCAAGCAATTCTAAATTCTCAATTCTGCTGAATTCTGCTGACGTCTCCTAAAATCTCAGTTCTGTTTAACTTTTCAAGCAGGCAATAGTTCTTATGTCCCTCAGTAGATGAACCACCTGCCTAGCCTTGCTTGAATTAAAAAACGAAAGCTGTAAAGTAAATCAGACCAGCTTCTACATTTTGCTCATCGGTTTCTGGGCCACAGTTATTACTCATTGTCAGTTGTTATTCAGTCAGAAATATGACTGAATTTTAAGCCCACTTTTCTTCCGGTTCCTTCCTCCACACTATTGTAAGTTATTTCGGTTCAGTTCCATTATACTCAAGGCCTCCCCATCAAGGAAATACAATGTGATCCTTGCACATTTTCAATGTGAGGTCCTTCATGAATTTATGGGAGACTCCACAGCAGAACTCTTAAAATAAAAAAATTACTTAGAATAACTTTATTGTCACTTTGAATGTATAGTAATCGGCTTACATTAAAATGAAATTTTGTTGCATACAGCTCTCAAAGGGTCAAAAGAATAGAATTGAAATAGAATGGAATAGAAAATAGAATAGAATAGAATAGAAAATAGAATAGAGCATAAAATAGAATAGAAAATAGAATAGAATAGAATAGAAAGAATAAAATAGAATAGAAAATGGAATAGAATAGAAAATAGCATAGAATAAAAAATGGAATAGAAAGAATAGAATAGAAAGAATAGAATAATAATGGAATGAAGAAAAATTGAAGAAAAATAGGACTAGAATAGAAAATAGAATAGATTAGAAATATAGAATAGAATAGAAAATAGAATAGGATAGAAAATGGAATAGAATAGAAAATAGAATAGCATAGAATAGAACTTTATTGTCACTTTATACACTAGTTGCATACATTAAAATGGAATTTCATTACCTACAGCTCTCAAAGGGTCAACATGACTAAATAAATAAATAAATAAATAAATAAATAAATATGCATCTACCCACATATATGACACAGAGAAACAACACAGTCCAGTTCAGATGCATACACTCTGATTTTTTCTCTTTCTCTCTACGGCTAGTCCTCCAGTTACGACCACAACGGAGCCCCAATTTTCTGTCGCTAAGTGAGACAAGTTATTAAAGTGCGAAAGAATTGAAAAGTTGTTAAGCATATCCTGCCCCATTTAACAACCTTTCTTGCCACCATTGTTACGTGGACCACTGCAGCTGTTCAGTTAGTAACCCGGTTGTTAAGCGAATCTGGCTTCCCTCATTGACTTTGCTTGTCAGAAGGTCGCAAGATGGGATCACGTGACCCTGGGACCCAGCAGCCGTCATAAATATGAGTCAGTTGCCAAGCCTCTGAAGTTTGATTACGTGACCACGGGGATGCTGCAGCGGTCGTAAGTGTGAAAATCGGTCATAAGTCACTTTTCCTCAATTCTGTCGTAACTCCAAATGTTCACTAAATGAACTGTTGTAAATCTGGTGTAAAAAAATCTTGTAAATCTAAGGCGGACTGCCAGAAACGATGTAGGATCTCCTACATTTGGGGGGTGGGTTAGACTAGATGACCTACAAGGTCCCTTCCAACTCTGGTAATCTATTAACTCAAGGACTACCTGTATTTTCCATTGATAGAAATTAAAAGTTTCTCTTTTGGAGGGTCATCATTTTATTTTTACTTTATTAAATTTCTTTGGCCACCCAGCTCATCACTGGATCACTCTGGGCAGTTCACAATATTAAAAAGATAAACCAGTACAAATAAAATACTACAAAGATACAATACGCTATCCCAGTGATGGCGAACCTTTGGCTGTGGTGTGCCAAAGCGCGGCGTGCGCGATAAGCGCGACGATGTGTGTGCCGGCACCCACAATGCAATGCGTCCCACATCCTGCAGAGGCGCGCGCAACACCCCGCCCTGCCTCCTTACCTGCACTGCGCATGCCTCCCAGCTGATTTTTGGTCTGTTTGAAGTCTTTTTGGTCTGTTTGAAGGGAGCCTTTGGGGATACTGGAAGTGCCTTCAGCCTCTGGGTATGGAGCCTGGAGAGGGCCGTTTCACCCTCCCGGAGGCTCAAAGAACGGGAGCCTGGAGGCAGGGCCTTCCAGGAATGGGAAGGTGCCCAAGCCTCTGAAGGGCCTATGGAGCCTGTGGGAGGCCGTTTTTGCCCTCCCAGAGGCTCGAAGGAAGCCACGGGAGCCTCAGGAGGCCGAAAAATGGGCCTTCTGGAAATACTGAAAGTGCCCGTTTTCAGCCTCCGAAGGGCCTATGAAGCCTGTGGGAGGCCATTTTCGCCCTCCCGGAGGCTCGAAGGAAGCCTCGGGCCTTCTGGAAATACTGGAAGTGCCCGTTTTCAGCCTCCGAAGGGCCTATGGAGCCTGGGGAAGGCCATTTTCACCCTCCTGGAGGCTCAAGCCTCGGGAGCCTCAGGAGGCTGAAAATGGCCCCGTTTCAGCACTTCTGGTATTTCCGGAAGGCCCGTTTTTCGGCCTCCCGAGGCTGCAGAGGCTTCCCTCGAGCCTCCAGGAGGGCAAAAACAGCCTCCAACGGGCCGAAAACCAACTAGGAAGCGCGCGCATGCACAGTGCAGGTGAGTTTGGCTGGGGCTTGTGTGCCCGCACCAATGGCTCTGCGTGCCACGCGTGCCATAGGTTCACCATCACGGCGCCATCCTAACACTGTTGCAGGAAGGAGTCATTTCGATGCTTTTGCCTTCGTCCTCCAAAGCAAGTAAAACAAAAATTCCATTCTGGCCCTGAAACGGTTTATTGGTGGTCCTTGACTTAGAACCATTTGTTTATTGAATGTCTGAAGTTACAACAGAGCTGAAAAGCACGCTTTCCACACTTAACGACCGACCGTTGCCACATCCCCATTGTCACGTGATCAAAATTCAGGCGCTTGGCCACCGACTCATATTTATAACGGTCTCAGCGTCCCGCCATCCCCTTTTGCAACCCGACGAGCGAAGTCCATGAGGAAGCCAGATTCACTTAACGACCGTGTGACAGTGGGCTCCCCTGTGGTTGTAAGACTAGGACTGGCTATATTCCATCGATGATCTTTCTTTTCAAATGCTGAAGGAGAAGAAAGGTTGGCCCAGGTCTGAAAGGTATCTTCAGAACCCGAGGCAGGCAACATGAAAATTTTGATTTCTCTCCCGTCTTCCTAGGCTGAGGTTCGTCTTTGGGACCTCTGTTGTCCCTGCTCTGGATTTGGTCGATCGCCAGTCGGTCACACGGTTCGTGTCTCCAAGCGGGAGGACAGTATATCAGGTATGGCTCCTTCCTCTACCTGCCAGCCAGCCAGCATACCTGTGCAGGTCCTTTGAACCCAATAACAGAAGAGCAGGAAGTTGAGAATAGAATAGAAATTGGAATGGAATGGAAACGAGAAGAGAAGAGGAATAGAATAGGGAATGGGAATAGAATAGAATTAGAATGGAACAGAACACAACAGAATAGAATAGAATAATGGGATTGGAAACTAGAAGAGAAAAATTGGAAGGGACCTTGGAGGTCTTCTAGCCCAACCCCCCAATGATGGACATCATAAGCAGAGGTGGGATTCAGCCGGTTCGAGCCGGTCCAAGCGAACCGGTTGTTAATTTACATCTGGTTCGTTGAACTGACTGGCTGGTCCCGCCCCTCCGCTCCCAGGAATCTCCACGCAGCCCGTTTTGGATACATGTATGTGCAGGGTCCGTGCGGAGACTCTGGCAGGGGGAAAAATGGCCCTCTCAAGTTCTGGAAGTCTGGAAATGGGCCTGTTTCCATTTTCCGGAGGCCCTCCGGAGTCCAGGGGAGGGCCATTTTCACTCTCCCAGAGGCCCGAGCGAAGTCTCCGGACTCTGTGGAAGGCTAGAAAACGGCCCTCCCGGAAGTTCTGGTAGGCCACGCCCATCATGGCCACGCCCACCTGGCAACCGGTTGTCGGGATTTTTGAACCCCAGCCCTGGTCATGAGTGCATGCCAGTGGCCAAGTGTGGGAATTTTGATCACGTGACCACGAGGATGCCGGTCGTCGGTGTGAAAACAACGATCCTCAGTCGGGTTTTTTGGGTGCTGTCGTAACCTCGTAACCGTCCTTAAACAAACGGTCATAAGTCAAGGACTCCCATAGCCAGCATCTGAAACCTAACCTGAAGCAACCAAAGAGTCGTGGAGGGGAACCCCAAAGAGGTTCCCCAGCCTCGGTGGGGTGCTGTGTTTGGCTCGGCACTCCACGCACACACACCCTTCCTCCTCGTCCAGGTCTCGTTGCTTGTGCTTCCGTCCATTTATCTCCATTATTCTATTTGGGATTTTGAGGTGATTTTCATCTTAATTACCCCCTCGTTCTTATGGCAGCCCTCCCCGCAGGGCGGCAGTAAGTGGATTAAATCTGCCAGGCTGAAAAATGAGCTGTCACCCCAGAAAGAGAAGGGGCATGCAGGAGAGACGGGCTCATTTTATGCCGGACAAAAACCCCAAGGAGCATCTCTGCCCATGAGCCCAGTTAACTGGAATTCGCTCCCCATCTGTGCTTGAGGAGGGGAGCGCTGGATTATAAGGGGCTTAGAGGGGGGTTGCTGGGCCAGTTTTCCTGCACCGACTCCTCCCTCTTTGGGATTTTCCTGTCTCTCCATAGCAGTGTTTCCACCCTTAGGAACTTTAAGAGCGGCGGACTTCCACTCCCAGAATCCCCCAGCTAGCATACGTTGAGGTCCATTGTGTCTTAGAGCATGCAGGCTGAGGGATTGTGGGAGTGGAAGTCCATCCCTTTTAAAGCATGCAGGCTGAGGGATTGTGGGAGTGGAAGTCCATCCCTTTTAAGGCATGCTGGCTGGGGGATTGTGGGAGTGGAAGTCCATCTCTTTTAAGGCATTCTGGCTGGGGGATTCTGCGAGTGGAAACCCACCCCTTTTAAAGTATGCTGGCTGGGGGATTCTGCGAGTGGAAGCCCACCCCTCTTAGAGCATGCTGGCTGGGGGATTCTGGGAGTGGAAGCCCACCCTTCTTAAAGCATTCTGACTGGGGAGTTCTGGGAACTGAAGCCCACTCCTCTTAAAGCATTTACGTTGGGCAATTCTCAGACTTGAAGTCCACCCGTCATAAATTCCCCAAAGTTGAGAAACGCTGCTCCAGAGATAAGAGAATAGATTTACACAATCTGGGCCTTTTTTCCCAGGTAATTCCAGCTTCCAAGAAACTGACAACATTGTCTCCTTTGTGTCTATTATCTTTGTTCTCGGGAATTCCTTTCTAAACATGAAGCCTCCGTGGCCGCAGAGATAGGACTCCATTTTCCATGGGTCTGCTATTTTGGACATCTTGGTTCCTGCCCCCCACCCCTATCCCCCGCACCCTGGCATAGGGTAGCACCCCTGGATCACTGCCCATTAGCAGGGTTTTATTTCTTCGTTTGTTTTGTTGATTCATTTGTATCACACCTTTATTTTTTTGTACAAATAACTCAAGGCAAGGAACAGATGCAACATACGTTCCTCCGACTATTTTCTCACAACAACCCTGTGAGGTGGGTTAGGCTGAGAGAGAAGGACTAGGCTGAAGTCACCCAGCCAGCTTGCATGTCTAAGGTGGGACTAGAACTCACAATCTCCAGGTGACTGGATCAAACTCACCCAGCTGTCTTTCATGGCTAAGGCGGGACTAGAACTCCCTGTCGCCTGGTGATTGGCCCAAAGTCACCCAGCTGTCTTTCATGGTTGAAGTGGGACTAGAACTCCCTGTCGCCTGGTGATTGGCCCAAACTCACCCAGCTGTCTTTCATGGCTGAGGTGGGACTAGAACTCCCTGTCGCCTGGTTGGCCCAAAGTCACCCACCTGACTTTCATGGCTGAGGTGGGACTAGAACTCCCTGTCACCTGTTGATTGCCCCAAACTCAGCCACCTGACTTTCATGGCTAAGGCGGGACTAGAACTCCCTGTCGCCTGGTGATTGGCCCAAAGTCACCAAGCTGGTTTTCATGCCTAAGGGTTAGACTAGAACTCAGTGTTTCCTGATGATTGACCCAAAGTCACCCAGCTGTCTTTCATGGCTGAAGTGGGACTAGAACTCCCTGTGGCCTGGTGATTGGCCCAAAGTCACCCAGCTGTCTTTCATGGTTGAAGTGGGACTAGACCTCCCTCTCACCTGGTGATTGGCCCAAACTCACCAAGCTGGTTTTCATGCCTAAGGTTAGACTAGAACTCCCTCTCACCTGGTGATAGGCCCAAAGTCACCCAGCTGTCTTTCATGGCTAAGGTGGGACTAGAACTCCCTATCACCTGGTTTCTAGCCTAGTGCTTTAAGCACTACTTCATGCTGGCTGTTGTTTCCAACCTGAGGTTGCTTGCGTGAAAATATCTCCAGTGCGCCCATGCGTTGAGCTAGCTTTGTGGCTGATGGGGCTGTGAACTGGTCCTGCCCCACCCTTGTTAGTTTTTCTCCGCCCGTGAACATCTTGTCATCTGTCCAGCCCTCGGCTTGTAATCAGGCGCCTGTCCTTATCCCCCCCCCACCTTCCTTTCACAGCGGCCAGTCGGATTAACGTAAACCATCAGCTTTTTAAATCCCTGAAAAAAGGGACTAATCCAAGTTGCATTTCCCCCTAAATGCTACATATTCCTTCAAAGATGGCCTCCACTAACAGCCCTGACTGGATCATTCCATCAGGTTGATTTAAGAGCAGAATGTCGGTTTGTCCATTCTGGTTTGTCCACTCCGGAGGGATCCCGGTTTAATTTAAAAGTTCTTTATTTTTCAAGTTCTTTATTTTCAAAGTTCTTTATTTTTCAAATGGACTGCCCTTGGTCAGAAATGGTGTAGGGTCTCCCGTTTGGGTGGGGAGGTTGGACTAGATGACCTGTAAGGTCCCTTCCGATTCTGATTATCTGTTACAAGCGGTAGGGTAGCCCTAGGCTCCTGGAGTTGTAGTCTTAACACCTTGGGAGGCCTCCAATCCATCCTCGGGCTGCGGCTCTCCCTTGCCTGGGCTCCTAGGGATGATGGGAGTTGTAGTCTAGCACTTTGGGAGGCCACCAATCCGCCGTAGGGTTACATCCCTCCCTCTCTGATCTGGGGATGATGGGAGTTGTAGTCTGTCACCCTCGGAGGCCACTGATCATTTTAGGGCAGCGTCTCCATCCCCAACTGCAGTCCCGAGGATGATGGGAGTTGGAGTCTAATGCCTTTGGAGGTCACCGATCATACTAGGGCAGCATCTCTCCCCGCCAACTGCTCTCCTGGGGATGATGGGAGTTGGAGTCTAGCGTCCCTGGAGGCTACTGATTCATCATTGGGCAGCACCTTTCCCCCACCTGCTTTCCTAGGGATGATGGGAATTGTAATCTTTGGAGGCCACCCATCATGCAAAGCCAGTGTCTTCCGCCCACCTTCTTTCCTGGGGATAATGGGGGTTGTAGTTTAACTCCATTAGAGGCCACTGATCCATCTTGGGGAAGCATCTCCCCATTGCTTTCCTGGGGATGATGGGGGTTGTAGTCTAACTCCTTTGGAAGCCACCATCATCCTAGGGCAGCGCCTCCTGCCACCTGCTCTCCCGTGGATGATGGGAGTTGTAGTCTAAGTCCTTTGGAGGCCACCATCGTCCTAGGGCAGCATCTCCCGTCACTTGCCCTCCTGTGGGTGATGGGGGTTGTAGTCTAACTCCTTTGAAAGCCACTATCATCCTAGGGCAGCGTCTCCCCCCACCTGCCCTCCTGGGGATGATGGGGGTTGTAGTGTAACTCTTTTGGAGGCCACCATCATTCTAGGTCAGCGTCTCCTGCCACCTGCCCTCCTGTGGATGATGGGAGTGGTAGTCCAACATCTTTGGATGCCGCCAGGTCGAGGGGAATCAAGGTAAAGCAACACAGGCAACCTTGTGTGCAGTTTGTACCGCGAATCAGGCTACTGTGCCGAGAGGCGTATTTTCCATTTAAAAAAAAAAAACCTGCATTGAACTGATTTAATTTTCAAAAACAATAATTTTTAATGTTTCCTTTTTAAAAAAAAAAAAATCCTCCTCCCTTCTCCCGCATCCTGCAGGTGGTGGGCAGCTCGGGCAAACTCTACACTTGCTACGCCTCCTGCCACTTCTGCAGCTGTCCAGCGTTCGCCTTCTCCGTGCTGCGGAAAGGGGACAACCTCGTGGTGAGTGGGCAGGAAAGGGAGGGGCAGGGAGGGGCCGAGCCCATGTGGGGGGGGGAGGGGAAAGAGTCTCTGTCTTGGAGGAAGCTGGCTTGTTAGATGGCGTGTGTGTGTGTGTGGAAGACACGCTAGAATGTTTGTCCGGTGACTCACTCTCCCCACTTGTGCGTCTTTCCCTGAAGTTTGTGCAAGGGAGGAAACAGATGTGTTGAAAGAAGGTGACGTGGGTGCGGCAGAGTGGGGGAAACAGGCCCTGGTTACCTTGCAGGGAGAGCTTTTTCAATTCGTTTCAATTCAGACCAGAGCTGGAAGGGACCTCGGAGGCCTTCTAGTCCAGCCCCCTGCTGAAGCAGGAGACAGATGCCTGTCCAGTCTCTTCTTAAAAACCTCACGTGATGGTGCAACCACAACCTCCAAAGGGGGAAACCATTCCCCTGGTTAATCGTCCTCACTGTCAGGAAATCCCTCCTTAGATCCAGCTTGCTTCTCTCCTTGGTCAGTTTCCATCCGTTGCTTCCTGTC